>VYZM01010036.1:0-61394 GCA_013398915.1 Dromas ardeola | reverse complement strand
CGCGGGGGCGGCGGGCGAGGCGCCTCACGGCCGCGGAGCCCCTGCGGCCCCCGAGCGGGGCCCGGGGAAGAGAAGGTGCCGCCGGCGCCCGGGGGGGCGGGAAGCCGGCCCGACCTCCGGCGGGGCTGGGACCCGCGGCTCGACGCGTCCAACGAGGGCGGCGGGCCCAGGAGGAGCTCCCATCTCCAGCCCCGGCACGGGTGGGAAGAGCTGCTGAGCTGGGCTGTCTTTTCCCCCATGACTGTTTCAGCTGAGGCTGCATCAGAAGATGCCAGCTGTATTAAGTGTCTCAAGATGCACACGTTTAGCAGCCGTTCAGCTGGAGAAGGCAACATTTCAGCCAATACCCCTCTTTCGATGAGGTATGCTTTCAGGTAGGACAGAAGGTGTAAAGCTCCAGATCTGGTCTGACTTCTGCAAGCACTCTTGCGCAGTTCATAGTCTCAGGAACGGCCAACTCCTTGTCCATTACCCAAATTCTAAAATAAAGTAACAGCTGCCACAAGCAGTGCGCTGAAGAACACATCCCTCTTGTATAACAGAGGCCATGTTACACGCAGCCCTACTGCCTCCTGCACAGAAGGTGCTAAAGCTGTCTGCTTTGGCTGTTCTGACTGGAAGCATGGCCTGACTGAGCAGACCACGATAGTGGTACTAGGAGCAGTACAAGCTTTTTCCAAACGGTACTGGGTCATGTGCAAGCAGCTGATATGCCACCTTCTGCCGACCAGGACTGCTGCTACAGCTTTCAGCACTGGGTGCTGGTACCTGATGAAACTCATAGGTAAACCTCGGACAAATCCACATTCTGCAGCCTAATCACCAGTATTGCACTACTCTGTCACAAATGGTGGCTGCTCACAAACAGTTGCGAAATGTACCATGGATCCTATTTGCCCCAGGAGCTTGTCCACAAATTGGATTACATCTTGCACTGCTGATAGTTCTTTTAGTGGAAAAGTAGAGTCTTGGGTCAGTTGATTTGGAGGTCCTGAAGTTCCAGTTACCTGTACCTGGGGAAAAAAACCACAGTAGTTATCATTACCTGTTGGCAGAGATTGCAGAAGATAGGGTCGCATTAAGAATGAGTCTGCATTTCTTTTCAGAGTGCAAATAAATTTGAGGGGGTCAGAGCTGGACTCACAGACCTTGCCCACGGTGTAAGCCAGTGCTTGTTCGGGAGAATTAAGCACTCCCTTACAGCAGGCCTGGAAGCCCTCGGGTATGGACACTAAAGGCTACAATGTTTTTCACCAGTGACAAGTGAAACCATCTCAAGCCTGCTAGAAGTCGTTCCTAGACAGCAGACTGGCAGGGCGAGCGAGTGAAAATGGAAGAGGGAGGCAGGAGTACAGTATGCTCCCACTGCCTTCTCTTGAGGCCGTGGGGAGCGTCCCACCATCACACTGTAACGCCTGCTGGCACAGACGGGTCCACAGTCTTCTGGCCAGAATCTGCAGAGGGCAGCGAGGTGGTCCCTCTCTGGTGCAAGTCCGGTGGATTAGAGCTGCAGTTTCCTGCAAACCCTCTCCCTTTACTTTTTGCTAATTGGCAGCCTCCAAATAGAAGCAAGAATTATGTGAGCTGTGGAAACTGAACTGCCTGTTATCCTGAGAGAAAGCTTATCCCTCCCTCTTCAGATCAGGGTTTAAGCAGGCTGACCGGGCAGTGTGTGTTGGGAAACTTGCCCGGCTAATAAAAAAAGGACTTCATTCCTCAAAGCTGCCAGACCACTGCCTTTCCCCAGCGCTGGGAACAATCAGACTACTTGCCACAGTAAGGATTATTCACGTGAGTGTTTTGCAGGATCGCTTTTAGTATTGCGGATACTTCAAATTATCAGAGAGAGTGTGGGGTGGTTTTTTCTCTTCTTTTATTTGTTAAAGGCTGATGAGACTTAGTACACCTACCTTAGCTACACAAGTGTCACTTAATGTATCTTCTCCCCTATTTTCTAAAACTAAACAATTTTTCCATTTACTTTCTTGAAAGAGAAAGAAGAGAGGGAAACACTGAAGGCTACGACAGGACAACATACAGTAGAGCTTTGTTTTTCAAAAGAAATTGGGGGCACGGGGGAACCACAAAGGAATAAACCCAAATGCCTAGAACATCTGAATCAATAGAGAAGAAAAATTAATTTTATGGTGTTTAACAACATCTCTCTCATAAGTCACTATCAAGAAGAACCAGCCAAAGCAGGACAGACTTGTAGCACGTTTGCAGAGGCAACAGTCGAAGGGTTTTTGGAGCACCTACACAAGCAACGAGAGAGAGCAGCTTTGCTCTTTTACAAAAAGAAAGGATGCCCAAAAAACCTAAAAGCACCATGAGAAAAAGAATAGGGTGAGCTTTATATAACAGAGGAAAACCATCATGACTTCCGTCAAGCTGTCTCTCTATGTAGCTGCTCTGCTGAGACATTTCTTGGGCATAGAAAAGGTCTTCCTCATTCTTCTGTCTTTTATTTCTAGCTTCCAACCCATACCAAAATGGTTCATTAACTTTGATCACTAAGCTTGTTTAAACAAGTGGGATGGCATTAGCAGCAAAGATAGGTATGCTGAGAAACTTGAGGAGAAATGTTTGGTTGGATTAAAAAGGGCTTAAGAAGTTGCTGCAGATGTTACCTGCAGCAGAACCTACCGGAAGTAACAGTAACAGGAAAAAAAGGACAAGTATCACCAAACAGATTTTGTTGATTCCATGTTGATACAAAATTAATAACTTCTAAAGTTTTAATTAAAAAAAATAATCACACAAGCCTTGTGCGATTCCAGAGCAGACAAGATATTAAGATCATAGGGATACTTCTCTGGAGCACTGACACAGTGACAGAATATGTGGCAAAAAAGCTATTAACGCACACAACCCTTAAACAGCACGGAAAGCACACTCTTGTGTGAGACAGGCACACGGTACACAGACCACACACACGGGGAAGAAAGTTCACAAGAGATTAGTACAGCACCATTTTGCCGTAGTGTTCATGGTCCATTAATACGAAAGCATATTTTGAATTTAAGGTAGTCAATAATGGCCGTCTACAAGCACAACTAACACAGCTGTTGAAATATCCCATTTTAAAAAGAAAGCCAAAGTACATTCCTGCCCCAGGGAGTACATAATAGCCCGCGTTGCCTTCTGTGGATACGGGCTACAGTGAGCTCTGGCCATGCCATGCACATGCCAAAGGGGACTGTCAAACCTCCCTAGGAAGCTTTGTTAGCTCCAATCTAGCAGTTGTAGAGAACATATTGCTGCAGAGCAACGAGGGCAAAGCTTGGAAAATACCTCACAAAAAGAACGGGCAAGATATTTTGGTGCTGGTGGCATTTCATGTCTCGAGTGTTCCGTTGTGACATTCCCCCAAATTCTTGCAGTTACGGCTCACAGCTCCTTCTCCTGTACAAGAAGATGCCAGGGCTAAGGTGCACGTGCTTCCATTGGACACATTCCCCTGCCTGTGGTTTTGATGTCTTTACAGGAAAAGAGAAAGCAAAAGGTCATAGGCTGAAAACATTCAGAAGAGCAAATTTCAGAGTCATGCAAAAAGTAGGACATCCACTTAGGTCTTCAGTGGAGTCAGCTAGTACAAATTCTGATGTAATCATGCTTACAGACCAGTCTTGGAGGAATTTAAGTCATATGCATCTACTCTTTGTAACCATATTCTGTGACATATCTTTTAGTGATTTACAAAACTTTAGTTAATTAAATTTTACAGCAGGACAAGAAACTGCTTCCACTTGAAACACACAGCTGAGAGCAACTGTCTCAAAGTTATGCACCCCATTAAGCTTCAGCAAAAACAGGCAGACTAGTAAACTACATGTATAGAACATGAACTAATTACTGAAGCTGAATATTTGGCAGTAATTAAGTTAAATACTATGTTAACAGCATTCTGTCTTATTCTAGATGAAAACAAAATAAGAAATAATAGGAGAGAAATAAGACAACCGTGCTGGAGGCACAGCTGGGTGCAGTTTCAGTGGACCCTTTCCCACAGCCTTTCTCTCTAAGCAAAGTGGAAAGCTCATCAAGCAGTTCATCTGGAATTTACACTCACAGATATAATTCTGTTTGTTTTAAAGACTGAGGAGCATTTGTTAACTAGCGAGCACAGCACAGATTCAGTGGAATCTCCTTCTTCCTGCTGCAAACTCAGTGTAAACTATGAGCTGCTTTTCATTGTTTGCTAAGCCTCTATTTCCACTTTCCTGACCTGCCATTTGGATTCGTTCCTTACTGGATTTTCTGTCTCTGAAAGAAACTGAAGAAGTGGAGACGCATACAACATCTGAAGTAATGAATCCTTTGTGCTTATCTGTACAGCACTATGTCCACAACCAGCATCCCCCGATACAGAGTAAGCAGCAATAGCACAGGCCAGTTCCTAAGGACTCAATACTTTTTGTGAATGAATTAAGGCAAAAGGCCCAGAGATATCTGTCTTTCTCAGCATGCTGTCTTTGCTGCTGTTTTCTTGCAGACAGCTGAAGAAAATTTACTGAATATTTTCCTTTAGCAAGATGAACACTTTTCTCACATTCCATACACTTGCAGACAACCTCTTCCTCCCACAAAGGTAAGCTAATTGAATTAGAGGAGCAATTCAGCCTGCCCATATCCTCTGGAGAGCCGAAAGGAAACAGGGAAGAGAAAAATCTGATCCAAAGACACATTTTTCATCCCCCCAAAATGGAAGCTCTTTTAGTGAAGACCAGTAAATGAGACATCATTTCTGAAAGTCCAAAGTGGGGGTGGTGGTTTTCTAATTAACTCTTGCTTCAGTACTTTCTTAACTGTTTTTTCTCAATAGCTCTTCCCTCAAATACCACATTTATTATAGAATTCGTCTTTTGCATCAGACTGATATCTCATACTTTTTGTGCAAAAAAGGTGTTTCTCTAGAAGCAGTAGTAAGTTCAAAGCAGGTTAAAGCAAGGAGAAAAAATAGCTGCTTCTTAAGAAAAAAATGTTACTATTGCCCAGATGATAGTTGTGCACATGCCATCATGCATCTCTGTCATTCTCTCTGTGGATTCCATCAGTAACCTCTTTCAAAATACCTTACCCGAAAGAAACATTGTAAGTTATTTGGCTCACTGGCAAGATCCTAAAATATTAGAGAGTTAAAGTGCATTTGGAAAGCTAACTTTCACTCAGAATCATAAAGGACACCAAGCAAAAGCGTATCAGACTAGAAGTTTGTAGTTCCAACTCATCCTGAAAAAGAAAAGCTACAATTTACCTTGTATTACTGTGCATTAACATGTAGTTAATGAGACACTTTCCAGAAAGCGTCTAATGCATGAACAGGAGGATGTAGTTAAGCTGGGGGGACGTAGTTAAGCCGAAACACGAAGTTGCATATTTGCAGGAGTCTAAAACATGGCCAAGTAATATTCTTTGCGATTAACTTTTCCTAAGTATCTGCAAAGAAAAGTAACAAAAAAAACCCCAAACCTGCACATCTGAGGCCGGAACGGCATACCCACGCTGACAACCACATTGACGCAGTCACACAAACCTATTACACCACTGCCATGCTTTCCTTTTAACAGCCACGGTGCTAAACAGTAGCACGCTTCACCTCACCGTTAACTCACAACAATTTCCAATATCGCACCTTCAGAAAAGCGGGGAAGTTACGATAGAAACTATCTGCCTTTCCCCACACTCCCTCACAACCCAGCCACCTAAGAAAGCTTCCCAGCACAGAATGTTTTCTCAGGCATCCCATTGGAAGAGTAAGGAGCCGTGCCTGTACATCTTCCGATTTCACTCCCTTTTCTCCAGGTCACAGAACTTCACCTTCTAGCTAGCTTAGAAACACAAAACTTGCCCTCATTGAGCATATACCAAAAAATTACACTACCCGTCAGTTTATTCAAGCAGCCCAAATAAACAGCAGAGACATTACAGCTTACATGAGCATTAAAACTGAATTATGCCAGAAAGGCAGACGTGAAAGGTGCAATTTAATTTAAAATAATTAGTCAGGTTTTACATAATTTGAAGCCTCATTGGATTTATTTAAGCACTTTATCTAGTAAAATATTTTTATTTGCAGGAAAAGTGGAAAGCCACCTACTGCATGCAAAGGTCAATTAGCATGCCCAGCGTTACAGAAAACATATATTCCCCTGTCTGCTTTAACTCTTTCAGAACTTAACATTCCACAACAGAACACAAACCCCAAAACTCTGGTCGTTGTCAGAGCTATCTTCATCATCTATGAAGCACCAAAATCCAAAATAAGCTCTGCAACTTTTTTCAGCTTTTTTCTTTCCTGTGATGAAAAATATGGTGGGAAAATACCTTTTAATCAAACAAAATATTTAATTAGACCTGAAATTAAAAGATGCATTTTGCACCTTGATTTTTTAACTTGTTAAAAGTGAAGCTTAGATATGCTTCAAAGTAAAATGGTATTTTCCTTTAAAAAAACACAAACCACAAAAAAACTTTTGAACACGTTTAAAAAGGAACATCAAAGTCTTGCATAGTTTCCAATTTCTTCTTCAATTGAGTAAATCAATCACAAAATAGAGTGCATTAAATTGACCCAAACATGGATTTTTCTAGCCAAAATAAGCCACTCCATTTTGGATATTGTAAAGCTACTGATATCTCTTTGTACGTCTTTGTACAATGAACATAGTGATTCTCACACAATTTCAACTACAGAAGTACACATAGGATGTGACGTAGGCTACTCAGTAATAGCATCGAGAGGCCCTTAAACTAGGAGGCTCAATCATCCTCAAAGCCATTTATATACCAACGTGAAAAATTAGGTCTTACGGTAACATTAAAAATGGCTTTCATACTCAGGTTTGTGGCTCTAGCACAAGCGTTGTGTCAGGCCATAAGAAGCTCTCCCAAGACAAGGGCTCAGACCCCTGGCAAGCTATTTTCACATGTCATTTTGGCAGAACGTCCTTCTTGTTCCATGGCTATGGATGAACTCCCCTCACAGGATGAATCTCAACGACCAACAGCTGCTCGCTGCAATGCCCATCACCATATTACCAAAAAACCCAAATGCAGTTTCTCTCACAACACCAAGACAATCTAACTAATCTACAAACAACAAAATAAAGAGCCTGTTACAGAATCATTTTTCAAAACTTTCATCAATTAAAAGTCAATGATAACGCTGAAGGGAAGAAACACACATTGACACTCTGTGGTTAAGTCAAGGGAGAAAATACAAAATAGGCATCCAGTCTAAATAAAAATTATTTCAAGGGTGATTTTTTTTTTTTAATGTTTTGTTTATTTGCAACTATCTTTTATTTAAGTAAATTGGACAGGGTTGTTAGCCAAATAGCTACTGCCTTCAACTCTTTTGCCAGCGGTTTTTATTTACATCTTGAATAATGCAAATTATGTATCAGAACATAAGATTTTTTCCTTCTCATTCAAAGAACACAGAAAAAAAAGCAAATTTCAGCTTAAGTAAGCCTAGCAATGCAAGATCCTAGCCCTCTGTTTCTGAGGCTTTCTGAGCCTACGAGTGCGGTATCACCTGAGATAGGTAAGGTATTTTTCTTCTTGAATGATTCTTTACTTCTATTTAAAAGAAAGCTATTATTTCAAAGCAAAAGCAGGCTGTGGAAAATATCGTCACAGTTGTATTCAGACATGCTATATTCTCTCATTTAGAAAAATAATTGCCTTACAGGTTACATAGTCAAACTAGGAAGCTCTTTGCTATACAAAGTTTGTTTTAGTTGAGGTTTGGATCCTGTGACTGGGAGTCTTCATGATAACCCACACTGTTATTTTGAAGTTTTAAGCAAAAATAAAACCTGCCGTACTCCATAGACTCTTAGAGTACTCTATCTGGGCTTGTCACTTACAGCAATTTTTCTGTTTCTTTCTGTCCTTACTAGCTTCCATAATGCATGGGATTCTTTGATAAATCACCTCAGCGATCCTTGTTGCTATTGTAGAAATTTAACCACCATTTGAACAACCCAGGCAAAACTACTAACAGTTAAAAAAAAAAATCTATCCAGGTAAAACCCTAGATGATGAATAACTAATATGTTCTGTTTTATATAAGTTGTTTTTCATATTTTTTCCACATCCTTCATTAATGTTACCCTACGGACACACTAATGAAGTGTCCACAGGATTTTTCCCAGTTTCTTTTTGCAGTTTCCACCATATTTCATCTCTGCAGGCTTGCCATTAGTCACTCAACGTCATCAGCACAAATTTTCACTGGCGACACTATGCTTTTTCTCACCTTAGCATGACGGTAATCATTTGCCTTCCATTTAAATAGATTAAGCAAATAATATTTACAGCATAAGCTTTACAGTAATACAGTGTTGTTATTCTTCAAATTATCTATAATCTTTATAATACACTGATATTTTCCTGGTACATATACCAATGAAAACTACTGCTGTGCCTCCCCATCCACCAAGACTTACAGTTTTGCAAGACCTTTATAGTGATGTTCAACTTCCATAAGAACAGCAAGATCAGTGAATAATTTTCAAAGGAACAGGAAGTGTTTCATTTTGAAGTTCCTTAGTAAAGTTTGTGGCTTTTCATAAATCAATACAACATGCAAAAACAATGCAGCAGCTCTACTTAAGAATTTTTGATTGTCTGAACATAAAACCGAACTCATAACAAATACTAGCTTAAAGTTCTCGTACCTTTTTCCCCCCAGTGTTGCAAAATTTTTGAGGGAAAATGTTTGAAATTGAGTTCAGATTTTGAGAGCCAAAAGATTTTTATTTCTCACAAAAAAAAATCTTAAATATTTTATATCTACTGCTCACAATTGTTTTTCACCGTGAAATTTTAAGTCTTCCCCCCTTTCTATCCACACCTCAAAAAAATGCCAAAATCTAACGAAACTAGAGGAAAGACATTTAAAGAAACAATTAATACAGCTTATATCACAAGGCCTTCATGCCCCTCTGCTTCAAGTGGATGAGTGGGAAGAAGCAGCATATCTTGGAAGATATCTTCCAAGAATTCCAAGATATCTTGGAAGAATCTTCCAAAAATGGATTGTATTAGCCAGTGCATCATTTCAGGCTCACAAACGAATCCAGGAGGGCAATTTCTTACTTTGGATTAAAAAGCCCTTCATACTTTTCCCCCTCAGAATTTTCCAGTTACATTCAGGGATCTCGTGTTCTGTCATTTGGCATGTTGGGCCCCCGTCTGGTCAGCTGTGAGCTTGTGTTCCAACACCAAAAAAAAAATTATTTTAGGCATGCGCTTTTCATTGGTGCTCAGAGTACAAGCTTCATGCGATATAAAGTTTACGTTCCTTCTAATCTGATCTCATAACTCTATTCCATGGGGACATCTTTATCAAGGAATAGATTCTTGGCCTAGGATGCCGGAATTAAAAATTCCTTACTAATTAATTTTTAGCTGGCACAAATCACCGTCTTTTTAAGTTCAGTAGGAACTGTAAGTCTATTCTCCTTGTTTAACCACTTATAATTAAAGATAAATAAATAGCTCAGCTCTATTTTTTCCCCTAGATGAATGTACTGATTACCACAGTAGGTTTTTCTGCAGAACTTTGGTTTGTGGATGAGAGATTTTTTTTTAAGAGTCCAACTCTCCAAATACTTTCCCCTAAGAGTAAAGGGGATGGGAGGGGATAGTCTTGAAACCGATCATAAAATGTTCCCAGAAATGTTTTTTTAAAAGCGCATAATTATTTTTAATACTCAAAGATGGAATATTTGTTTAAATGACCGTGCTTGCATATGCTTCTACAACCCTTTCATAAGCAAAATTGTGTACCCTCTGGACTGCATACACAGACATGGGACAACCATACATTTGCTCACTATCTTCTGTATCAGGTAGCGATACCTATGTGCCCCTTCTGGCTACGCACAATTAATAGAATGTATACCTCAGACTTTATGGGCAAGCACAACATCCAGAAAGCAAAAAAAACCCCAAACCAACACATATTTATACTACTGAAAGATTACATTTTTGGAGAAGTAAGGCTTGCGAAAGCATCCAGCTAACAACGAGTGAAACTAGTCACATGCTTTACATGATACATGCTTAAATGCTTTGCTGAACTAGGACCTCATAAATGCCAGGAATATGGTCTTTAATATTCTAGATTTTCAAATGGACTATTAAACCACGGTATTTTTAAATTATTGAAGCTTCCTTCTGAGAAGTACAAAAGCTTAAATTAAAACATAAGGTCTGTTACTTTTTTTTCTTTTGCATACCCCCTATTTTTAAAGTTTTGATTCAACTCAAGAAACTCACTGGTACCAAGATAGTTAGACAGCTGCACTTTATTTCACCTTGCTCTTTTTCCCAAACAAATATTATTTTTGCAATAGAACTACTTCACTGTTGGAAAACGGAACTGCCTTTTTTGATTGGTCACATGATACCACTTCTGTTCCCCTGAGAGCATCTATAGAATTACCAAGAAGAGAGTTAGAAGAAGCCACGACAAAAACAATCCTCAATATTATCGGTGTGTTCATCCTGGAATATGGTGTATGTCCGTATACGTATGTATATATACACTATGTAATCAGACTGTATGTACTTGGTGGTTTACTTTCTGGACCATCGGGAACAGAAGAAACAGCTCAGAGGTTCAAAACAAGCCCCTTGCTGGAAATGTATGTGGATTCATTTAATGCTTTCAGTATTAGCTGTGAAGAAGCTTAATCCGAGTTACAGTACTTGTTTTGCCAGTACAGGGAAGCAAGAGATCAAAAGGACCACAAATAGTTAAATAATATCCCTCTGTTCTTGTCAGGCAGACTGACACAGATGCAGCAGCCTGCCTGAGCTTCTGAGGAAGTTAGACCAGGGAAACGGCAAGCCTCAGGGATGACAGACCTGTTCATCACAGCCCTTCCACCGCACTAAATCTTTTCTCCATCTCCTCTTTTCCTTTTGCTTTGCTCCATTTCTGCTGTTAAAAAAACCAACATCCCAGTTTAAAAGAGCTGCCTACTCACCTGAGCCACAAACTCCCGATGGGAATAGCTCCAGCTATTCAAATCTCCACGCTCAGGGTTTCAAAAACTAGGACTTGACCTACAGCTGGGAGAACTTGGAGAACCACCTCAGAACTGTCAAAGCCCAGTAGCTGTAGCAGTGTATTGAGAGGAGTCGGTCATATCAGCAGCCATTTAACCACGATAACAGTCAGCTTCTTCAAAATCCTGATTCTTCCCTAAATGTGTCAAGGTGATGTGTGATACTACAAATACGTATATTTAGACTTGTATCCAGAGGCGCCTTGGTTTATGACTGTCTTGTATTCATCCTGTGCCCGCCTTCTAAAGTGCTTAAATGGTGTCAGAAAGCCATTAAAGACAAATAGAAAAATGAATGAGGACATGCATGGCTGAAATAAATTTCTTTTTATGTTTAAGTGAATACACACAGAAACTTGTCTGTGGTATTCAGTGATCTGCACTTTCTGAAGCACCGTTCTCCACAAATACAGAAATTCAATAATTAGCTTTCAAGCTATTCATTAAATTTCTGGGGTAGACAAATAATGAATAAGAGCCAGTTATTCATTAGTATGCAATACCTGAAAACTATCTGTTATCCCTTTCGATTAATCTGACCCAAGGTTTCCCTGCCGTTGGAGGCAACTAAAATTGTAGCTGACAGAATAGTGTGCTTTGCCTGTAAGAAAGCAGAAAGAATAACAGGAGTTTGTTACTCAAATAATCAAGTGGCTTCCCTAAAATTTGTAAAAACTATGGAAAAAAAATCTTTTTAGGAAAATAGCTAAGAGCATGCTACTGTTGGTCTAACACATCCAAACAGCATGCAAGCCTTCCAAGATGTAGAATACGTGTCAGCTGTTCATGACTTACTCCACAACAGTTGTCTGCCTAACCCATTAGGTCTGCTGTCTACGCACCCTCCCCGGTACCAGGGAAAGGAGCGAAGGCTCCTGCATGAAACCCCCTCCACCTCAGGACTTCAGTCCCGACTCACCCCTGCCACAGACTTGCTTTTGGTTGCAAAGAAATTGTTTTGTTCTATTTTAATTTCATTCTGAATTGGAACAGCATTATTATTCTGCCCGGGAAGTAGAATGGGTTAGTGTGCGGCGATTTTATATTTAAGCAAGACTGTGCTTAATGCTTTCAATTCTAGTGCCGCTGCCTCTGGAGAATCTGTGATATTTCAGTGCTTGGTCACTGCCACTTTCTTTATCCCAGCAGGTTGCCAATGCAAGCAGTTCATATACTGCTATGCCAGCTCAGCCGAGCAAGACTAGGCGTTTTGTGTTTGTACTGCCGGTGTCTAACTAGAGTAGCAGCTATTGATGAACATTCTGAAAAACAAAATCTCTAAATGCTGGAGAAAACAGTTAAAGCAATTGGCTCTCCAAAAAGAAGAAAAGATCAGATTGCAGTGCAGTTTGGAAAGTGCTATGAAACCCATTAATAGCAATATGTTCTCCGCACACTGAAAAGATGAAGCTAATTAGTAAATTTCTGCAGTTCCCCCCAAGAAGCCTTGTAGATTACTAAATGGGTCCACAATACTACTGGCATCATTCAAAGATGTGCATTTACATTTGATCATTTACCAGAGTGTTTCGCACAATTCTTCTAATTATGGACCGAGCGCCACTCTTCTAGACTCCCAAAAAAGATGAAAAGAAAAATCTGCAGGCTCTGCACTATAGCCCTTCCTGTTTTAACTCCAGAAAGAGCAATTTTTGGATGGACTAACTTATGCACACCTCCATAGCTTCGTTAGGAAGAAAAGGATTGCTGCTCCCCTATCACCCTTAGGCTTGCTTATGAGAGAGGCAATTCCACAGTCTCGTGCTGCAAGCAGGACTCCTCGACTCCATACTCAGAGAAGGGCTAATCAGCAACAAGCTACGAACCACACCACTCCAAAGCCTTGTGTCAGACAGTATTTCCCCCCCATCCCATCCTCCCACCTCAGAAATAAAAAATTACTGCATTCCCAACATCAGCATACCTTTGGAACAGATTTTTCCCCATCTTCACCCTGCCTCGCAGATTAGTGGGATGGAGGGGATTCTACTGGAATCAGGAACACACAAGCCTTAAACTTGCAGGCTCTAAGCAACCGACTGCTCCAGTCCCTGGAACACAGGCCCTCACACAAGTCCCTGGGTAGCTGGGACAGACCTTCTACCCACTACAGCTCTGGTGATCAGGTAGTCTTCTGAGTACAGCCAAAATTCATTTCGCCACTGCAATTCAGTTGGCAAAATTAAGTGCAGGCCACTTGCTCCTGAGAAAGGCAATTCTGAAGTACGTTATTCCATGACCATACTTTGCAAATTCCTGCTGTAGACAGCGTTCTGCCTGGTCAATCAAAATGCTCAGAGGCATCCATGAGATAGGAAGGATCCTGATACTCATTAACAAACAGCAAAATTCATGCCCAGGAAATACAGTAGTCAGATGTGACATAATGCAAACTCAGGAGTGAGCATGTTAAGTTGTCCCAGCAGTTTTTTCAGTCACTGCAATTTTACAGCTGTTTTCAAATACAGAAAAAAAAAAAAATTAAGATTTGCATTATGTCACCAAACTGGGTACGCTTTAGGTCATGTAAAAATGGAGCAAAGGAGCAGGAAATCAAGAGCTGTGTTCATCTTAAAGAGACCTCTCAAACACCAGGCTTCTCATATGTGCAAATACAGTTTCAATCTGGATACCTGCACTTACAGAGCAAGTTGAAGAAGCAGGTCTAGGCTGTCTAACAAGTTGTGAACAACAGCAGGACCTTATCGGAGACTGGCTGTTGTCAGGCCCACAGACCAGTGGGTTTCACATTAAGCTAAGGAGGTGCTTTCAGATCCTAAGAGCAGCCCAGCTGGAATTACTTTTGCGCTGAATATGGATTTATCAAGCTGAAGATGTTGAGGAGCTAGAACTTGTGAACTGCAGCTTGCCCAGCTGAAGTTACACTGGGGACTTGTTCGAAGAGGTTGGCTTGTATCTGAGTTGCTATTTGTCAAGTTTTCTGCTTCTGGAGCGCTCAGAGGAACAAAATGAAATTGCTGAGCTGGGATATTACCCCACTGGTGTGCTACAGCTACCTCCTACGTTTTAGAAGCACCTCTTAAACAGAATCACAGAATGGTTTAGGTTGGAAGGGACCTTAACAATCATCTAGTTCCAACCCCCCTGCCCTGGGCAGGGACACCTCCCACTAGACCAGGCTGCTCAAAGCCCCATCCAGCCTGGCCTTAAACACTTCCAGGGATGGGGCATTGACAACTTCCCTGGGCAACCTGTTCCAGTGCCTCACCACCCTCACAGTAAAGAATTTCTTCCTGATACCCAATCTAAATCTACCCTCCTTCAGATTGAGGCCATTACCCCGTGTCCTATCATTACACTCCCTGACAAAGAGTCCCTCCCCATCCTTCCTGTAGGCCCCCTTTAGGGACTGGAAGGCCACTATAAGGTCTCCTCGGAGCCTTCTCTTCTCCAGGCTGAACAATCCCAACTCTCTCAGCCTGTCCTCATAGGAGAGGTGCTCCAGCCCCCTGATCATCTTCGCAGCCCTCTGCTGGACCCACTCCAACAGGTCCACGTCCTTCTTATGTTGAGGACTCCAGAGCTGGACGCAGTACTCCAGGTAGGGCCTCACCAGAGCGGAGTAGAGGGGCAGAATCACCTCCCTTGACCTGCTGGCCACGCTTCTTTTGATGCAGCCCAGGATGCAGTCGGCTTTCTGGGCTGCAAGCGCGCATTGCCGGCTCATGTTGAGCTTCTCGTCCACCAGCACCCCCAAGTCCTTCTCCTCGGGGCTGCTCTCAAGCCATTCTCTGCCCAACCTGTATTTGTGCCTGGGATTGCCATGACCCAGGTGCAGGACCTTGCACTTTTCCTGGTTGAACTTCATGAGGTTTGCACGGGCCCACCTCTCAAGCCTGTCCAGGTCCCTCTGGATGGCATCCCTTCCCTCCAGTGTGTCGACCGTGCCACACAGCTTGGTGTCGTCGGCAAACTTGCTGAGGGTGCACTCAATCCCACTGTCCATGTCACCGACAAAGATGTTAAGCAGCGCTGGTCCCAGTGCTGACCCCTGAGGAACGCCACTCGTCACCAGTTTCCATGTGGACATACACTTAGAAGGATGCTCCAGCTGCAGATTTTCACAGGTAATTTTGAATCGCACTTGAATTTTAAGAGGTTCTAACAAAGTATAGGGCTACAGGCATATAGATTCATGAATGCTTCAATACTGAGTAGAAAGCCTTCTATGTTATTTGATTCTATATTTATGCTTTAATTCATTAGTGGGTTTAATTATGCTGCACAGGCTGAAAATGCAGCTTTCTCAAGTTATTTCTCCATATAAGGGATTCAGATGCTTTTCCTCTTCTCCGGTGGGGGTCTTTTATATGATGTGATAAAACAAATAAATACAAGCTAGAATAACAGACATATATTAATCTGTTGAGCATTCCCAGAAAGGAAAAATAATCTCCTGTTTAAAGTTTCTATGCACCATTAAAGAAGCCAGAAGAAGCAGATGGAACTGCATTCTGTACAGGAACCTTAGGAAGATCTCTAGAGGGAAAAGTAGCGGGGTTTTGCCTTCATAAAGGGAGAAAGGGATTTACTGAAAAATAGATAAATAAAAGACTAAAAGATAAATAAAAGAATAAATGCCACTTTCTGGATTCTGGTAATCATAATAAACAACTCATTTTGCTACTTCTTCCAGTTTTTACTTTTATCACTTTTCGTACATAAAAATGTCAGTAAACATCTCATTTGCATCTATCTCAACTATACTAAGATGACTTATGAAAATATACTCTAGTCAATGACTTATATCAACTTAATATGGGCTACATTACACACTGGAAAGTCATACCTTAATAGTAGCATGGCGAAGTTTGGATAAAGATACAAGTGAGGTTTGATACTCTTAGTCGAGTATCTATACACATTTTCGTAAGTATTACCCAGGTTTATGCAAGACTAGAAAAAACAACAGATGTCCTAAAACTCTTGCTTCTTAAGGGAATGTTCTGAGCATTTAGTTGTCTGAAAAATGTCAATTATGTCTCATTTATTCAGAATAAGTGTTTTTCTACTGGCTTATCTGGATTTTTCCTCAAAGGCATTGGTACAATGTAAGAACTGGGAAGATGAGAATAAAGACTATTTGTAGAGGTCGTATCAAGACAGACTATCACATGATAATACTGAGAATGGTTACACTGGAGCTAAACCTGAGAATCATTTTTCGATAGTGCTGATTGTCTGTAGATCATGAAGTTCAAGTCCCTTTTCAGCGGAGGCTCCTGTATCACCTTTGAAAATCAGGCTCAGAAAAAAAAATTAAGTATTTTCAAAAGCACTCATGCGACTTTGGAACAGAATTCGCAAAAAGGCTTTTCCACAGTGACACTGAGCTTCACAATGTCTAACTCGGTCAAATGAAGCTTAAAACAATCCCCAGTGCCCAGTCAGGTGCCCAGGGTTTCTCTACAATGCCAAAGGAGGGTTAGACAGAGATGAGGTTCACACAGAGTAACAGAGATGTCTTGAGCCTGCAGACACCAGGTGAGCAATCCTCACTGCAGGGAGATAGCTGCCCCCACTCTCTGAACTTCCAATACTGAGGCTTCTTCTATCATAAAACAGAGGGTACACCTGTCTTTTATGAGTAGCTGTAGGAAGAACTCTTTCTTCATCTAATAGCTCAGCTGTTAGAGCTCTTACAAAAGTTTAAGGACATCTCTAATTCCTCCTCCACCTGAGGTCCACATCTTTTACACAGGGGAGCATAAGGTAGATACACTTTCAACTTCTGTTCTTGAAGCTCTCTCCACTGTCCAGAGGACAACAGGGAAAGAGAATGGTGTCAGTCTATAACCTCGTAGTTACAGACTGCTCCATAAGATACGTACCTACAAACTGTTTCCCGTTATAAAAGCAGCAAATAACAGACCTCATTAGGTGGTGAACTCGCTTAAAGTCACATGAACTAAGGCGCAAATATCACTGTCATCGGTGCCTGCCCTTCTGGGGAAGGGCATCCTGAACACGCACAGAGAGCTGCAGTAACCCGTTACAGTTTGGCTTGGATGTCACAGTTTAGCTTTTCCTTCCCAGCCCCCCAACACCAAAAAAGTCCATCCTGTAGCAGCATAAGGCTGCAGTTCCCATGCCTACAGTGGCTCAGGGGCAGCCATTGCTTCCGCGGAGACAAGTTCGCTGCCTGGTACCACCACACCTTTGAGCGCCAGGCGCACTCACAGAGTTCAGCAGCTTTTGCCGAACTCTTAATAAGCATAAACTGTGAGTAGGAAGGCAGTGCCTTTTCAGAAGCAAATGAACAACTTGCTCCTCTATGATGGGCAATGGCCTCCACATCCTTCTGTATTCCCACCTTCTGTTGAAGTTAAAATTCAGTGTCTCTTGGCTCCCACCCCCACTGTTTGTCACAGCATTTCACAAAAACAGCCGCAGTATACAGAAGGGGAGCAGAGGTGCCGAGAGGAACATTGTGATAGCCCCACTGTGCCCTGACCCCAGCTGGGAACCTTCAGAGGCAAGCTCTACAAAGCAGAGAAACTTCCCAGGTTTAGACGAAAATTATCCTCTCAACACCACCCACCTAACCAGTGTTGATTTGACCACAGTTCGATCCATCTCAAAGAGGCCCACAGTAAGTGGAGGAAATTTTGCTCAAATCTAACGGACATGCCCTTGAATTGGTTTTATTTCTCAGCTCTACTTTTAAATGAAGTGGGCCAGCTTCAACTCAGTACTCTCATTTTTTGGGGAATCGTCATGAGGCTACTAAAAACACTCAGAATTTCTAGTCTACTTCCTCATAAGTAATATACAACCACAATCCAGCAAATGCTTCCATCTCTGTCTTGTAATTTACCTGCAATTGATATTTAAACTGTTGCATTTGGTTTTGAGTTGAGTGACACTTGTGCAACCTGACACCCGATTTGCCACAGGTATGCAGAAGAGAAACAGGCTGTGCTCCGCGCGGTCATTGCTATAAAGATAGTGTAACTCCAAGCTCAGACAGGAATTACGGACAGAGCAGCATCTCAGAAAGTCTTTGGGTTGTTTTGGTTTTTTCCCCTGGTTTGTATTGTATTTTAGTCTTACACAGTCACACTGGAAAACACTCCCTGTAATAATTCTTTTGAGAATGCACAGAAAGTGGTATATGACTCAGAAAAAATCTAAATATTTACCATTGATAATGAAAACCACTGAGCTGAAGAGTATAATATTCAGCACTTTTATCTGACTCAAGATACGTAATAATGCTACTTTTTCACGTACAAAAGAGGTTTTTAAAGGTATGTTTGGGAGAACTTTCACACCTCAAAGTTTATAGCTATAAGACAAGATATAATTTATGCTCTTTGCTGCTTTAAACTTCTTTCAGTTGAAGAAATGACAATGAGAAAAGTATTTGAAATGTCAGACGGAATATTAATATCGCAGGCACTCTAAAAAATCAAATAGTCTTTTAATTAAAACTTGTTTTAAGTTTCTTGTCAAAATAAAAAGGTAGGCTGTGTCATAGCTGTATTTAGGCAAATATAAGCAGGGTTCTCAGGACTGGAGGAAAAGAAGTTTAATAAGCGTTTGGTGCATCTGGTTTGGCCATTGATGTTTCTCATCTCATTGAGTTCTGACCCCAACAGATGCTTGATGAGAAAAGCTCAGCTGCTACACGTTTTTACAAGTACTGTTAAGTCTTGGAAAAAAAAAACTTAAAATCATTGGGGAAGGTACAAGAGAAAGAGTGGGAGACAGAGAGACTGCGTATCTTTTCCCTTTCTCTGAACTAATAGAGAATATGCCTTAGTAACTAGGCGTATTGATATACCTGAAAAATCATGCACAAAATTGCACTTTACCATCTCTATAAAGACAGCTACCTAGGCAAAGCTGAAGTTCTGGAAGAAACCACTGACATGTGAGTATTTCTCTCAGGGCAGGAGACATTTCATTCGTTTCACCCAGACTCGTAGAAACGCATTAGTCTTGGCAGCGTTTCACAATTGTTTCAAACTAAAGCTTTAGGTGGAAAGACCGAAAAGTACAAAGGCCTTGCCCCAGTTCCCATCTCACTAAGTTAAAACTTCCACTGACTTCAGAACAGTGAAAAAGGGTTGCTCTGTTTCTGTGAGCCAGGCAACTGGACTTGGCTCTTCTTCACATACAACGAGGATGAATTACAAAGCTGCCAGTCGTGACACATGGTTGCAACATATTATTGTGCTGCACACACACACACCTGACAGACTTCATTCCCCTCTCCCCTTCACCCATATTCCTCAGGCCTTTTTATTTCATTCCATATTGGAGTTCTGCTTCTTGACTAGATATTTTCACCAAGAACTCACCTTTAATAAACTTTCCCTGAGAGTTTTACCTTTTCGTTATGGCCCTGTTTGCATTTTTGTGCAATGCTATTCCAGGAATAGTTGTGTTACCAACCTACAAATTAACAAACACCACCAGATGGTGAAAATATGTCTGACTGATTATTCCAAAAACATAAAATGTGGCTTTGTTCATAGTTCTGTTCATTAAGATTTGTAAAAGCTTGTTTAGCTCAAGATCACTATCATCTATTCAGTAGTCAAATAACAATTCAAAACCATTGCTAAACAGCGAGTTGCAGTCTCTAGAAAATATTCATTCAACCAGAGATTACAAGAAAAATCTCATTTCAAAAGACGTCACTTCTCAGCCAGTGTGCCATAAAGCTTATGTATCACCTCTCCCCTTGTTTTTGTTTCCGGAAATTCTAGATGAAGACTACCACTATGGGAAGCCATTTGCATTGAAGAGCTTGTCATTTTACATGCATCATTCTTAATTTTTATATGCTAGTATATTGGCATCTTCTCGTCTGAGCTTCTATCCCACAAGTGGGTTTAGCAGATTGACTAGAACGAATCTGCGTTTTGCCAAACAACCTGCAGGACACGCTGAATACGTGAGTCTAGAGATACCTGATTTTCATAGCTATGTACAGCAATATTAAAACTGAGAATTTATGATTTGTCTTCAAGTTATTCACAAGAAGATTTCAACTTCCTTAATATATCCCAGTGTACAAACATTTGCTAGACATATGCAGTAGGTAATTCTTAAGCTAAATATTATGGATATGAGCCTATTACCTCTCCAAAGCTCGTTAGCAGGTTTAACACATTTTCATATGGAAAATCTGTTTAGATCGGTAGTTTGACTTTAACCAGTATTTTCCAGCATTCACTCACAGCATGCTCTGTCTAGGGCAGATACAAATTACCCAGTCCTGACTTAATGTTTTCCTAGTGGTCTTTGTTTAAATCCTGACTGAATACAGAAGAAATACTTCCCAGACCTCTTCCTATATTCATATACAATTCTCTTAACACAATTAAGAGTGTAAAGAAAGCAGAAATTTTATAGATGTTGTCCTCAATTGATATATTGTGAGCATTCAGTCCAGTTGTAGAAAAAGAGACTGGGACCAAGCCTTCAAGGAAGGAAGCCCTCTCAGCTATTATTAAATTAATGGACACAAAGGCACTATGTACTTACAGAATTGAATAAAATTCTTTAAAGGCAAAAAAAAGGAATTTTCCTGCACCAGGCTCAAACTTCAGGAGCGTTTTAAGAAAACTACTGCAATATACAGTAACAGAGGTCATGACAGTTCTCTTGTAATTCATCCTTAACTGTAAGCTAAATTCCTTTTTCTTTCAAAAACCAGAGTTAAATAAGCCAAACAGATAAACTTCTGCACATTGCATAATTTGAACAGCTCATGCTGTCCTGTAGTGGGAAAAGTTGGATGCAAATGCTTTTGATTCTAAAAAGAGGTAAAACTGATCCCAAACTGAATAATTAGAGAGCACCTAGTTAAAAGACATACTGCAAGAGCTAAGGTTTTCCGTATTTTCCAAAACTCGAGTGCAAACATCACAACACCTTGCCTAAGACATTCTTCAAAGAGCTTTAGAAAAAGACAAAACTCCTTGTATTCTTACCCCAAGGCATTAATGTTTCTTTTTCCTCGTATAAAAACATTTCCAAATCATTACTTTCACAGACTGTAAAACTTATCAGACTCTTCACATAAGAGTTGGCTTTAGATCAAGCCCTGATACACTCAGTTCTGATTTTTAAGGAGCACCCATAGCAAGGATTTTATTTGTCCTACCGCCGTGTTATCATAGCCTCATCTTCTATTCCCTGTTGCAAAAATTAAGTTCCATGTGATTTTCATACAATATAGACAAGAAAATCCCTAAAGGAACTTTTTACTGATCAGACTTCTAAGAAATTCTTCTCCATCATTATACCAATGAATAAGGACTTCCAAATTCAGGCCTACAGAAAGCAATCCCAGAAAATCACAGAATGGTTAGAATGGTTTAGGTTGGAAGGGACCTTAAAGATCAGCCAGTTCCAACTCCCCTGTCCTGGGAAGGGACACCTCCTGCTAGACCAGGCTGCTCAAAGTCCCATCCAGCCTGGCCTTGAACACCTCCAGGGATGGGGCAGCCACAATTTCCCTGGGCAACCTGTTCCAGTGCCTCACCACCCAATCTTGAACTATAAAAACATTTTCATTAATACTTTTCATCATCCTTTTTGTTTTAAAACTCTATTCAGATTTTCTTAAACAAGCTTCTTGAATGTATCTTAAATATTTAGACATTATCTTGACACAGATTCTATATCAACGTTAACTTAGGTAAGTTTGGGGTTTTTAGATTTATTTGCCTATTTTTCCACAATGACGACTGTACACATACCCACGTAGTTGAAATCATACTGCTTGGTATTACTTAACCTACTCCGAGCAGACTGAGGCAGATGAACTGGTTTTCAAAAAAAAATAATAAATTTCAGTGACAATTTATAGCCAGCATTCTTTTCAGAGTCCTTAGTAGTTCAGTATTTGGTTTGCTAATGCTACAAAGAAATGCTTATTTACAACAGCTCCAACAGTATGAATTTTAAAAGGAGTCTCCAAATTTCATTTTATCAAATGCAGTTTTAGCAAATGCTTACCTTGAGGTCAAATATGAATGTTAAGTTCTACTGAAATGCCATACCAGATTTTCATAACAAAAATAGGGCAGTAACGCCAGAAAAACCCAAACTGAACAAAAAAGCAAGTAAGCCAAACTATAAGAACATGAGTCTGCCAAAAAAAAAAATAATCAAAGAAACATCAGAATAAAAAGCCATCAGTTTACTCTTACTATCTGATGAGAAAAATATTGTAGCCTTTGATTGTACAATAACGTATTATTTTTTCCATGGTATTCCTACCTAATACAAAAAAATACAAATTTCATGCAATGAGCACAGCTCTACCTTACATGCCATGTAGTCTTCAAACTTTAAAGAAATTATCATTTTTGCATTGTTTTTTAAAAATATTTTTACCAATTGTCTCTACATTACCAGCGCTCTTTTGCAGTGTCTGTTCAAATAAGATGGTAGTTTTATAAGCACATTCCTATAAACAAATACAACTATATAAGCAAGCAGGCACCCAAAGAGCGCAGTAAGAACAAATGCTAGCAAAATTGCAATGAATTTGTGGATTTAAAAGACATTTTCTTGATAACCTTTATGTTTACAAACCTTGCTTCTTCCACATTTCAACAGAGTTTAATTACTTCAGTTATCTTCAAGAAAACTAACTAGCTTCACTCTATATATGTTTTCTTCCTTTTTGGTCTCTGGTTTAGCTTTTATTTCTTATTGTCTCTTTTGTCACTGTCCGTTCCTCACCGGTCCTCTTCCTTCTCCAGTTATCTTTAACACATTTCATTCTCCTGAAACATTTTTTCCTCGCAGTTTTATTCCCCGTCTCATATTTCAGGTTCAGCCTTGATGTTTCAACAGTTTTCTGATTTTCACGACAGAGTTTGTGCCACAGATCTGGCATAATCTCAGCTGCACCCCTTTCCCACCCATTTGATCCCTGCAACCTTCATTGTTTCTCTAAGCAGAAGGCTTTGAAAAGGAGCACTATATTCTGATTAAAAGTCAGAAATGCTGCTCTCCTCTTACTTTCTCTCAAAAAGTCAACAAGGAAGATATAGGAAGGTTTCCCACCCCCCCACCCCCGGTTCATCAAAACCTAGGGAGCACCTATTAAAAATTACAAAGTTTAACTTGAAAGAGTATCGTTGTACCTCTACTTCAAATTTTTAGGATATAAGGTAAAGCTGAGGGAAAAGCAGGCCCCAGGAATGCATACAACTTCCATAAAATGCAATGCTTGAAATGACACTATATAGCTGGACTTCTAACATCCCCTGCTTGTATCACAGGGAACCCGTAGCTGCCTTGTGCCCTTTGAAGCAGGCCCACCCTTGTGTCTCTTCAAGATCTCACCACAAATCATTTGGATACTTGAATTTGCTGCTCAGTGGAAGCAGCACCTTAAGGAGTTGATATGAAATTCAAGTGTATGCATAATTGCATTTTGATTTGTTTTCTGATATCTGTAGCAGCATACAAGCAGCTCGACACGTTCACAGATTCCAAGTTCTCCCTTGCAAGGCTCCATTTGTGTTCAGACAGCAAGCACTGGAGATACAGGTAAAATAACACAGAAGGATCTAGCTCAATAATAATATTCTTTTGCCCATATTTGATAATGGGGAAGGTAACCTCTTTCTGGCAGGTTGTGATGCAAGTCTTACATTCTAGAGACATGCCTATGCCATGAAAAAGGCAAGCTCTTCACAGACAAAAGCAAAACACATTCTCCAGCTTATTCCTTTAGAGACTTCTCATAAGGGACAGTGTCTACCTCAAGCTCATTTCTGGTATTTCAGCCCCTTCACTCCATATTCCTTGTGTGCATGTGCTTGGCCACAGAGTTCCAGCACTGCTCCTGCTACCACAGACCCTCTTAAAAGCGTGGAAAATAACACAGAGAGGAGCCCCAGAAGACATGCGTGTATGGAGCAAAGACCACAACCCAGTCTTGCTCAGTGTAAAAGATTCAGCGAGTCCCTTCTGCACCCTAAAGAAGCCCAAAAAAGGTC
This sequence comes from Dromas ardeola, assembly GCA_013398915.1. Classification (NCBI taxonomy): domain Eukaryota; kingdom Metazoa; phylum Chordata; class Aves; order Charadriiformes; family Dromadidae; genus Dromas; species Dromas ardeola. The sequence continues at coordinate 37,309 of VYZM01010036.1, read as the reverse complement.
CACATCAGGGACAGGGTGTATACGTCATGCTATGGCCCACAGAGGGATGATTCTCTGAGCAGGCAGTATATAATCTTGTCCATCTCTAGAATTCACGTAATTCCTACGGATACAAATCAAATAACATCAGGGGTATAATTTTTGGTGGAGTTCAGTCCCCTGCATCAAGCTTTCCTTGAACAAGGCAGTCATGCTGCCTCTTGGCTGCGAAGCTCAAAGGAGGTTATTCCTCCAGCAGATACCTTCACGGTTTGCAATCAAGGGCTTTCTTTGGGAGATGGAAACATTTGAGAATCATGTTAGACCACAGAGAAGTATTTCCTTTCCACTGCATCGTCATGACTGGACCATTTGAAAAGGCTATTGCCAAGCAGTTGTCGTTTCCATCTTAGGAAGCCTTTGAAAAGGCTATTTACACTTTTGTCTTTCTTCAGGATTAGATTACTGTAATTCTTTATTGACTGGCTTGCACAACAGGGCTCTGCACAGTCTCCAGCAGGCGCAGCCTGCTGCTCTGTTTTTTGTGAGAAAGGGATGATTTGAACATATTGTGCTGATTGTAAAGCCTTTCCATCAGTTGCAACAAAGTCAATGAATTGATTATAAGATTGTTCTGTTTACTTATGGCACAAATCACGGTCACTGCCTTTTAGCTGGCATGTTTAATCGTAACTAACTAGTTGAATCCTTACAGAAATTCTGTACTATATAGTATAGATCACATCCTTTCTTTTCCCAGCATTGCATGAAAACTGCGTGAAGCAAAATATGGCAGCTACAAGCTCTTAAGACCTACCGCTCTACACCTCCCAGGATGAATGGGGTTTATCTTTTTAAAATTGAAGCTGAAAAAAAACCAAACCACTTTCTGGCAGCTCATGGTGTTAAAATTGATTTTATGGTGGGCTATTTCACTTGAAGTACTGATTTCTGTGTTTTATTAGCCATGTTTTTGATTGCTTGCTATACTCACTTCAGACTGCAAGATTTTGATTATTTTCTAGCTTCTCTATCGTTTACCAAGATAAATACGCAATTGCACTTAATATAGCAGGAGGCTCATTCCATCCCTTGCAAATCTAAACTATCATTCATGTTTACTCAGATAATCCAGCTAATGCTTCATTTACTGCTATAAACTAAGTATTGCTCAACTCAAGCGGTTTACATCTAATGAATCTAGAGCTAATATTTATTGCCCTAGACAGGTTTTTAGCATCTTCTGTCTATCAAATAGTGTGGCATTATTATTATTATTCATTCTGTTAAACACAACAAGGCATCGTTTTTCCAGAATTGTAAGGCTAATTAAGAAATGCATATATTAGACCTATATATGAGCTGTATTGAGAATATTCATCAAAACTAATGATTTACAGAGTTGTGTTGGATTAGCAGCGCAGAACTGGGTCTCATCTTCAGCAGACCTGTGATCAGCACTTAGTCTTTTTCCAAGTTCACCACAAGCTTTTTGCAGCACTGGCTCCTATTTGCAGCTTCTTGTCCCCAGAACGCCAGGCCGTTTCCCACAAGGGGCTCCAAAACTTTTTTCTTCCGGGACTGGTTCCTTGTTTTATGAACAGAAGTCTCCTGCCTGCATGCCTTCTAAAGAATTATAACATGTTCTCAATGTTTTTCAATATTTGATAAAACAACAAACAGATGATTCCAGCAAGATATCTACCTCAAAATTTGTTTTCTTGATCCTTAGCCTGTTTTTTTTTCTTCTTTAGATCTTCAGTTCCGTGTGACAGGGTCCTTTTTGTAAAGTATAGCACACTAGCGTGTGTAGCAATGGAGACTCAGCAAGCCAGGAGGACTCAAAGGGCCTCTTAACACATTTACAGTGAAAATTTCCTGCAGCATAATAGGCTTGGTGCCCACTGACACCCACTAGAAAGTCGACTAGTGACAATTTGTTATTCTAGTCAGACTTGTTCCCTGCCACTCCTGGCATTCAGAATTGTAGTAGGAAAGTATATTTTTATTATACTGAAAACATTATTTGAAACAGATTCAGGATTGCTAGAGAACTATTGATGTAATTCATCTCAGCTGAAACTAAAGAGTTTGAGGCTTTTTCTTCCTTTCTGTGTTTGCATATTTGACAGTAGCTGTTTCTGTATGCTTAAAAAAAAGTGATGTCTCTGTCGGTTATTATTTAATTTTCCTCTCAACCACGTTAGGCTGAACAAAGACAGGTCAATTACATACTCTCTTTTAAAGACACTTTCATTAAAATCAAGTTTGATCAAGAATCAACATTATTTGAAATCTTTTCTCCTGTCATCCCTAAGGCGCCCAGAGATTTGCACTGAAATTTCTTAGCCAGAAGCAGTGGAGAGATTCCCTTACCTAATCTTTCTCTGAAGACATGGCTTGCATTTACCACCACAGTATAAATATCTAATGCAAAATGTTATTAAAGAGTAGATTTTTGGTAGGATGGTACTAGCTATTCTGGCTATATTTTGATCACACTGGAAATACATAACATAACATGGAAAACCATGAAAACATCCAAAATAGTCATAGGAAGATTGGCCCACTTCTGAGTCAAAAAAGTATCTTGCAGAATTTAATCTGCTTCCCGAATGAAAATGGTTTTCCTGAAGCTTGTATAATACTAAAAATCTTTAAATGTTTGTTACATGAAAATGGCTTCCCAGAAGTTGAAAATAGTGCAAAAGATTATGATCTGCAAGAATTACTTGAAAAGAAGAAAGACTATCTATTTAATAAAGAATCCAACCAAATTCAATTAACAGAAGTTTAGTATATATGCTTGCTCCAAGAGTAAACCTCCAGGCAGAAACCATGCTGTGAGTGGAGCTGTGAGATTTTGGATCCAGAGTAACAGACAGGATGACAGAAGATCTAGTCCCTTTCATTTAGCTGGTAGTTCATGACCAGACTGCATTACCTTCTACTTACCTACTTTTAGTACGGATACCAGAATACATTTCCTATAAGCCCGATTTACGTTTTCAGTCTCATGCATTTTGGAGAAGTTTTAAAAGAGAGAGGATCAATGGAGAACTTTAAACAGAAGATCACCTCCTCTGAAGGTGAAGCACAGAAACTGGGACAGCTTCCAAATGTTTTACAAAATCGTCTAATACTACTGGCAGCTCCAGAGATCATTAGAGTCTTAAATGAGAAAGCAAATCAGGGAAACATACCCAGGACATTTGATAAAGAGACTAGCTATTTAGAAAATTTAAATACAAGAAGTGTATCAAAAGAATATTAAGCGTTGAAGAAATAATTATGCTGTTGTATCTCTGGCACCTAAAATTATTAGAACGAAATAAGAGAACATGGAAGACCCTCCCCCTCTGCCAGAGCTCCACTCAGCAAGGAAATAGGAAAAGGGAGTGGTGTCACACAGCTGGTCACAGCTCCTTACTTCTGAGACAGGTTGCCCTAATTTATTCTGGCTTCTTTAGGTTTCTCTAATTTATGCCATTCGTGAATGACTTAAAGGATCACAGGCCAGGCGATGATCAGCAAGCAGAAATTGATTTCTGTCCACTCACAATTCTTTCTTCCTTTCTCTCAGGCATTTGCAGATGAAAATCTCTTCATTGGTGCTACTTCACCAGCTCAGAGGGGCTGATGATGTGGTAACTGATCCAGCCTTACATCTGGAAACCTTACCTTAACACAGGGGAGATTTTCTATTTTAAGTGCAACACGTGAAGAGGTTTACATTTACAGATGTTTCCGTGCAACATGTTGCTTGCTCTGAAGACTGTCAGAACAATTTAAGGTACTAGTGTTGGTGATGCTTGGAAACACAGAAGAGGTACCTTGCAGAAGGTCAAAGTAAGATAGGCAGATTTCCTGAAGATTCACATAGTAGTGGGTTTCACAGAGCACGATAAAAAAATATAGAGTATGGAACGTAGATATGAAGGAAGAAATTTGAATAGTGGAAAGAAGCAAGGACAGAAATTTAGCTGAAAATACGTTCTAAAAAAAAAAAAAATCAAGATTCTAGTATCAATGAACAACTAGTCTTGAAGAGAAACAGGTTTGACCACGGTATATTCTGTATTCTTTCCAACTTCCTCCAAGCTTATGTAGATTTTCAGAATTAAGCATTCCAGTTCACAACTTGTAGGTCAGTGCCACACAGATGTTAGATCTTCTGAAAATCCCACCGAGAACATGCCAAACTTTGTCAAAATGTGTTCTTGATGCATTTGACAACAGAGCCCAAACAGAAAACTACAATTTCTGCAAAAGTATATAATCTTTCTAGCTTTTTGATAAATATTTACATTAAATACCTTGAAAGTAGAAAATCATACTCTGTTTGACCTTTGTCACAATACACTTTGGGGCACAGAAATTTGTCTCATGCATAGGAAATGGCCACTTCTTGTGCACATAAAGGATGTTCACAACCTGTTCTCATATGTATCCACAAACGAAAGAGAACATGTGCATAGGCAGAGGTGACGGTGGTTTACAATACAAACAGATGCTTCTCAACACTGCCTGTGCAGTAATCAACAAGCTTAAGGGTTTAAAGAACAATGCATTTGCAGAGTGGCTTTTCTTATTTTAACATGCCTAGCAGTAAACAAAGCGACTTTCATTGATGGATAAATCATATCTATTTGTAGTACGAAGTCCACGGGACTCCTGTCAATCATTAGCAGTACAGATATAACATTCATAGGCTAATCGTGGCTAAGCTAATTTTGGCTCTTTCAGAGACAAATTATGGTGTTTTGTGCCAAACCTTATTACAAGTTAATTGCAGTCCTAGTGCATAGTCAGGAATTCGAAGGGCAATACAGAAAGGTGTTGCTGCACCTGGACACCATTCAGAGTTATGCTATTCAGTTTTTCATCTTAAATAGACAAAACAAAGCACATCAGGCATAATGCCATTAAAATTGATATCCAAGCCATCCAAGAGATTATTGCAGAATGTTCTGACAAATTAAGCATTAAAAGTCTCCTTTTGCAACTCAGCTGCTTTAGAAATAAAGACTGAAGGATAGTTCGTGGTTCAAATCCCAACTGGCCTCCCAAGACCTAAAAGCAGATTGGTATTGTTATATAACTTTAAGCTAATTACTCTAGCTCTGTGTTCTGTATGTGAAAAACAACAATGGCAGTCCTATTTAGACTAAGCTCTTTCTTTTGACATATGTTTACTGGAAGCTGCTAAAGTGCAAAGCTAGTTTGTGTCTTCAGCAAATTTGTTTTTAATCCCTTCACCTACTCCATGTGCATATATAGCTTCACATTAGCAAGGCTCACAGCCACCTTCTTCCATTACTGTTCTCCAGGTAAAAGCCACGAAGCAAACACGGTTAAGACTTTTTGATGAGCCTCTGTGGATCTGCCAGCCCTTCGTGTAGGAAAGATGTCTGGTGTTGCCTTTGAAAATCATGTGTCATGAACCTAGATGGATTTTTTTTCATTATTTATGCTTTTCTTCTGTTACCTATCTAACAGGAGCTCAAATAAGCCCCAGTCCATTTTTATCACAGTTCAAAAACAGCTAGGTGTCTACTCATTCATCATCACTTTGACAGCACCGGGATGTACTCCATTGCTGGAAATAGTGAACACACCTGACAGGTCCACTTACTATCAACAACCAATAGGAAACTGGTCAAATACAGGGCAAAGGACGAAGTAATCTGCTACCAGATCTTTACTGCGTCAACTTGACACTCACTTCAGTGAGAAGTTACCAGCTACCAGTTACACTCAAAGAGTAGGGGAAAAATCCTTGCTAACTTGCCAGAAGCATCTAGAAAAAAGGACACCGAACACAGAAGCTTGCTTCCATCAGAGTATACAAACCTAGAAGTGGTATGCACACAGCCTTTTCCTCAAGTCTACCCTCCATTCTGATTTGTTTCTTAACAGTATAATAAAAAAAGCCATTAACCACACAGACACTCCAGGCTAAAAAAAAAAAAAATACTACTGCAAAAAAATAATGAAGTGAGGCAAGCTTGCAAGGATTCCAATAACCTGACTCTTTTTTCACCCCAAACTGCACACTCACCTCCCCAAATAAAAAAGTTATATTCAATGTGAGCCCTCAACCATAGAGCAATACACTGAGCCTTGTTCTGGATGCAGCATGCCTACTAGTACGTATCTCCCTGTTCATAAGTGTGGCTCACACACCAGTCTTCTCTAACAGCTTGGTGCTTCTTTTGACAGGAGGAAGCAAAGTTGACCTATTTTTCACAGTTTTTAATGAGATGAGGCTAAAAAAAGTTATGAGGAAGTCTTGCTGAAAAGGATTCCTCTAAGTAGACACAAAAGTTCTTGCAATTGTTCCTCCAGTGGCCAAGGGGTTTGACCACTGCAGATTGAAACCTGTTTAAAAGAGCAGGTAGAAGAGTAGATATCAAACTCATCGGAGTTAAATTCTTTGCCTAGACTTACATTTCTTATTACTGCTACAAATGGGAACAGTGAACAAATAAAAATTCTTCACATAATACAAAAAAATACAGAGAATGAGTTTCACTAGGTAGATTACAGTGTTCTGGTCACAGCACAAGCTCTTCTTTCTAGTTGATTTTGGACCAAATGGAGTACTCGGGTCTTTCCAGTTGTCTGAAGAGAACAACTAGCCAGCTTATCCCAAAAGTCCTCCCCCCGAGCTTGTCAAAAAGGCCATGCAGAAAAAAGCAGATTCTGAACAAAGAGTAAAAATAAAAATAAAACATATAGAAAGAAGCCTCCCATCTGTCCTGTAATCGATCCAATATATTGAAAGAGACATCATCTGGTAGCTGGCCACTCTGTGCACGCTGGTAAATGACACTATTTGTTAGCAGAATCCACACAGCTTCAAGTGCTGCTGCAATTTTGAATGATGTAGTTTCACACTAACTTCTATAACTATATGTTAAATTAACAGAAAGCCTTTTACATTAAAAAGTTCTTGGCCACTTGGTCTAAAAGCAACTCTGGTCTAACCATTCCTTACATGCTTAGGTCTAAATCAAATACTGGTAGGTTTGCCTTAGCAAGATCTAAACATAAGTCTAAGTAAACTCTTAAGCATGCCGATTCCTCTACAGAAATATTCTTCTGCTCTTTAACTTAATGACTAACTCTGTCACTAACTCGACAGCCTAAGAAATGTATTATTAGGCTCCTGAAATGTCAAACTTACTATTAAAGCTAAAAATTGAGGTCAGTTGGGTTTTGACTGCCTGACTTTTGACAAACTGATCCTAATAATTTTCATGACTTTACTGGAATAAGTTCCATAACACAGCAAAAATAGCTTTTTTCATTTTGCCACAAATACATTAATCTCCAGACAAACTCTTCCGATATAAACACCATTGCAAGAGCCATAAAAAATACAGACAAAAAGAAAAGCAAGTTTAAGGATGCTAATGGTGAATAAAAATAAAACAGAAGATAATTTCTTCACTGGCCCCAAGGTCTCATTGGCTCTTTCTGACTTAAAGGAGGAGAAAGAAAAATCAGGAACAGCCAGGATCAAACTGAAGTATTTGGCAGTTTTATTTAAGAAAAGAGACTATTAAGCCACTTAAAGGTTAACTGATATGCATGAGTTATCATATACTCCTTGTCTTCAAGGTTATAGACTGTTTAGCAGAACTCTGCCAAACGGCAGTTATCTGAAGGGAGCTAGAAATCATCTCTGTTGATGACAGACCTCTGAGCAGATGGTAAGTAAATCAAGGTCCTGATGTGAAATGTTAAAGCTTTTATGCTGGAAGACACTGTTAAAGCATTATCCAGGTTAAATCAGATTCCGTAAAATACCAGTTTACTAGTAGGCAGGCGTGAAGTCTTCCACCGAGGAATTCTACAAGTTTGGTGGCTTGGTTTGTTTGTTGGGGTTTTTTTGTTCGTTTTTTAAAGGTACCCTGACAAATTATTTAGAATTTTTGGGTTTTTCCCTTTCGAGTAGTCATTGCAGCAGTTCTATCAAAAGGCCAGGGTAAGCAGGGGAAGGGAGGACCATTTGTTTATTTGTCATTAAAATAATGTCTGATCTTGTTTAATTAGGCTAGTAGCATATAAGAAAGGCAGCTTTCATAAACATCACTGAGAATATAGTTGGGCAACGTAATAGATTTTTTCTAAAGTTTCTCCTCGGATATGCTCAGGCCAATGTGGGAGTTTGAAAACCCTTCCAAAGAATGTTTTGGTGCCTAAACATTTGGAAAGGGTCTAGTACATCAGAAAAAGAAAACACCTACTTTTGTTTTAAAGACTACAGTTACCAAAGGGCATCTGCTAGACCTGCATGGAAAGACTAGGAAAAGCTCTAAGTCATTTTGTGTAACTACAGATGGGGTGAACCAATTTCATTGAAGCAAAGGAAGCAATAAAGCTCCTTTAATTGGCAATGCTTTGAATCAGCTCGACTACCAAATTTAAAGCACCAAAATCTAATGTCTTCACAGGAAGGACCAACATTTTTTAGTTTGATAATTTGGACCACTAACATTTGTGAATGGTTAGCCCACATCAAATGGAGATTATGAATTAGATGACTTTGCTAACGGCTCTATCACATTCCATGGCTGATCCAAGCTACTCATGTTGTGGCAAATGGCCTTGAAAAATCACATTGAATTGAAATACAATATTGAACACCTGATTCAAGCTTATGGAGCTATATACCCCGCAGAATTCAATCAAAACTCTTTCAACAGCAGCCATGACATTCAGTTTCTCCAAACCCTAAAGTTCCCATGGGTGTTCAGAAAAAAAAGAAGAATCATTCACAGAACCTATCCAGAAGACTTGATTTAATCAATTACAGAAAGTCACAAGCTACTGGAAGACAACTCTTCCATTGGAATGCACACACATACACGTTATTTTCTTAAAAATTTTGTTTAGACCCTCACTTGCAACCCATTTATTTATTTGCCAGCTATGGAAACAGCCCTTTTTCAGTGGCCTGAAAAGCTTCACGTGAATAGAGACTGCACTATTGCTTCTTTCTCATGTAGTGGTAAGCGCTGGCCAAGCCACATATTTTAAATTTCCATCCTGCCAGTAGCAGGCCTCTACCTTCTTCCCCCAACCCCCATCTTGCACACGAAGATCCATAATCCCTGTGCTAATGCTTCCATTGTCCTTTAACTTCTGGAGTCATTTCCAGCTTATGCTCCAAGGAACGGGGTTGGGGGGGGTGGTGGGTGGGTGGAGGGAGAAAGAAAAGTACATTTTCGACAAAGACCCTAAGTGATGAATATAGCTACAGGGGGGGAGAGATTCCCCCCCCCCCAAACCTTTAGTCTTTTCATTCACTCTCCAAATGCATTGAGATTAATAATGCCTCTGGGCCACTGTATGCAAACCTCCACTGTGCACGCAGAGAAAAGATTATAATTGAATACCCTATTATGATGGGCAAGGAAAAAGAAAAGCAGACAGACAGACAGGGCTCAAAGGCTGAATTGGCCTGGTTTGGCTTTCAGCCCACAGCACCTACAATTATCCTGCAATGATTTTTATTTATCTATTTAGTGTTCCCACTAGGCAGAGAGAATCTAGTATTAATTTAGTGCTCGTGGTTAGACAGAGAGCTTTAAATTGAAAAAAGTTATTCAAATGGATAATGAAATGTGGCTGGAGCCCTAATGTCCTGCTTTGAATGAAAATAGTACAAACCGTAGCCCTCTGCAAGTGTTTCACAGTCTGATAGTTTATGCAAGAATTCAGCTAAATTGCATTTTTACAGAACGGCCTTACCAATATAGCGGTATTAGACCTTTACGTAGATGAGCAGGTAGGTGTTGCCGAGCATCGCAGAACCTCACAGCAAAACAAGAAGTGAAAGACAGGAGCAGAAGAGAAAAAGCTGCTCTGACTGAAGAGCTTGCCTAGGATATACACGAAGGAAAGGATGAAGCCCGAAAACCAGGATGGCACCTCCACAGCGATTCGTTCATGGCATCTAGATGCAGTCATCTAGTTTGCTCCTAAACATCTCATCTATGGCAAAACACCCTCTTCCAAATTAGTACAGGGTATTGCTAGCAGTTACATTCTGTTAGATGAAGACCTTGCCAGTACCAGCATCTAACCAATGACCCTAAGCAGCACAGGTAATAGGAGCAAGAGAACGAAACACCAAATCAAATTCTCATCTTGAGATCACTGTAAATTCAGATGAGCTTCACAAAAGTGCCTGCTTGAATTAAGCTGGTGCACTCTTCAAGTGTTTGAAGCTGCATTTCATGATAGCAAACTGTAGCACAAAGAAAATAGTTGCTGTCTTAGCTGAAAGTCATTTCATAAAAGCTTTCCAGAAAATATTAATATAAGGCTTCATATGAAAAAAGTATGTGAACAAATTCAGAGAGGTAGCAGAAAGCTGAATGTACAATCAAGAATGTGCAAATGTTGGTCAGGACAACTCAGAACATCTGCTCTAACAAACACAGGGACAATTCTCAACTTGTCTACAATCTGAAGTTTAAAATATATTCAATAAATCTAAGGATCAAGCTTAACTTCCATGGAACACTAATGCTGCATTCCAGAAAATAATCTAAATTGATTATCTTAACTGTATTGTCACTGCTTTTTTGAAGAGACACTAACCGCCACAATTGCTCCATTACTCACCACAGTGCATAAAATGTCTAAAGCTTTGGAAAGCAAATAACAGAAAAATATGGATTAAACTGATAAAAATGATAATTCCAGACATGATTAGATTCACTGTGTTGTGTAGCCTGCACAGCAGGTGGGGGATCCTTCAGAAGAATTAGGGAAAGGTTTAGGGAAAGCAGATTAATGGGGAAAAGATTAAATGTGCTCTAAAAGCAGGACAAAACATATTTTTAAAATGACAATTCTAACAGCAGTGTTTAGGGATGCTCTGGAATGCAGAGTACACATCCTCCATTTAAATACCAGATGCACAAATGTCTCCTACTTACAATTATGCAGTGCATTGTACGACTTTAAATCATAAGCTGAATAAGCATTTGACATTAAGTGGTGCTAGTGACAAATATTAATCAAAATATAGCCAATAGTTCCCTAGCACACAGTAGTCAAGCTCTATTTTCCCCTCTCTGCATGCAACTTTTTACAAAACTGGTCCTATGGATGAAGGCCTACCAAGCTGTTTATTTTTATATCCAGAATTATATTAACAGTTGAAAATGAAAATCACTAATAGCAATTTCTAGAGCCCTGAATAATGCACATTGATGCTACTGCCCTCTCTCCAGTGTTGAAGGCTTTCTGTCTTCTAATAGAAGACACCGTGCATTTAACTGGTTAAGAACAAAAAATCATATTGGAAAGAGCCCGCTTCCATAGCCTAAGAGGAGAAATGCTGTTTAGCTGCTGAATATAGGTTGCAGTTGTATCTGCTGGCACCAAAAGAGGAGACAGCTGCTAATGCAAGACCTAATGCATCTTAGGAAAGCATTAGCAGGAGCAAAGCAAATGTTTTAGATTGTTATTATCCAAAATTTCACACTCCTTTACATAACAAAAGGTAATAGTGCTACACTTCTACATCCAAAAAGCACACCTTACAGTGCCTCCAACGTCCATGGGAATTTTAATGGCTCCCTCCTTGCTTTTTGAAATTTAAGGGTTTTCGTAACTCTTCAGAACCTCCTTGGTAACCTTGTCCAGCTTTGCTTACGATTATATGTTCACAGATTACTCCTTAACTATTTAATGCAATCACAAATAGTAGGAGGCTCACAACAGAAGTCAAATTGAGTTTGCCACACTGGAAAACAGATTTTGATTTTCAAAGTTATTACAGAAACACCCACAGATCTTTCTAACATCACGTCACAGAAAGAGCACTCCCTTTTCCTCAGAATCCTCTAGTAAACGTCTATCACCCAAGGCTGATTATCCACAAAACGCAAAAAAGGCAGCCTGAAGTAGAGGTATTGTATCTGGTTGCTTCTACTCTCCAGTGAGCTGTTGGCACGAGCTTTTGGGGCAAGCCCGCTGGGCTGGCCTAAGCAAAGCGGCTAGCACTATGCTAGCAGAAGGCACAGACTTCTGGCTTTTCCCACACTTAAACTCCAGCACTGTTTGAGTCAGCCAAGTCTCACTCAAGTCTTAGCACGCCAGCCTGTCTATTTTGTTGCCTGTGGTAGATGAACCGCTTTTAATCTGCTTTCTTCCTACTAATTTGAACTATGTTCCGCTTAGCATCATTTTACCCGCGTCCATGATGCTTCTCAAACCCGTCCCTGGTTTTTAATTCTACAAGTGCAACATCACTGAGAAATCTGAAGTCTTATAAAAGAAATTCCACAGCCATAGCACTAAGATTTGCATATCGCTCTCAAAGCAAGCACAGGGTCTTGCAGTCTTTGTCCTCTTTTCATTCAGCCCAATCTCTTTTGTTCTCTTGTATCCATTTGTTATCCTATGCCTGTCTTTATGCTGTACTCTCCTCCAGGCAAGCATGCCTTCTGTATGTTCTGCAAAGTGCTTTTTCAGGCAATAAAGCAGAAATTATGTTTCTCAGTTCCCCATTTGTAGAGGCAGCATATTAACACAATATTCACCTACCTCACGACAACTCGCAAGTTAAATTTGTTAATGATTGTGAGGCATGTGGAGATCCTCTTACGGGAAGCTCTCCAGAATTGCGAAGTATTGTCGTAGGTCAAAAGTGAGGCTTACAGCTTGAGTTAATTCCCCACTCTGAGGACAGACTAGTGTCTTTCCATAATTAAAGAGGGGTTTAACTACAGCGTAAAAGCATTGTTCATATAGCTTGGGCACGTTAGCTTGGAAGTATGCAGGGGGAGTACCTACTGAGTACCCTGGGATCATCTGGAAAAGGAAGAAAATAAAAGGTTTCCTCTTTTTCTTCATTTAACATTAGGGTGTCAGGAAAAGTGCCTTACAGGATGTCACTGAACTCAAACCGGGTTTCTTATCTAGCAGCATCTCAAAAAAGATATCTAGAATTTTATAGCTTCTGTCTAAAAGAAAACCCATCTAACTGCATACTACATTAGACATGCAGAAAGGAATGTTGTTACAGTCCAAGAGATTTCATCCAGGCACTATGATTTTATATTTTATTTTTTCATAATTAAATTTGAAAGTACTCAACATGCCATTTCCTTAAATTTTTCATAAGAGCATAAGAAGTGTTTGGAATGGATTTAGCCTCATTTTAAGCTCCTTATATTCAAGCCCTCCCTTATGGTGACTATTCTATGACCAAACATCAGTTTATAGGGGTTCTCCCCCTCAACCTGTATTTTTATTTTATTACTGGGGAATAATCTAAAATTCTAAATAAGTAGTTCTCTTCAGTCTTCGATATCGGATATTCTCTATGCTCATAATAGCGAAGGACGTTAGAATCAGCAGTACTGCCAGAACACTCTTACTACATTGTGCTCCTCAAGCCTCTGCTAATCCCACAAAGCCGGAGCACCCTCTAGACTATGATCCACCCCCCAAAAAATGGAGCATTCCTAACAGTACTCTCCACTGCTACACTGAGATGCAGGAGGGGGAATATATCCTCCTCCCTCCCTTTACTCCCCCGTTCAAGTATGCAGCCAAGCAAAGCTTTTGTACGAGGCACTACAATACGACATACACATTAAACAAATAAGGGTAACTCCAGGGCAGAAGGAACGAGGAGAAGAGGTGCACGTGACAGTGCATTTGGTAGGCTTTCTACCGCTGAACTACAGTGTGAACAAGTTGTCATTCTCCTCCACCCAGTGGGTAACGAAATCAATTTTAGCATTTGCAATACTTAGAATTACACAGTGCTGAAAAGCAACACCAGAAAAACATACGCTATATAAAACAATAGTTATAAAAAGTACTTGCGTCTCCTTATTTCCAGTCTGTGGCTTTATTTCCATACCCTGCTCTTTTCTATCTTGCTTATAACAACTGTACTCACCACACAGAAGTCCTGAGCGTTCCAGGAGAAATCTGCTCACGGAAGCGGGACATGTTGGTCCACAGTGAGAATCTCCATCTTTAACAAGACTCCTGCCACAGAGCAAATCTCCACTTGCACAGTTGACTTCAGGTAGGATTTAACCTGCAGCGGGGAAAAAAACAACTGTGTATTTACTGTAAAACATAGTTTGTAGGACTGCAAGGAGCCTGAAAGAGTTGGAAGGAAGACAACTGATTTGAAGCCTGTCACCGCTGTTGACAGTCCAGGTGACAGCTGGTGTCACCACCAGGTGCGTATACACCTCTCCCCTTGTCTTTGTTACACTTTGCCATTTTCCTGGGACAACTGCCGTATTGTCAGGAGGCTGTTAAACACGACCTTACCGAAACCACTGAAGGGCCACAATCAAATATGAAAAGGCACGTAATTCTGAGCCGTACAAGTCAAGAAGCCACTCACCCTCTACAGTTATATGAATTAAAACGGTCATAAAAGAAAAGAAGTACTTTGCAAGGTGATGACAGACTGGGACATCACGGAAGTAATCGAGCTGCCATTTAAGAGTCAAAATACCAGAAGAGAAGCTGGTGAAGAGGAGGAAGCCACAAGGCAGTCCCGTCAGGGAGCTGGGGGGCTCAGCTAAGGGACAGTTTTCGAGCTGCTCCCTCGGCGCAGGAGCAGTCACACCCTGGCTCCGGCCGGGGCTCACCGGCTCCGGCGAGAGGCAAGGCCCCGGGCGGGGGGCGCAGGGCAGCCGCGGCCCCGCAGGGCGGGCAGCACAGGCCCGGCCCCGCCGCGCCCTTCTCTGGAAAACGCGAAGTCGTTCGCGCTTGACGCCGGCGGTGCCCGGGGAGGCTGGGTGACTGAACTGGTACCGGTTCGTCGGGTGAACCCAGCCCCGAGCCCTCCCGCGAGGAAGGGCCCGGCGGGGGCCGCGCTGCGCGGGNGGGGCCGGCAGCCCCCTGCCACCGCCGGACCCCCGGCTTCACTGGCGGCCGACCCGGGCTGAGCCGGGAGGGCTCAGGGCAGCCCCAGCACCCCTGGGGAGGGCTCCCGCCGGGGCCCAGGCGCTGCGAGGGGCCAGAACCACACACAGGCCCGTTCAGAAGACACAATCCAGTGTTTAATTCCCTGATAATACACCGTTCAAGCTTTTATGAAGTACTCAGTTTAACCGGCACCTCATTTTTGTATTTGTTTTGCAGAGTGCTTGGTAATTAATTACCAATTACTTGGGAAAAATAAGTCAAAAGGAGTGCTTTGCACATCTCCACATGGGCAGGCTGTGTGTAGGCACGGTCGGGCATGGGATGGACTCCTGCAGCACGGCTTTTCTTCACCGATTAGGACGGACATACTTGCTTACGAAGTCCATTTCTCTCTTCTGCACCCGCTCCCGAGGACGGTGGCATTTTGAAGTGAAGTACGTTGAGGGAATAGTCACAGCTTTTGCTACAGCTTGGTAAAAGGCAGTGGAATGAGCCTGAAAGGTATTTCCTGCGCATTCTAGGTGGAGAGAGGGTAAGGCTCTCTTCATACAGCTTTAGGTTAATAAAACCTACACACCTCAGTTTTTAATGACTAAAGCAACAGTAAAGAATCACCCTGAACAGTAATGAACACCTCTCATGTGGTTCAATTTATGACACTGAGACATAGGTCAATAGAAGTAAACGTTTAAATGTAATTATTGCTTTAAAAAAGTGTTTCTCTACCTGAAGGTTCCCCACAGTTCCTACAGAAAGATCCGTGGATGATACTCGCCCCTCTCAATAATACGTGAACATATTCCCAAGTATTTCTGTATATTTTGTTCAGCACCTAGTGATTTCCATTAAGACCCAGTTTTTGGAGTAAAAAAAAAAAATTAACTGCACTTGAACTCGCTGACAAAATAGGCATATAACCAAGTGTAGCAAGATTATTTTTCACTTTTCTTCCTTTGAGAAGCACACGGAAGTATTAATGCTCAAGAAACAGCCTGAATACTCAGACTTCTCCGTGTTAGCTACAGAGTGGCCAAGTCGGTTGTGGGCACCCAGCCTGGGAATGCAGGCACACAGTATGTCATGGCATCCATATAAAAGCTACAGAAGACTACCTCTCCCTTCTCCAGTTTCAAGAGTTTTCTTCCACTCTGTCCTCCAACTGACATACTTTAAAACTTGGTGAAGACTCTGTTCCCCATCGTATTTCCCCAGAAGACTGTGCAGTGTTAAGAGTTCAGACATGGTTCTTTACTGCATTGTATAATCGAGTTGCTTCACATTCCAAGAAGCTTTTGTGCTATTTTAGAGCTGTCTTGAAGAAGACCATGCAACTAGTCTCAACTGCAATAGTATGAAACATCTGGGAGCAGGATTATTTCTGTCATGTGCTGCCAAAATAATATTTTGCTTATGGAATTAAAATTTTAGGGATTTTCCCAAATCCACATAATGTTCTTGAGTGCTTAAATTTGCATTATGACATTTACATTAGCATATACACGTGTAAAAGACCATCTTGCCAGCCAACTCCTATTGGTTATTCAAAAGCTTAACTCCACCTAAAGCTAGGATTAACGTATGCTCCTGAAACAGACTTCAGTTACAGTAACAGATTTTCTTCAGCTAAGTGCTTTTTCCCATCTGCTCTTACAATCACATCTGCAAGTCAGTGTCTTCAGCGATCACCTTGCCATGATTACGGATGCCTTCCCAACTCCCTAGACAGGGACTGATTCCCTGTTTTATAGTTGTGCTGTTTCTGTATACTTTGAGGTTTCAACTCCTTAGTAGAAATGACCACAGCAAAATGATGAATATAATGCAGTAGATGAATCTACTACTTGTCCTAAACTCTTATCAAATACAAATGCTTGCTGAAAAAACATACCAGCTTCTAAACACTTTGCCCATATATCTAAGCTAGTGCAGTACACAGGTAAAGTAACTCCGTTGCTGTTAATTGCAGGGCTTATTTTCACTCTTTCAGCAAAAATAAGCTCTCCTGCTAAGAGGAGCATTTTGCTATATTGTGTCTAGGTGTTATAGCAGGCAGACCAACAGGCCGGAGCTCCCACTTAGCTACAACCCCATGTTAGAACTGAAAATTTTTATCCTTAAGTCTTGTAGTTAGAGATAATCAAGAAAATACTAATTGTATAAGAACCATTCAATGCAACTTTCTTGTATTTGTTGACAGTCAAAACAATAGTAATACAGAATGTGACCTATCCATGCATTTCAGTTGAATTGGAAGTTGAAACTATATTGTTTGCTCCTTCAGTGTTGAAAGCAGAAACAACATGCTCATACCCAGCTTCCAAATTATTTCCCACACCACTCCCAACACTGATAGTTCCCAAATGCCCTTTACTCAGCTGCCAGAACTTCTCACTTCCCTGTGACAACCTCTACTATATACATTAACACAAATCTGTCACATCAAAAATGAGAAAGGGAGGGCGGTGTAAAATAAACTCGGTTTACTATCCAAATATCTGACAGAGGATGTATTGTAACCGCATCAGTATATTTCAGACTTCATGAAAACTCTTGTTGATTATACTAGGAAAAGTCGCAGCAGAAGAGCAAGTGCCAAAATACCAGTACCAAAAAACCCCAACTTTGTCAGTACAACATTACCTCACCAAGTCTGAGCTGCACCAGTCACCATAGACTAGCTGCGCTTGCTATTGCTTAGAACAGGTTCACATGCTTTTGGCTTTTGTCACCAAGGCAGACACTCTTGAATAATTGTGTTGGAAAGTAACTGCCCTGCAGTGATCTCAGAGAAACGAGGCTCCAAAGGCTGCTCGCCCAGGCCTCTGCGCTGCGGAGCTGGAAGCGGTGTCATTGCTGCAGGTCTCGGGGTTGCCCACCCACCGCAGCCCCACTCCCACCGTCTGAGGTGAGATGCCATCTCTGGGTGGGTCACAAACCCGAAGGCTGCTGTTCCACACCACTGCAGAGACCTGCTCTTCAGCCCAGAGTTTACTTGCTTAATCTTCCTCACAGTTAACCTAAGATTTTTTCTATTTTCTACCGTCTTGGAAAGAATAAATATCAAGAGCTTCTCCGACCAGGAGAAAATTGGCAGACTGATAACTGTATGGATAAAACAATAAACAAAAAACTCATTTCCCACTTAATGTATTGCACTAATTATTTGATTTGTTCTGTTTGAGCAAGTTAAAGGGACTGCCCAGAAACATCCATCAGAGCCTTGTAAATGCCTCTTCACAACCCCAGAAGGTAGCATGGGCCTGGCTGGTCACTGGGCAAGGCTGACGGTCAAAGTTCATTGACCTCCAGGAAGCTTGCAGAATTCAAGGTTCATGATTAAATCCTGTTGGCAAGCCTTAAAACTCAATCATATTTTCCTTTCAAGTCAAATGGTCTCTCTACAGAAGTGTTTTCCCCAGAAATATACTCGTTTGTGTCTCTAGCGGAACCCTCATTCAGCACAAGACCTCTTTTCTAGTCAATCCCTCATAGCCTCACTTCCTTGTTTTAAAAATCTCTTTAAAGAGCATGACCATGATTTCCTGAAGCAATTTTAAATGAGATCATAACATTCACACACCAAATAGAATTTCTCTTCTCACACTCACCTCCTATTATAACCCAAACTGTGTAACACTATTGTTCATTATATATTACCTACTGCTGCCGCATGGTTTATGCTCCATACTTAGTTTTAATACCCTATGCACACATCATTCACAAAATAGAGTCGTTTATTTTTTTAAGTGCCAAAAACATGCAGCTAACAAGCCTTTAAGTTATCAAAGCTGTTACAAAGGTCATACTTGCTTTTGTTTCCTTAAGCGTTATGTATTACATGTATCTTTTGGCAGTTTTTGTTCCTGATCATTCACATTTGACATGGCAAGTACATGACCTTTTAACTCTCATTAATAGTTTATGCTACATCGTATGTACATTCTCCATCCTCCTCCTTTCTTACTTACCTGAATTGGGTGAACTTTGTCATCTATTCATAGGCCTTTAAAAGGCTCCAGACCTCACATGCAATATACTGTGTTCTTTCATGAATTATTCAATGCCAGCGTTCTTCCATCATCCATCTCTGGCTGGCTCTATTTCTTGCCTTCTATTGAGGTCTTGACTTATGAGCAGAATCTCCTGTTATTCTTTTCTCGATTGTCACACTTTATTACAATTAATATTAATTACGTGGATTCTTGTCCAATATGTAGTTTTGTGGGCATAAAAGATTGTCATGTTGTAATGTTCAGGTTTTTTTCTCTGCAAACTTCCCTGTAATAAAGCATTCTCCTGTCAGGAGCTGTCAGCACCACATATATCTACTTGATAATAACCATGCAGTAATAGAGTTAGCTAAAGAAGTTGTGTGCAAACCGACATGAATTCCCATAGAGAAGCCAATCTTGTAGCTGATCCATGATTTCCTATGGCTGACACGCAGTTAAACGCAAAGTGTTGCAAACAGCCTGCTTGATGAAACGAGTAACCTGTTACAGCCCTGAAAGAAATGCTGGCCTAGGATGTTAAACTTCTATTGGAGGCTTAGGTATAATAAGTAGATTCTGACAAATACTGTTCACACAAATGTTTGCAGAATGAGAGTGTTCCATGAATATTAATGAAAACGCATTCTCATGAGCGTTCGCAATCCACACAGTAAGTGTAGGAGTTCCTGACCCTTCAAGTGCCTTGTCCATGTTAGAGACAGATCTGGTGTGATTTTAAGCTATTTTATCCCATGGTTGAAAAAAAATAGGAACACTATTTTAGCTATACAGGTCAAAATCCACAGCAAACCTAACAATAGTTATAGAAAGCAGCGGAGAAAAAGCTTGAGTTGTTAAAAGACAAGCGACAATTAGATATTTTGAACATTCTCGTATCACTATATCATTGACTTCAAAGGTGGCCATCAGTTATGGATTACAAGCAGATTAACAATAAAACACCGGACCATCTATTAAGCCTGATTAAAGGGTCACACTTGGACCAAAAACAATAAACACACTAGAATCAATTGGTCAATGTGCAGTAATGGCAGATACAAAAGAAACTCACCACACCATAGCGCAAGGAAAAGGTAACATGGAGTGATGCAGTGTGATGATGTGAAATAGAGAGCATTGAAATTCAAAAATACATCATGTTGCGTGGAAGACATTCAGAGAAGTGAGGGTAACAACAAAAACGGACCGAGAGATTCAACTTGGCATGCAGCTGTGAATTAGAAACAAAGTATGACTGAACTAATTCAAGCTGGACACATGGTGAGCATAACTAGGGAAGAACAAGCACTCCTGCCCCGTCTGGTAAGTACAGAGTAATCCTTTCCTCTCGGGTAGGACCCAAAATTAAATATGAGAAATCAGAAAGCATCACAGCCCGATGATGTCTATTGGCATGGTATTGGCAAGCAGCCAAGAAGAAAATAAAATCTGTGTTCTCTCAAACTATTTCTAACTACTACAACGAAGCATTCATTCCTTGCTGCATCAGTATTTGCAGTAAAAGGAGTAATACAGCTAGAGAGCACTAGTCGAAAAGCATACTAGCGAGCACATGTAGTTATCAGGACAAATGGAGATCAAGTATAGATGTGCTGGGTTTTACCAGCTGAGCTAAACATGCAACACCCTAAGGGGAAAAAGTAAACCCGAGCACATGATATTGACAGTCTGTTGCAGTTGTCATCCTGCCAGCCAAAGGAGCCACCGGATACGCAGCAATGATTCCACTTCCCAGCATAACTAACATGGAAGGCCGCAGAGTATCAGTGGTCTGTGACACATGCTCAGTTATCCCATCAGGCATTTGTATCAACAGCACCTTCTCTGCGCGAAGGTCAGCACATGTTGGTTTTGCTGCTTTGGAATTGTCTATAGTTCCAATTTTCTTTTTCCTCTTGCTAATAATACCTTTAAGTTGTGTGCTGTTGTTTACCTTTCCTGATTACTTCAGAGGCACAAATATTTTTAGAATTGAGGCATCTAATATAGAAAGGAAAATATTAGAACATCCGGAAAAAGAAAAAAAATCAAGTTCTGGACCATAATACTAGTTACAACTTGACTGCCAATGGCTACATTGTAAGATCAGCCAAGACCTGCATTTTTTCCCTAATGGGATCAGAAAAATACTGGGTTTGTGTCTAAGTGTGTGCATTAAGTCCCATTTGGATAATAGAACCGTTCATCTTATCTTTAACTTAAACTGCTCAAAGAAAAAATTTAATCCCGAGTGGCTGGCAATTTCCAGACCTGAAAGAAATATTCTGTCAATTTTTTTTCACATCATGTGATTGAAACAGATCACCAGTAATACAGCACAAACTCACTAATGGGTTTTTCTACATCAAATAACCTCTTTCTAGGCATGATCCACACCGTAGAAGTCCTGCAGGTTCTAATGTGCTTTATGATAGCAAAGAGCAAAACAAAGTGTGTTCTTTTAAATTCATGCTGACTAGACAGCTTATTTCCATCACAAAACTGAAACAGCAGAACGGCCTTGGAATAAGTTTAAAAGCAATTAGTTAATATGTAAAAAAATTTTTACTAACTTTGGCATATAATTGCACCTGCACGAGGTATTGCCTCGATAGTCAAGTTTGTCAACTGAAGTTAGTAAGGGACCATAACTATGAGTCTGAAAGCTTGCTTTCTGCTGGAGAAATTACACTTCCAGTACCCTCCAGCAGTGTCTCAGGGCACAAGCAGAAAGGTCAGCGTAAAGAGAGATTATCCTTCACAAGCGGAAAATGTTTTCCTCTCTCCAAGAATCAGTTTTATTGTTTGCAATCACCCCAAAGCTCCTATCCATGGGGAGGGGAGGGTCTGACAGCAGCAAGGAAAGTGATAAGAGATTAAAAATAAAGACATTAAAATATATTAGCATGCCTATGCCATAACATTATGGACACTCTTCAGCACATTTATCAGACTGGTCAGTCCCTGAAGATGTATAGTGCTTAATTCTTTTGAAAGATTTTTTTTTTTAAAAAAAGCATTGTCCCAGGGCAACTGGATATCTTCAGAATTTATTTCCTGTAATTCACAAAGTATTTCTGTTACAAATACCAGAAATCAGGACTCAGCACGCAAATGAACTATTGCAAAGCAAACTAGGGCATGAACTTCCAGCACATGGGCCTCTCCAGCAGAGCTGGAGAACGTACCTCGTGCAGGCTCTCCCCCAGCAGGAAACCTGTGACACCAGGGTGAGAACCCGCACTCGGGCAAGTGCTGCAGAGGAGCTGATGCACCGTAACACACACCCGTCTTCCTCAATGTTTTATGCGCCCATGTCCATTATAGCACCCTGTCACCTAGTGCAATGAGATACCCTAACAACCAGCCTGAGCTTCCTTTTGAGGTAAAAATTCATCACTGAAACCTTATGCCTTGCAACAACTTACAAAAACACACACAGCTTTTGACATTTCTGGGCTTTTGATCAGTCAAAGCGGTTATCTGCTTTAAATTAATTTTCAGTAGTTACAAGAACTTTCCAGGTAAGAGACATTATGCAAATATTTAATGTTATTTAGTCACACCTCAAAAATAATATCGTTAAGCAAACTTGAGCACAGGTGTGGATTGTATCCTGATCCAGACCTCCCTGAGTACACTTAAAACCAGAACTGTGTTCCATGGGCACTGGATGGTTACTGTGATTATGTTGATATCAGCACAGTAATTAAATACTGCATATCTTTGAAACCCAGTCTGTGGTGTCTTGTCTCTTGAGTCACTTCTGACACTCCTCTTTCGCACTGTGCTGTTTCAAAGTTTCCCGCAAGCATGTTAACTTACCATTAATGGATTAGTTACCTTACCCTACCTATTTCTAGATGCAGGAGGCTACTTGCATCGCTTCCAAAACGTTCTTCTCTCCCTCCTGGACTGAGCGATGCCCAACAGAGCTAACATTCCCTTCAAGACCACCTTATCGACAGCTGCTAGAAAAGTTATTGCTTTCCACCTCACCAAAAATGTGGCTGTAACAGTCAGAAAGCCCCATCTGGTGCTGCATTTGCCCTACTCGTGTCAAACACCAGGACTGCAGCGCAGCAGCAAACTGCCACCGATTTACACCGGCCAGTAGAGCCTGTGGTCATCACCAGAGCACCAGGTACCCGGCGTAAGGACTGTGTGAAGAATGTGTCAGGAATACATCCATGCTAAGTAAATCCAGTCCCAGCACACAGTCTGCCAGGAAGGCTGAAGCCAGTGACAGAGCCAGCACCAGCTCGGAGTGGCACAGAGGGACACCCTGCGCCTGGACCCCCAACGCCCACAACATTGCCCCGGAGGAGGGGGCACTTCTGCCTCAACCTGCATTTCTTCAAACCAAGCCATTGCCACTCTGAAAGTCTCCCAGTCCCCTTAAGAGGACAGTTTTTCCTTTAAATTAACGCAACCGGACACAGCTATGCCTCTAGAGCCTGCCAAAATTGCTCTGAATACAAGTAGGATGATATTCCCTTTGCTATTTCCTTCATGCTGATACAGTTTAGGTTGTGCATCCATAGAAACATCTCATCACAAAACTCAAAACATTAATTTCTCAAGACACACAGAAAGCAGCTGAGGGAAAGGAATTGTGTGTTTCAATGCATCTAATTTAAAAACAAACATACATGCATCAACAGAAAGCGTTTACAAGGGAAACATGCACAAAACATGACCTGGCGTATTTATCACCTTCTTGTATTGATGGGTGGGCATCCGCTTACCATTCCTTCACAGCATTTGCTAGGCAATAAGGAATGAAGCAAGTGGCAGATTTTATTTTATTTTTTTAATAACTTTTACCAGACTGTTATGATAGTGAACATGATCATGTCTGTTCTCTGTTCTGGGCTAATAAATCTTATTCAAGACTTTAAAGTTACACTGATATGTAGTCCCTCACCATTAGTGGTTACAGCCTGGCTTGAAACAACTAGCTTTCAGGCAATAGAGGTACCAACACACAACAAGTATTGAGAGAATTGGACCGATCTGGTTTACCGCCCATGCAGGTCCCACCTGCTGAACAAGATCTGCCTCTCCTCGTACTAGAATCTGAGAAAGCAAGGCACTTAAAGCAGGACCCTTATTATACATTTGTCCAAGTAGTTTTACATGCACTTAAGCAGTATAAAGCATAACACAATTATGCTTTCCTCAGATCCAAGTGTGAGATTTATTTTTTAGTTCATATTCTAAATTTGGCACAACTTGCTACTTTATGTCAATAAAATACATCATCTTTTTGTATTGATGTCTGCTTAATTTGCAAATTCAGTAGATACACATGACACTCAAAGCGTAATGAATCATGCATTTTTATAATGAATCCAATGGTGAATGTAAAAATCACTCTTTGATCTTTCTTCTAACAGCCCAGTTATTCCTGGATTTATGCATAGTAAGTGTTTACGGATTACTTGCAATTAAACAACCTGTTTTACTTTCTATTTTGTTATAAAAGTAAACCCTTTTTAGGCTACAATGAAGTAACACATGGCTCAGTACTCCTACTTGAGTAGGTGGAAGCTTAAGCTCGTGATCCTTGGTTTGCATTACTGTTGCCAAAAGACCACCCCAAACCCAGCAAACCATCCTCATTAGGACTGGGCAGAGGGGACCAGGGCATGAAAGTTCAAACAAGCACAAAGCTACAAGCATTTTGCCATTTCTCTGCTCCTTCTGCCCCACTAACAGTATCAAAACAAAAAACGGACAACTTGGTAACTTGCACCCTTCCACAAATTTCAGCGATAAAAGAAAATTTATTCCATGCTGCTCTTACTGATCATAGACCTGAGTTGAAACATCACAGGATACAGACAAATGTGGAGAGCAAGGAAGAGAATAAGCTACAGCAATGGTTTGTGGCAGCTTGCACCTTTAACATAGTCTAATAGCTTACTTGCTTCCTTATTACTGTACAAGTGTCCTTTCTAGCCTGCTCTGCAGCCATGAGAGCTTTACAGTTCCCTAATAGGTCTCTCACACCCCTAATGTAGGGCTAAAAGCCTCACTGCCAAATTTTTCTAATCACTCACTCCAGTTGTTTTGTCTTCCCTGTTGTGTCTCTCCTTGCTCAATCACCTATGATGCTGCTGCTGTGCCTCTGCGAGTTGAGGCAGCAAGGAAAGGAGAGAGAAAGGCTGGAGGAAGTTGGGATGATGAACTGAAGCAGCATTTCTCCAGCTCCTCCATAGCATTATGGGCAGATTGTTTTGAAGCAGTTTTCCTTCTTTCTTGTGCCTTGGTACCCATTTCCTCTGGCAGTTTTCTCAGAAATTCATGTGAGCCATTCCGGAGAGGGCAATTTATATTTGCAAGTACAGATGAAAGATATTACTGGATTTCAAATGTGGATTGCAAATTTATGTTATGATGAACTGTAAGTGCCATTTGTTCCACAAATAAACACCCACTGATTGCAGAAA
Source organism: Dromas ardeola (assembly GCA_013398915.1). Lineage (NCBI taxonomy): Eukaryota > Metazoa > Chordata > Aves > Charadriiformes > Dromadidae > Dromas > Dromas ardeola. The sequence goes on along the minus strand of VYZM01010036.1, from coordinate 11,952 downwards.
GCAATAGGGCTCTTTCATACCCACTATTATGTTGCTACAATTGCTTGAACAGGGATACAAACACAACTCGCATTTCTCTGAAGTTATTTAATTAAAATATAATGCGTCCTCTAGATCTTAGCTTGGAATTAATTCAGTAAACCATTTACTAGCAGAAAAATATTGGACACCATATTGCCATCTGTGCAACACCTACATTGTGAGATCTGCTTTGTTCTGGGCACTCAGAAGAAAGGACAAGATGCCTAGGCTGTGATTTAATGAAGTTTCCATTTTATTAACTCACTACATTTGGGAAATGTCAACAAGAGCTTGCATGATGCTGACCAAAGATCCCATCAACTGTGGAGAACTGCTGTTTCTCACTCACATTCACTACCGCGTGTTTCTTAGATGTTACTTGGACCCTGCCAGAGTGATGTGCTGTGAGCTAGTTGAGAGACAAGGGTGCTCTCTCCAGATGTGAGAATTTTACAGTGTGTGTCACCCTGAAACAGCCTTGGGTTACCTCTTTGTAAGCAGGAGATCACACATGAAATGAGCATCTCCATTGCCAATATAGGTGTACTCCTGACAGGCAAAATTCTCCACCATTAATCTAGAAGCTAGAAGGAAAATTGTCTTTGCAGTGCTAAAGTCAAAACCCCTTATTAAAGGGGTGATAGAAAGTGAGACCAGTGAGTCCCTTCCCTCCCTCACGCAGCATCCCAACATCCAGGCTATTCCATGCACCTTACAGTACCAAGCCATATTTCAAAGAGGAAAACTTGAAAGGGATATTCCTTTCCCCGCGTTCAAGCGCAGTCCTCTACCCGGGCACTGCAGAAGTCACACAAAGTGAACTCCCAAGTCCTCACCCCAAAGAAGTTATAATTGCTTTAGATGCACTTACTGCCCAGTAACTGCCCAAACTAACTCAAAGATAATATAGAAGGTAAGATGCTTACAAAACATGAATGTATGTGCATATACATAAATCCAATATCTTAAGCTATGTCTGAAATCAGTAGAGGTAAATAACGCATGTAGGTGTTCAAAGCAAGCAGCGTCAGCTGTTCAGCTCCAGCTACCAAAAGCAGTGAGTTTTTACTCCAGCCTACTATAATGAAATACATATAAAAAAGATTCCTAGAAAAAAAAGTTAGGAGTAGTTATCTTCTAATTGGAGTAATGACTAAAAATGATTAAAAAATTTCTGCGTAACTGCTGAAGGTAAGGCATGCAGTAAGTCTCCAGTCCAAATGGCATCTTGTTATGTGGAACTTCAAATCAAGTGGAACAAACAATGGTTAGAGGCATGTTATGTTCCGCATAATGCTCTTTTGTATCTATTGTTTAGCTTATATACAGATCCATCTTGAATCTAGTTAACTAGTAATTAAAGCTCTGCAAAATTCAGTTTTGTTGGAGATACTGCTGCAATACCCACCAATTCATTTCACATGCTTTTGGAGTGGTTCTATTTTGCTTATTTGCCATTACATGAAAATAGACATCTTATATTGCAATTGGAATTTACAAAATACATTAGCTTTACTTCTTGTGGCTGGTACGAGAGACTTGCACTTGAAAAACAGAACCATTTTGATGCCTGGAACTGGCTATTTCACAAGATATTAATTTCATTCTTTTCCTAGAAAATTCATGTACCAGCACTGCTGCAAAAGTGCCTATTAACATAGGTCCCTTTGTGAATTAACTTGAAAAGCTTTTTGAATTCTGCGTAGAATTTTATTATGAATACTTTACATAGCATACGCTAATTTTGCAATTAGGACTAAGTATTTCTCTTTGTTTCCTTTAACTAGTTTCAAGGACACTAAATATCTACTGAAACAGTGTATCGTTTTCCCTAAGAGTTACCTAGTTAATGTCCTAGTTTATGACACCCCTTGTATTTTTGGGATTCCAAACACATTGGTTAGTATCAAAATGCAATTCGAGTGCCTTGTATCTGAAGTAAACGCTATTGAAAAAATTAAGCGTAAAAAGTATTTGTGATAGAAACAGCCCCAAATTCCGATTGACATTTCTCTCTCTTGTAAGAGCTGAGGAAAGAAAGCAATTTACAAAACATTCTTTACTGCTGGTCTTTGCAGTTCAAGTTGCCAAAGTGAAAATAAAGAGCTCTGGAAAGCACCTTTCTCACTCCAGTTTAGAAAACAACCAGGCAATGAAATCTGAAAACCTTGCAGCTTTGCCCAGGATGTTGGCTTTTAAAAAGCTTTTGAATGCATCTGGCTTAAGCTTGTTTCGATGTACCAGGTTATGCCAATATAATCAAGAACACACCAACAGTGTCAGCAGCTTCTGTTATCTAGTCTGACTACAAGGCTGATACAGTAGAAACATCTCCCAGTCTCCCCACTGTGAACACCAATAACATATCAAACGATCACCAGAAATAGATCTCCTGATCAAGGTTTGTTTACAAAATAAATGCATTTGATGCACCCCACACAATCCCATTAATTTCCATGCGTTGTCTTGTATAACTAATAAACTCATCCTTCAGCTTTTCCCATCTGCTCTGCGCATTGATTCTGACTTCCTCAGCACTCACCCATTTATTCCAGCATCTCTCCAAAACTAATATACCACTTCCCCAAAACTTTAATATAACATTAAGTACTTAACATCATTCACAATCATATTTTCAGCCATTACATTTGCACATTCAAGTGAAGCACAAGCCAGAAGCTACTAAACCCAGTCAGATCATAAAGTTATGAAAACAGCATCTCTCCCTGTGCTTTCAGACAAACCTGGGATAGAGGAAGAAGAAAGGCAGCACACTAGAAGCTCTCATTACCACCGCCAGTCTCCTTCCTTCATCCCTCTTCTCTCCAGAAGTTCCCCACATCTGGCTGCTACACTGAGAACAAACCACACAATTTGAGGTAACAGAGATAAGAGACAAGATTGGCCAAAAGCTACAGGCTAGGGCAAGGTGTTACGCGAGTGTCTTCACAGCCTCCTCATCCTTTATGCAAAGGCAGGCTGAACCCTGCCGGAAGGGGAGGGCAGGTGCTGTGCCAGCCCCATAAACAGGACTGCACGTCCCGAGAGCTGCAGAGGCAACTGTCTGAACAGGCTGCCGCGATCCGAACAGTATGTACCTGCCCGGGGAAGCTGACTCACTCCAAGGTTTCTGCGCAGGTTGAATAAAGGGGTGGAAGACAACAGGAGAACCTTAGTAGCACTGTCCGGGTTTTGGGGGAAGGAGCGTGGCATATGACATGGGGTCTGGAGGAGCTATCAAACTGGATAATCTGCTGACAACCCATCCAGAGGCCCCGTGGGAGTTCCAGTGGGAATGACTGTCCTCAGGCTGCAACTACTTGGAAAAAAAAATGTTTTGAATACAGAGTTGGTCTACTTGAGTCATCCTACGTTCTATAGACAGAGCTAACCCTACCTATGATTTTTTGGCTTAGCCTAGTCTGAAATACTGGAGCTGCAGCTATTGTGCAGAGACCTCACTTACCAGGCCATCAGATGTCCCCGAAAGTCCTAAGGAAGAGCTGAGAAGAGTATCAGCCTGTAAGCTCACGTCAAACCTGCTTTTGCAATCAAAGTCTGAAGCAGCAAAACACAAAATGATGTTAACATTTGAGAATAAAAGGTCACATGCCTCCAGCCAAGCTTTGCATGATTTCCCTTCTCAAGTAACAGCTGGCCTGTCATTGTCCTACAGCCAGCCTGGCCTAAGACAATCACAGGACAAAAATTAAGCAAATAATCTCCCTGCAGCAGGTCAATATAGGCAACACAACTACTGTTGCAACTATTGTCTTCCATTTTCCTCCATTTTTACTGTATTTTCTCTGCTGTAGCTGAGAGTTGAGCACATCCAACCTAATTTTGAAGAGACAGCAGTATCTTGCTTCTGTATGGCTGAATATCAGCCATCAGTAGCAGAGAATCTCAAAGTAACTTCAAGTAATTTCACAAATGTGCTCCATAGGAATAGAAGTAAAAAATATTCCTGTCATACCCAACCTGAGAGTGTAAGAAAGCTCACCTGAAACTGCTGTTTCCACCCAGCCATCCCAAGTTCCATGCTTAATAGAATTAAGACAGCTGACAGATCTAATTCAACCATCATGGGCATCTTATCCTCATCTTTTACTAAGTCAAAGGAAACTACCACTTCCTTTATATTATGGTAGTATGGACAGAACATAATACAAAGTCAGTAAACACATGAGTCCCTGCATGGAGAAACAGTCCCTCCCCCCGAGGGACTAATTGCCTAATTAGAAGATCCTGTTCTTTTTACTCCTCCTCAATCACAGTGCAAGAAAAAGGCTATTTGAACTTGAATATAAGCTTCATGTGTTTATGTATTGCTATGCAGGTCATTTATGCATTATGCAGCTCAAAATCTAGCCAAGGTTATTTAAGCTCATGCTCCTTTGAGATTAGATGTAAGGGAATTAAAGGTGTTTTGTAATTTAAATTCTTCTCTCCAATAAGTATTATATATGCACCTGTCACAGAATAACTGGCCTCATTAAGGGAAATTTAGTCCAGCTGGGACAGGGTACATGTGGCCTCCTACCTCTGGGCCAAGCAAAGGACCTGTGCCACCAAGGGAAGCTGGACTGGCCATGGAAGAGGAAGACCACAAAGTGCCATCGAGGAGCAATAGTGAACGGAGGCAGAAGGGTGAAAGGCTCGCACAGGGATTCTAGGGGGACAATGATGACAGCTGAACGAGCCGTGAGGAATTCAGGAATAAAAAGTAGCTGAGAGACAGGAGCTTCCTTCTCATCCCTTCTAAAAGCACCAGAGGTCCTGAGGAGGTGAAGAAACCAAGTACCTACGTATTAATCCTGAAGCAACATTGAAACCCTGCAGTGCAGACACTCTAGTACCTTATATGGCTTCAACAAAGTCTGCTCATAGTTTAATTGAAAATAAATATTGGCTAATGAATGTGAGATCAAACATGACCTGAGGCTGGTTATCAGTCATTCCGGTACGTAAATAGAACAGTGCAGGACTGTGCTTGACCAGAAAGGAGCAACAAGAGCAAGTCTGGCAGCATTTTAGCCTACCTTAAAGTTGCAAGCCATCCTGCACAAATATTATGTCTTTCTATTTTACCAGATGGCTGCTATCATAAAAGGAGTCTTTGGTCCCTGTCACAACTTTTCATCACTGTGTACAAAATACAGCAAATATTTGCATCTTTTAGCATCAGTTACAGAGAATTTGCCATCGTCTCTGGTGTGTTCAGTAACATTGTATGATAACATGATCGGACTGATGAATATTGCTTCATGCCCGAGAAGATCTAACAACAATTTTTCTGTATCCTATCCCGTACAGATTACAAGGCAAGCTCTTGCACTCAGATAGCATCTGCTCTTTGCCCTTACGTCATTCTGAAAGATACATGTATTTTATTTGGTTCTTGCCTTGAACTGGAAAAAAGGATTCATTAGGGTCACAGCAATTAAGCTGGCTGTGACACAGACAGATGACTACGCAGCACCAGCTTCTATGCTGTCTTGATCAGGTGAAGAGGTGTTGGGGCACTGGGAACAGTATTACCTGCCGACCAAACACTGCCGCTCTGCTGCGGCCACACTTGCAAAAAAACCCCTTCCCGAGTTAACGATATGGATATTAATACTAAAACTAAATTAAAATGTATATCCGCATTATTGCAAGCCTGCAGTTTATTTTCTTCCTGTGTACAGAACTGTAGGCCAATAATGTGAACCAGATAGCATCACGCCCACTGCTACAGCTCTGCAGAAGTAGGTGGTGTTGGTGATAATGGATGGCAGAATCACACTAAACATTGTAATCATGCTCCCAGAATTGCAGTACCTGAGAAGTGCAGTTAACACCGAGAATATCTTGCCAAGATGATGCCAGGAAATTTAACAAGTATGGAACTTTAAAACTTTACTTTTTCAAAAGCAGAGTACTGAATCCTCACAGAACCACTGGCAGGGCACATTTTATAACTGCCAGAATGTTTCATTAAACAGGTAAAAAATTAAAGTGTAGAACTAACAGCTGCTAGAACGCTGACATGCCCAAGATGAGGCTAGTGTCTGGTATTAAGAATACATCAATCATCTTGTACAGTACAACTAGTAAGCACTGACTGAAATTCACCTGTTTACACATACCATTACCACATAAAACTCAATCATCAGCTTGCATTTAAGCAATTAAAAGCTTGTTTTTAAACTTTCAAGTTGCCAGAATTAACAGAAGTCTTAAGCAGTCACCATTAAGATCAAACTAAAACCGTCTACCACACTGTCCAGGTGCTCCTTGTGACTCCAATTCCTAAATCTTGCAGTTGCTGCTCACATCCAAATGGACACAAAGCAGAAGGTTGAGAACGAAAGACATAAAAGTAATTCCTTTTGTATCATTTACCTTCTCCTAGGAGGAAGCTCAGGGAACTGGGAAGTTCCTCAGCTGGCTGCAGAGTTAACTAATCTGGCTGATGAAAACTGCTCACTTATTCACGAGCCTGGAGATTCATGTATCTGCTTATGTCAAATTCCAGAAAAGATTCTTGCAAGATTGTCCATCCATCCTAAGTACCACCGGTCACCACAAACAAACACACAGTGCTTTTTACTGTTACGGATGGACAAGGTTACTACTGTCCAGGCAAGCACGACTTGAGTCACTCCTCATTTAAACTTGTGCTGGAATACAGAACCAAACACTGCTGCACTGTGGTGGCAGAGCAGAGACGGCAAGAGACACCACATCCTTGCAGCGTGTGCTAATGCAGTACATGGTCAGGTTTTCCTGAAGACCAGGCTTTGCAGGATTTAGGGATTTTCTACAATATAGTCTTGCCACAATAGCTCAGCAACGCTGAATTTTCTGTCAAGCACTGTCCTAAGAAGTCCAGATTAGACCCTGTTGGCCCACACTAAGCATTAAGATATTTCCTCAAGAAACAATATGAAAGACAAAGTTGTTAAGTATCTGCTTCTAATCCACGTATTAAGCAAGGCCCTTATCTATTAAGAAAGGAAGCAAAACTCTTCTGTGGCTAATTACCAACCCCGTTCACCTCGTCTCAGTTCCGCACATGGAAAAGAGTCCTTTAGGCAGGTGTGAGACGTGCAAATACGCTCCATGCTTGTCCTCCCCCTCCTTCACTCGGTAACGCTCAAGCTTGGACAGACCCTTGCTCTGTATTCCCTTCTAAGTTTTTATTGCCTTTGGAATTCAAACATTGAAACCAAGTTTAAGGCCTAAGCAAAGAACACCACCTTCTCTCCAGCGCTCACTGGATTCTTGTCGAAAAGTTATTTTGTAATTCTCCCTCATATCTACTCACATTCCTACTTAGGCCCTCCCACTGGGAGTATATCGTGCTTCCTTCCTAAGGTTAAACGTTGAAAACACATATTCTTTTGGATTGCCTTTTAAAACTGCTTTGTCTGAAAATCAGTAGAAATAGATGTTATAGTAGCAAAGGAAAATGTTGTGACAGCAGGAAATAAAATCTAACAAGAAATTCAATGCATCTATTCGCCTTACAGTTTGGTGACCTGAACAGGCAACTGTACATCGTCTGCAACTGCACAGAGAAAGGCTGTTTTACAGTCAAGTATTTAAGTAAACAGACATTATTCTTGATCTAGCGAATTAAATACAGAAAACCGAGAGGCAGACGTTGCACGCAGAGGCACCACGATTACCTTTTCCGTCAGCCGCGGCACTCGCACCCTCAGCCAGCTGGGCCCAAGGTGCCCCCGGAGGCGGCCGCAGGGGCTGCTCCCACACCCACGGGGGGGACAGGAGCAGTTCCTGGAGCGCATTGTAGCATCCAATTACACTAGAGCAGAAGTGGAATATCCTAAGTATGCAACGCAGCCTAAGTCCCTCAAAACCGCAATGCCGGTATTTTATAACCTGTGAAGCAGTACATAACAGCTACAGCAATGCCTCTTTCAGGAGGAAAAATGGAAAAGAGCGGGAATTATTCCTAGGCAATAAGCGGAGCTCTTTGACAGCTGACTCACCTGTGAGCACAGCACCAGGAGAACCAAGCTCCCTTGGTGCTGGTGCCTCAGAGCGGGTGCAGCTCCGGCCCCACGCCGAGGGGACAAATCCCTGGTGTTGAGGAAGCAAGGGCTGGGCCCAGCCATCCGAACTCAGAGCCATTTTTGTGCCATCACTCTCAAAAACTCAACTAAGCTCCGTAGAAATTGAGACCCAGATCCCAGCTCTAGGCTTCAAGCCGCATTCTCGCAGAAGTGGCAGAGCGTGGTGAGGGCCAGATGCTCTTCAAGGTGTCCTGACCCAGCAGGGTCCATGGCTGGGCAGAGCTGGAGAGAGGCACACCTCCCACAGAGCTCCAAGCAGGAGCAAAGCCCCGGACTGAGCTTAAATGGTTCCCTGGGGCCAGGGGCGGGATGTGGGGAGGCCCCAGGCAAAGCTCGTCAGGGCAATTAAGGGCTGTTAGGTGCCTGATGGGGAGCTACCTCCCATCCAGCATCAGCTGTGACGGTACCCTCCCACACCCAGGGAAATGGTACGCAGTGTTTCTAAAATCCGTGGTTCTCATTTCTGCCAAACCAACTCAGAGTCATTGTTGACAGACAGCAGAGCGTGCACTTTCCTACAGTATTTTCAGCTTGCTTAAGGGTTCACTGCCCTTCGTATTTTGGCATCCCAAAGTGAAAAAACACCAGGGTAGTAATTCCGTACTGGGACTCAGTCTTTTGTGTGTGTCTAAGATGACTTTTTAAGCCAGTTCTTACTTTGTTTGAAGTGGTTCAAGAAGGACAGGGAGCTGCTGGGGAGGGTACAGCAAAGGGCTACCAAGATGATTAGGGGACTGGAACATCTCTCTTATGAAGAAAGGCTGGAGGATTTGGGTCTCTCCAGTCTGCAAAAAAGACGGCTGAGGGGGGATCTTATCAACACTTATAAATACTTAAAGGGTGGGTGACAGGAGGATGGGACCAGGCTCTTTTCAGTGGTGCTCAGTGACAGGACAAGAGGTAATGGGCACAAACTTGAGCATAGGAAGTTCCACCTAAACATGAGAAGGAACTTCTTTACTTGGAGGGTGGCAGAGCCCTGGCACAGGCTGCCCAGAGAGGTGGTGGAGTCTCCATCTCTGGAGACATTCAAAACCCGCCTGGACACGTTCCTGTGCAACCTGCTGTGGGTGACCCTGCTCTGGCAGGGGGGCTGCACTAGATGATCTCCAGAGGGCCCTTCCAGCCCCTGCCATTCTGTGATTCCCTCCTCTCCAAATCTCTTTGAGAGTTACAAGCTTTCTGCCTTTGAGCCATCTGTGTTCATGCGTGCGCACCTGGTTTTTGTGCATCGCCCATCACCGGGACTCGCTGGCCCATGGCACCCTGAGCTACCGGGGCACGGGCGGCCGGTGGAGGCACTTGCTTGGCTCAGAACCTGGCTCAGCCGGGCCCAGCCCGAGCACCCACTAATTGTCTATGAAGAAAGTAGGTTGCGAACGAAAGCGTGACAGGCACCGTCACACAGGGTGATGAGAAGGAACTGTGGCAGTAGAGAAAGCACAAGGAAATAAATGCGGATAATTGGAATGATTTAATTTGCTAATGTTGCATAAGAGGCGTAATTAGTTCAGTAACAGTGAGAGAAGCAGAGGAATCAGACTAGTAATCACAAATAATTACGTGCCAATTACACATAGTAAGGGGGTTTTGTTGTTATTGAATGGTCAGAATTTGGGAGCTAGACCAAATAACAGACCTCGCGTTCTCTGTTTCAGTCACTTTTTCTTTCCTTCAGCAGCAAAGCCTCTCTACCTTTTCTCTGGTAAAAAAGAAAAACAGAAAAAAACCAAGATAAAATGAGATGTGACGTGCATCCAAATTGGACAGTGTTCTTATCAGGAAAGATAGACTTCTAGTGTCTTTCCAAAGCTCCCTTTCTGTAGCCAAAATCTTTGTCTTGTCCACACTGTCACTACCATCTGCCAGCAGCCTCCTCAGCTCATAAGCCATCTGCCAGCCACTGACCTAGAGCTTTGCCTGCTCTCACTGCCATGCCTGCCTAAGCTTCTGCATTTCCAGATCTCTCACTATCCTCCTACCCTGCTCTCACACATCCTCCCAGAAGAACTCATCCAGACAAATATTACTAAGCCAACAGGAATGGAAGGAGTTGAATACTGATTGTCTCTCCTGTGTAAAAACCCCTCTTTTTACTTTTCTTTCTAGTTATTTCCTCGGCAGAATAAAATATGGACTATTCGCTTTGAGTTGTTCTGCAATAACAAATTAATACAGTACTAGAATAATTTGCTATTCAACACAAGGCATGAATGAGTTTATTTGAATAGATTCTTTCTTCTTAATAGCAAAACTAAAATAAAAATCAAGAAAACGGAGACATATTTTATTACTATGCTGCATGACACTGGTCACAGATTTGCCCTCATATCTGACAGTCTTTAGCTGAGTGAAACTACAGTCTTGGATTCTAAGTTGGACACTTTTACTTTAGTTTACTGCCATTAGATAGAGTTATAAAAAACTAAGAAAATACTGTGTATTTTATATACTATTCTATAAGTACTACAATGCTGCCGCCGCCACCGCTGGAGTTTGAAATTCATATCTACTGAGGTAAAATTCTGTCCAAATCTGAAATGATATATTTAGGAATATGTTAACAGTTTTTGTGTCTTTCAAGTTTGCACAGAAGAGGAAGGTGTTCATGACAGCCTCCACCCCCTCCACACATCCATAACAGCATTTAATGAGATTCATTGTATTTTGCTCCAATGGAAAAAGGGCGTCTTTCAACTGCACATAATGCACTACTACTATGAAACTCAGTATCTGGAAATCCAGATCATGATTATTTTCCCTAACGTAAGAAAGTACCAGTACCCCTTTTCTCAGAAATCTTTTACAGTATAAACAACAGCCGACTCCAGCAGACAGCATCACCATTCCTGATGAAACCAATTCATTGGATCAATTTGGAAGCAGCCCTTCTGATATTAGTTTTCCTTGCCGTAGTTATCTTGCAGCTTACTTCTAAACAAGATTTTAACATTTTAAAGTGTGTTTTGCTCTTACCCTTCACTGAGAGACAATTTTAGGCAATGTTTAGGTTGTCTCCAGGATTGTTGGTAGCACATCAACTCTTGAAGGTTTCGAACAAAGACTTTATAGTAATTTTTCTTAGGAGCAGGGACAAACATAAGAATAACATGGAACAACTGAAAAAAACCCTATTTTGCTAGCAGCAATATTAGAAAACGATTTAGTCCCTGATCACTAGCCTGCATAAGTATGTTGTCTACTCACAAATACATAAAGGAACATGCTGCTGATGTCACCTCATATGGGTACGCGTCCCTGAATCTTGAGTAAAATTAATTGGGCCAGTATAACATATAACATATAACATATGATCCAGTTCTTTTGTACATCTACCTCATTCGTGTAACTTTCTGAGAATATGTTTATTATGTGTTGCACAGATGAAGCTGTTTTGTTAATATGGGATGGGGGCAGGGGACTATTGCTTCTTCTTGAACCAGGTGACAGAGCAGGGACACAGCCCACGCCTGCTGTGTTGCATGGCACTGAGGGGGTTGCAGGTGACAGTCTGCTGCACGGTGCTGCAGCGTCTCTCCTGTCCTGGAAACTCACGACACAGTTAACTGGGTCTGGGCTGTGCACTCGAGGAGCTGCAGAGGTGCTACAGTGCTGTGCAGAGGCATCCCGTGGGGAACAGAAGCTTTTCTGCCCCTTCTAAATTTGTCTGCACGCTTGCGCGTTGCAGTGATACCATGAGGTCTTCCCTGCATTTATCGAGCCTCCTTTCTACTGCAAAAGGTGCCTGATTTGGGGTATTTCAGATAGATATGAACAGGTGATAAATTTAGTGAACGGGGTGTAAGGTTGTGGGGGTAGCACACAGATCCGGACAGGCTGGAGAGTT
>VYZM01010033.1:56587-66945 GCA_013398915.1 Dromas ardeola | reverse complement strand
TTTCCCTCTTGTTTTAAAGGAGTTTTGGGAGGTTGCTTGGCAACTGAGTTGTGAAACTCAGTAAATCCATCTGTGCAGCTTTCCGGATGTTGGGAGATCACATCAGGAAACCAGTGCTTCATTCATGCCCTGTTGTTGGACTTCTTGCTGGTCACTGTCAGAGAGGGTGGTGGCTGCTTGGACCCTCGGTCCACGTACAGTCATTCTTACCTTCTTTCTGTTCAGGCAGAGAGAAGCGAGTACCCCAGAGAAAAATTAAGGAATCTCCGTCTGTTTCTTCTGCCTTTTTAATAAGGAGATAATTTAGCACGTCACCGATACTGTAGTGCAGTGATTGTTTGAAGAGGGGGTATTAGAGGCCCTCACTAGTAATCTTAAATGGGTAAAAAAAGTTAAAATAACAGGAAAATGATTTGTGAATTTGGGAAATGGGGAATTATTTCTGAACATCAGTCTTCATTCACGTTTCTGTGCTAGTTCTGTAAAGTTCTTGCTGGTGTTCTTTCAAATACATACTTCCCTTGTACTATAGAACAAACTTCTCTGAGAAACTTGAATTACAAAATTTAAGATTGCCTAAGTAGTTCATACAAATGAGGCTCAATTGCCGTGTATATATATATATATGCGTGAAAGATTATCGTTCTTCAGCTGTTTGCTGAACTGGGTGGGGGTTTTTGTTTGAGTTTTTGGGGTTTTTTTTCCATGTTTTCAGGGCTGGAATGTAATTTCCTTTCATCAGAATGTATTGGTGTAGAATAGCTCAAGAAACTTGCACGTTCCCTGTAATATACTAATCTCTTCTCCCTCCTCCACTCCCCCACCTGATTTTGCTTTAGAGAATAAAATAATGGCTCGTATTCCCCAAACTGAATTTCATAAAACAGTCGCTTTTTCAACTGGTATTTTCTGTCTGTTGTGAAGGTAGGCTTCTCACGTTAGTGGGACATGGTTGCTTTTTCTCCTTTGTAGCATATATTAAAATATCAGAAGAAAAAAATCTTTCCTCCACCTTCCTTGTTTTGGTGGTTAGTTGGGGTTTTTGTGTTTCTTTTGTTTTTTTTTTACATCTTCAAAATACTAACTTTTTTGAGTATTCAAAAGAAATATTTCCATTTTTGATTTTTTGTTGAATGAGACCTGCCTTCCATTCACTTCTGAAGGGGATGTTTGAAACTTTTCACTTTACTTGCAGGTTCATACTTCATTTGGTGTTTTTTATTTTGTTTTAAATATGCTTGTTTATTAGTCTAAAGTGGTTTGGTAATGTTACTGCTTCCCCCCAGCCCCAAACCAGTGTTAGTTTCTTGTGTTTTTTGCAAGTATGGAAGATGCAGGGAGAACAGAAATTAAAAAATACATAAAATCTGCTTTGTTGGAGAACTGAGGTGATGGAATGAAGTGATGGAAATTGGTCTGGTGAAAGCTTTAAAAAAAAAATCAATATATCAAGTTAAGCCTTAGAAAGGATTCAAAGCTCTTTCATATGAATTAAGGAAAAAAAAAAAAAAAAGTAGTTTTTAGCTCAACTGTATACCAAGGAGTTACAAGACTAAATCTAGATGCTTTCTGCTTCATAAATGCAGAAAGCTAAAAGAGCAGCCTTTGGAGCTGGTAATTTGTTGTACAGAAGTCCCGGAAATATCTGTCTTGTTTCATTTGTAGCCTTTGGCATGGCTAAGAATTGGTATTGGAAAATTTGTGAAATCATGTCATTGCACAGCTTTGCTGTAGGATGCTGTCTTCCAGTGTTTTTAGTTTGATTTGATTTTTTTTTTCCGCCTTCCTTCTTACTGGAGACCACAGGAGAGGGAAAAGACTTTGAGGTTCTGCCAAAAGTCAAATAACATACGCTGCTAACCTCTAGCCATGTGCCATTTCTTAGCTGAGAGCTTGTCCGCACTGGGAAAGTTTACTTCTAAGAAGGCTGCCTTCTTGAAAGTAACTTGTGTGGAACAGCCTTGTATAAAACCAACTGGCTTTGCATTTTGCAGAGAGTCATTCGTTGGTCTGGAATGGAGGGCCTGCGGTGTGTGCACTTAGCTTTATAACCCAAATATCCCGTGCTCGGGGGTGCTGCTGCTTAGCTCTCTGCTTTATGGATAGGACTGTTAAACCTACGAATGGGTCCTGATGTAAGGGCACACTGAAGCTCACGCAACAAATACATGCAAAAGTTATTCCAGGCTCAGGCTCGAAACCAGATTCACTGTCCACTGAGATACTTGCTGCTCAGTTTTCTCCAGGCTGACTCTAGGATGATCCAGCTATAACTGCTCTGAATGAGGGACATCTCACGGGCATTTTATAACGGTTAATGGCCATGGCACTCCGTCAAGTAGTGCCCCTTTTCTCCCTCTGCTTTTGGCAGCGCTATGTGGGTGACAACAGGCAGACAACCAGTGTTAGGTCCTTCCTAGAAAGAACTTAATGTGTGGTGCATTTAGGCCATCTGCGTGGAAAACAGGAACGTGGCCTCGCTGTGGTTTCAGGACGTCGTGGCTCAAAGAGTGCAACCTAAATATGCCCTTATTGTTCTCATTGCCCCTTAGGGGAGAGAGTGGTAATTTCCAGTGAGCAGGCTATTAAAGACAAAACAGTGTTTTGTACTCTTTACGGTGGCTGTCTGGAAGTTTCCAGAGGCACATGCAGGGCTATCCAGATACTTGCGCAAGATGCACGTGAACTCTCTGCATCTTTGCCAGCAGCCTCTCTGGGATTGTTGGAAGCGGGGCATTATTTGGAAGCTTTTTGTACTTTCAAAAGAACAAGAAGGCAACAACTAAGGCAAATCTAAGATCATCCTCCTGGCAGAGTGGTCCCCTGTATTTGTATCTTCAGATAGTTCCCTTGCCTCTTCCTTTTTCACTGCATCAAGATGAACCTTCTTGTCCTTCCAAGGCCATGTCTACCTTTAGCGTCTTCCTGTTTTCTAACTTTCCCACTTTTCCATTTCTGTCTTTAAAACCTACACATTGAGAAGTGCAGTCAATTGCTTTTGTTCGTTAGTGGTCTGTATGCATTATACATCCGTGTTCAAAAACTGAAAATAGTTTTAAAGAATGAGCCTGGCTCTGTGGAAGTCGATCTCCTAGGTTTCAAATTGAAAAGTTGACTTTCTGTCAGCTGGGCTAGAGCAATAATTCACGTGTGTGCTCTTACACACACAAAACATTAAGGGGAAATTTTTTTGTCCTGTTCCAGCTGACAGCAAAGCATGCCAGTATGAACAGTTGCTGCACATCAGGTGCGCAGTGGTAATTTATTAATCTGCACTTACTGACCCATGAGCCTAATTTAGCCTGGTTTCATCTTTGCTTTTGAGAGCAAAGTCCTAACAGTTACGTCATTGTTCATAGATGTATTTTTTGAGGCATTCATTTAAATCTTACGTGCTTTTATCAGGCTAATTCCAGTTTCTGTGTTGCTCTTAGGTCCATTCTTTCACCAGTTTTGATAACAATATCCTTAATGCAGCTACAAATTGTTTATTTAGGCAGTTGGTGATTGCTTGGTTTGGAACACTCGCTTTGGGTATCAGTAGAGATATTTAAACTTCAGACTGAAGTTTAAGACGTACTTTGCATAAGATAAACCATTTGTTGGTTCACAGTTACACTCCTAACTCAAATATGAACATTGAGGGAATACTAAGAATTGAATAAGGTGGTTTAGGATGCGTTCCCTCTGTAAGTGCAACATTCAGAGCACACAGAAACCATGTGTTGCAGGTTTTGGACATAAATCTTCTCTCATATCTGAAAATGCTTTCCAATAAATAAACAAAATAGTTTTACTAGCTTGCCTATTTATAGGCGAAACCCCTGATGTTAATTGTGTAAAATTCATTAAATTTGCAGATGGGATTAGTTTGACCTCTTAAGTTTTTTAGGATGCTGCTAAGGGATCACATGCGGTTCTCATTAAAAGAACAAGGAAGAGAACAGATAGGATTATTTTATGAATCCGGTATGCTAAAACCAACACTAACAAAACACAGCCTTTAAGTATCATTCACCAAGGACAGCCAGAGCACAAATTAATTTTTCTTAATAGCTGAAACTCAGGATGTTCTTGGTGGTATTACAATGAAAAAATAATATGTGTAGCTTCTTTTTCAAGCAATACATTCTCTGTCTTTACCAGGGAAACTAACAGCAACGTAATAATCTGGGTTTGGTGGTGGTAGAAAAACTTAAAATCACCAGACCAGTAACTTTCCCTATGGAGAAAACGCTTGCTATAATGCAGGGTGAGCTGGTCTTACAGAATGGGCAAGTCAAGGGGACTGTGCACATGGTAATTACTCCAAGAAGATCTCAACAAAACCAAGTGGGCTAGCAGATCCGCTGTTACTAGATGTTTGTATCTCTGTGCGGGTGTTCCTGCGCTTCCAGGAACTCGGCAAGGATTACTTGGTAGTGTAGGCTTCATTATTATTTTTTGTAAATGCTTTCCATTAAATGTAGATCTGTTGGCCGAGATGTTCACTGATGTGCTGGTTTTGTATTACATGGTTAAAAAGGCTATGGACAAAGTTTAATAATTAAATCCATTATTACTATCTCATCAAGAAGACAAGAGGAAGGCTGTGCATGTTGATTCAGTGCTACAGATGTGGGCTCTGAGAGAAAATAGATTAAAATATGAAGGCTACCTTGCAAACAAATATACCCCAAAAAACCCTCAGTCTTTAGAATACTGCAGAATTTGAAAGCTAATAACCAAAGCAATGAGAGATTTAATCGTTTAATTAGCTGCTCATCGTATGTGTAGATGTGATTTCCAGTAAGCTTTATTGCCTCCATGAATGACAAATGATCATTTTCCAGATCTCTTTGCAGTAAAATGTGGTCAGTGCAAGGCCAGCTTGGCCTGGTTCATCAGCAACGCTGCAAGGATAAAACTCCCTATGGATGGCCCCCTAAGGATTATGTAGAGTTGACTGTATCAAGACTCAGACATCACAGAAGATGCACTGCTTGGTGTGTTTAGAAGATACTTTAGCTGATACAATTGCAGGTCACATATCAGAAGAATCTGGCCACCAGAAGTAAGATTACTTTGTAGAGATTTGCCATTCTTCAGGAAGGAGTAAGGTGGAAGTTGATAGGGAGGGAAAGATACACTGTAAACCTAAAATACAGTTTTCAGTGTGCCAGCCTGAAGAGCTGAGATTATGGAAGACAAAGGCAGACTGAGAAACTCAGAATAGGAAGTTGCATAGAACCCGTCCCCAAGTACCAGCTGGTATTAGGACATGTTGGACTTAATCCATATACTTCCCTGTGTTTATCCTAGAGCGAAAGGTGAAATTCCAGCCTTAGTTGTATGTAAAATGTTGACTTATCAGAAATGTTTTTAAAGTTCAGAAATACAAGGAGTTGTGGAAAGGCTTTTGCAGTAGCATCCTGTGTATTAGCTAGAATAGGATGTTTAGGAAACCAGTTTGATTTATCGGTTGGAAGAAAAAACCTCACGTAATATTGGTGGATAGAAAGTAGGAGAATTCAGGGTTTAAATTCAACACCAGCAGGCGGATTTATTTTCTGCCAGCTAAAATATAAAATTTAATAGGTGTTGCTGAGGGGATTTTTTTGACAACAACATGTTGTTTAAACGTAAGAAAGGGGTGATGTTTAGCTATTACAAGTTTTCTTTTTCTTTTACTATGGAGCTCTTCCTAAAATACTATTGATAAGTTTAATCCTGTGAAAAGATATTCCTTCCAAGAATTCTAGGCTTTTTCAGCCTTTCCAAACGCTCCAGAAACATACAGCATTACAGTAAGAGTGACTTTTTCATTAAAAACCAGAGAAGGAGTAGGCAGTTCGTTTAATTAATTGATCACTTTGGAAATTGAAATGAAAACAGTCACGCAAGTCATAAGGATGATTCTCTTCTTGTTTGCAGCTATGAATTGGCCTTTGAAAGAGCTGCCCTTGTAAAGCTTGCCAGCAGTGGTTTCTTCACCCTGACGCTTAAGAGTGTGTCGTGAACTTTTTGGACAAAAGACATGGGTTTGTAGGCGGCTTTGTAAGTTGTATAATTTTGACTGGAGCTCTACATTAGCTTGATTCATGAGCTAAATCTTGTCATCAATTTTTAAAGATTGGGGCTGAGAGTAACCAATTTGTGTAGATTAGAAGTAGCTAACAGTCATTTAAACGCTGTACTTTACTCTGGAAAAAAATGTTGGCTGACATACCGTGTAGTTATATATTGTTTTACTGTGACCAAAACTGTGATGTGCATGTTGCATATTATGAGGAGAAGAATCGCTTTTGTTAGTTATTTAATAAAGTTATATTCCAGTTTGAGAAATGAGATTAGCGTGTATTCATAAAGCAGCACTGGCTGAAAGATTTGAAATCTTTCAGACTCTTCTAAGAGCTTGGATACTGCAAAACACAGAGCTTTTCTGAGATCTTTTACCAAAATTTTGGTTTTGATATCCCTAATAGCTAACTACACGAAGAAACCTATAGCTAAACTAATTCATGAGAGATGTGTTACAGGTTTTTATTTAATAGGCATTGATTGGCAGGTTGCACTTGAAATTTGTTAAGTGCTAGTTGAGAGTTTGAGCAAATACGCTTTGATTTTTATGTTGTTAAATGTTTAGTAAACATCATAAGTTGCTGTATGTTTATGGTGCATGTTCTGCTAATAGTTCTGCAACATCTGTTTCCTAATGAGGAAAAATATGAGAGAAATAAACTACCTCTTTGGAAAACATTGAATTTCTATTGACTAGAGTAACAAAAACCTAATGTTATAATCACTAACACGAACACCTTTGATTTCATAATCAATGACTTGTATCTGTCTCATTTATGTAACAAATGCAATATATTACTACTGTTGTTGTTCATCTCTGAGTGAGGTGATGCTCTTTTGGAAAAAGAGGAATGATCCAGGAGAAAATAGTTGTCATTTTCTTAAGTCATCTGACTTACTGCCATTGAAACTTGGGGGTTTGAGAAGAGAATGAGAATCTGCAAAAGCTGTGCATTAAAACTCTTTGGTACTTGCTCTACGTTATGGGTGTGTTGGCATCCTTGTTTATAAACAGAAATCTGAATGGTTATAAATGGTGTCCTGTAATGAGCAGAAGTGCTATTTAAGAGACCCTGCAGTCCTTAGTGGTTAGAGGAGTGAGAGATTGTATATTTAGTTTGTTTAAATCTTTTTCCCAGTGTTCTGACAGAATTGAGGCCAAACGTGTGAGCTTTCCGTGTTCTTTGCTCCTTGTTGTTTCCCTTGGAAGGGGAGGTAATTTGCTCTGTAATTCATTAATGTTGGTCTTCTTTAAAATAAACAGTAATATAAGAGAAACTGAATTTTAGAAGTTAAGCCATGTGTTCCTGATAGAGTTGAAATCGTGTGTGTGAGCAGGGTACACAGGAGGTCTGTGACCACATATTGCTGATTTCATCAATAAATGCCAGTTTGGTTTGCATCAGATCTGCCATCCAAAGTAAGCAAACCATTGAGTACCTTAAATTCAGCATGACTTAACTATAAAAGGTAAATCAGACTTTTAAAAAAATAATATTTGCAGAGCTCTAGACTGGGAGTCTAGGATTGATTTCATGTTACATAGACCTAAGCTGCAATCAGTGGTACTTAAAGGCGGTAAAGGCAGAACAGAAATCAAAGCAGTCCCAGCGCTACTGTAGGTAGCCAAAGCCCACTGGAGCAAAACACAGTGTTGCATGTGGGGCTTCTGAACCTGCCCAGTCTGATTGACATCTACAGAGAGGGAATATCTCCTGAAGGGTACGCTTCCTGATTCACCCACCAGGCAGTTCCTTGTTGAAAACAAATAGCTTATTGTTTACTCCAGTCATAAAATATTCTGTAAGTGCTTAACCTGGGCCTCTTCAAAGGCATTTGAACAGAAGCCTGTGAATTTAGAAGGACTATTTAGTTCCATTAACTTTTTTCTCTTAAAAAAAAAAAAAATAAAAAAAAAATAAAAAAAATAAAAATCCCTGGACTCTTAACAGCTAACAAAAGGTTTCCTCCTGCCAGTGACTTCAAATCTTTTCTAATTTTATATTCACATATCAGAACTGGAAATGATATTACAAAGAAGTCTGACTACCCTGTCCCCAATTACTTGTTCGGCATTAATGGTAAGAAATTGGCTGTGTTTGGAAGATGCTATTTTCAGGATCTAATCCAGAAATCTGGTATAATGTGTTAAAATTAATAGTATGGAAACTGGCACCTGTGTTTTCAGATTTGTCTACTCTTCAACATGCCTACCTAAAATAATAATTTAAAAAAGACACTTTTTTCACCATACTGAAGATACTGTTAGGCTGGATCTTTGGGCAGTTAAAAAAAAATATCTGTAGACCCTTTAAAACCTTCAGTTCCTTTAACTTTTTTGACTTGTGTTTTTTCAGTCACCTTGTGTCTTCTGAGGAGTTTTGTGATGATCTACTAGGGACACAGAGGCAGCCCCTATCATTGTTTCATTCTCCTTGATTAAATTAGTAACATGTTTCTTCTGGGCCTTGGTCTTTCTAAGCAGTCATCCTTTCCGTCCTTGCCTGTGCCTCTAAAGGTTGCAGGTGTCTGCTTCCCTTCTGCCAGGCAGGTCAAGCCTGTGACCATGCTTGCCTTCCACGTGTTACTCAGGGCAGGCAGCTCTTGACCTCTCTTTGGTCAGATGTGTTGAAATATTCTGCAATATTGGCTGTTGGTGAAATGTAACTCAGTGGTTGTCTGTGAACTGATTTTTATTTCCACCTGGACGGTCAACCTCCAAAGTACAACATCATGAAGGAGTTCTAGAAACTGTGGGTTAAGCTTCTAAGTGCAATGAGATTCCTGGAGCAGGCTGGCTATAAACTCTTTATCCAAAGAGAAACAAAAAGCAATACGATGACGTTCTGAAAATTATGTTTTAATGCATCTAGGCATGGTATGTAGGGTGGCCATTGGGTCTTTGGTACCAGCTGTTTGACTTCAGAGATCTGCTGTTATTAAACCAACCTACTTGCTAATGTAGACAAAGCATTACTTTAATGAGGTATGGATCTCTGCACTGACATCACTAGCCTGCTATTAATATATATGTGTAATAGTATGAATATTGTTTTGATATCCATTTTATATTTCTGTCTGGACATACCCTTAGGTATGAGAGTCCTAACCATGTCTAGCTCTGTCCTGTTCAGAGTCACATACAGTTTTATCATCTGGAGTGAGCATATGATGTGTTTGTTTCCATTAATATCCAGGTTGGAAGGGAAATGAACTAATTTTTGGGTTTTTGACAAAAAAAGGAACGCTGTTCCAGATGCCTAGGGCTCCCACCCTTGCTACTGCTGTGACTTTCTTATTTGGAGACAGATTTCCTCAAAGCTTGTTTATGAGAACACCACTTTATTTGAGTATCTGTGTTAAAAAAGAAACATCTTGTACTCTTCCCCCTCTCACTGCTGAAGTTCTGCACGAACAGGTCATCTTAAATACTGTGCAGTGCATCGTTTGAAACGTTCAGCATGTGATTTTTGGCTGTCAGGTCTGCTATACAAATCACAGTTTGATTGTCTTCAAGACTGAACTTTCTGCTACAGTCCGAACACTGAAATTTCTTGGTTTTGGAAAACTGAATTTCCTGTTGTGTCCGTCTGGCACATATGGCTGAGAATCCACTAGCATCACCAGAGCAATGGAGACAGCCAAGAACAAACATTTGGCATGTTTTATGCTAGAAAAGCCTCATTTCAAAATCAAAACATGCATATGCACATACTCAAAATGAAGTGGTAAATGCTTAAAAGCTGGACCAGAATAAAAAAACATGTCAGAATTGCTCTTGTCACTTCTTCAGTAAAGGTTGCGTCAGCCATGTTTTTCCCAAGACACAGTTTGTACGTTGAAAATTTTCTTTCCAGTGAAATGACTGAATAATAATTGAGTCCTTTTTCAAGGGAGCTGAAGCACAGTAGGCCCGTTACGTTCCTCATCTTAACTGAAATCTGTCATGGCTGCTTTTGTCCATTTCATGAAGACTTGTGAGAGACCTCTCGGTTTCTTTTTCTCCTGTCTTTGACTGATCTGTCACTCTTGTTGTCTTGTGTGTTGAGCTCCTAACCCTGTGAGTATTTCTTGGTGGTGTTTTGATACAGATTTGTGAAGAACAACTTGGGCAACAACTGGATGCTCAAGATACAGAACAGAGGGCCACTTAGGCAGGGCGGATAGAAATTAAGTCTTCCTAATACAGTTTTTCAAAAATAGGCCGTATTAAAATTGCTTTGGCTTCTTATGGTATCAGTTCTTACTGATGTGCATCTTCTCTGCAGGCAGGCTTTTAGCTCTTGTGCGTTAAGGTA
>VYZM01010033.1:21477-47601 GCA_013398915.1 Dromas ardeola | reverse complement strand
CCCCCTCTCCGTTCCTAGAGGGCAGGACATGGTGTTTGAGACCAGAAATCCGTGCCTGGTTAAGATTTTCGTCTCAAAAAGCTACCCTAAGAATTCAGAGAGCTTGCTCTGAAAGAACAGCCGCATAAAGTTCAAATTTGAGGGACAGTCCTTTAAACCCACAACCGAGATGATCGAGCTGACGTTGCGAGAGATTTCTTAATGGGCAGCGGTTCACCAGGTACCCCATGCTTGACCCTTCTTCACACCAGACTTCCTCATATAGAAAGAAAAGAAAGAAACCCTTTTAAAAAAAAAAAAAAAATATATATATATAAAAATAAAAATACTATTTTTGCCTTTATTGAGAGCAAACAAAAGTTCCTACCAGATCTAGGGTTATTTGATAAGCTAATGTCTATTGTCAGTATTAATAATTACTAATAATACCCAGTGAATTTGTTCTTGCAGACCTCTGATATATTGTCTCCACAGTAACTGTTTTTATAGACTTGGAATCACAGATGTCCAGGGCCTCTTCATTCTAATGGGTAGAGCAGTGCAGTCCTCTTCCAGAGGATTTTCTGGTACTTGTACCTTGCTAAAGAGCAGTTAAATTACTCCTCCAGAAGTAAACCAGCACCAGAGTGGGTGGTGTAAGATCAGGGGGCTGTTCCCGACCTTGACACTTCAAACATTACTGGAGGAAGCAAATAAGACTTGTAGGCATATTTGGAGAGGGAAAATGCCTCCGAGTCTAGGTGAGATCCGTGTGTGTGTCCGAGGTTACACACTTTTCTCTGCGCTCAGAGATGGGCTTTGCAAGAGACAGAGTACCAGACTACAGACAGGCTACGCTGTGATACAGTGGATAAGATTCCTCTGTTGAGTGTGTGGACTTTTGACAGGACCCATCATAGGCATTCCTGCTTTCATATCTTCTCCTGGAATTTGGTGTCTGAAGCTAAAAAATAAGATGAGAGTATTACTGCGATCCTGCGGTGCTGATAACACAGGAGCCAGAGCGGTGCATTGCAGTGAAAGCTTAGGTCTGGGATGCTCTGTCTCTTTGTAAAGGATGAAGAATGCCACGAGACAATGTGGTCACATTTTCTTTCTTGCTTGTGTCTCAGAACAGTTTTCTGATAGTATTTTGTCAATTCAGGAACGGAAAAATGGATGCAACTTGCTAAAATATACTTGACTTATAGAAGCGTATTTTACCCAGGGTGGTGTTCCCAAAAAAACGGCACTTGTCGATAAGCACTGTGTTGAGTCCATAAAGTCCATCAACGTAAGTGAAATGGGATACAGAACACAAGTCAGGGAAAAGAGGAAAGAAAAATTTGCCAAAGATAATCCTTCCGAGTTGTTCTTTTATCCTGCATATGTGCTGTGAGTCTCCTGTCTGGTTTAGCCTGTTACTGAGTATAGTGTCTTCAATATTCAAGTTTCATGAGAAAGAGAAAACATTTAAACAGGATGTCAAATAGGATGAATCTGTGATTTAGGAGAAGCTGCCACTTGAACTCTAACCATGCGGTTTTGCTTTCTACATTTGCGGTGGAAGAATTTATAAAAGTTCTTGAGATTAACCAAACTCCACTGTTGTTTTCGTCAGTGGGAACAGTTACTCAGGATTTACATAATTAATCCTGTTCATATATAGACTGTTTTGATATCAAAATGGAGCTGCCAGTATTCTGCTCTCACTAATCGATCCTTTCCTTGAGTTTTGCGAAAACAGCCTTCCATTTTCTTACTGTCTTCCAAACAGCTAAACCTTTTGTAGATGTAGCTTGGTTAAATTCTTAAATCCTGCTCATGAACAACAGGAAGAATTGCAAAAAATACTGTGCATCACGCACGTGTGTATGAGATCAGAAGCATGGACAATTATGTACAACTGTCCCTGGTTTTGTCCTTTTTTACACTCTCAAATATGACAAAATACTGTTTTTTTTAAGTAGCTTATATTGGAAATACCATTCTCTTAGTTATATTTGTCCTTTTTAATTAGAAGTTATAAAACATACGGGTAGAAATAGTATGCATTATCAGACTTCTAGATGCTTTCCAATGAAAGCGCAAATCGTTTTTTTTCAGTAGGAATCTCTTAATATTTTGCCTGAATGATATGATTTGTAGGACTTAGAGCATTTTAGGGCTGTGCCCGCTTTTTTTCTATATTGTACTTCTTACTCTTTCTTGTTTCGAGAAGAAGCTAAATGGTAACTAAAATAAGTTTTTCTGCAGGCTAACTTAGAAAACTGATAATGTTTAAATGGTAAAAATTTGACAGGAATAACTAGGTTGGTTATTTTAGTCATACTTTAATTCCTTTACCTAGATCCCTAAGAAGTGTCGCCAAACAGTTATTTGAGCAAAAATGCTGGCAGCTTGTCAGTGCATGATTTGGTTATGTGGTCGAATTAGCTTGAACTTAAGAAATTCCATCTGAACAAATTGCAAACAATTTTTGTTTATGTCGAAATTATATAAACTTTGTGTGCGAGTATATTGACAGTGGCATTTGGTAAGTGTTGTTATTTTGACTCAAGGTAGAGATTTAAAAGATATTTATAGACTCATCAAAATGGCCTACGCCTACTGTCATTAAATTAGCCAAGTCAAAAGGAAGTGTAGCTGGGTACCCAATATTCTAATTCAATGCAGACCGGAGAATGAAGACGTTGAGGATGACATTGTTGGAGGTCCAAGGGACAGGGGGTGGCTGGGAGTTGCACAGACAGTAAAATGCCAGAGGCAAATCAAGTGAGGGGCGTACTATGTTAAGCTAGCCCAAAGACAGCGCAAAAGCGAGTGCAAGGCAGAAAGACAAAACAAATGGACCAAGGCTGAAAGGAATAAATGCTGGGAGAAAGGAGGTGGAGGTGTCCAATGCCAGTGGGTGGTCAAGGAAATGTCAGAGGCAGAACTTGCGGCACAGACGTGGGAGGAGGAAAGTGGAAGGCACAGTGAAAGGAGGAGGGTTGTGGAGGGTAGAGCGTGATGTTGCTGGAATGCTGTGTTGAACAGGGCATATGGAAAGGTGTTACACGAAATAACTGACACTAGCGAAGAGTGGAGTTGATTGCGTTTGTTAATGTCAGCAGTTAAAATTCTGTCCCTTTGTGAAGATGGAGACTGTTCATCCTTCTGAAATCTTGTTTCAGGTTCTCTTTAGATTCCAGCATGTACTGCTGACTGACTTGCACTGTCTCTATGGGATTTTATGGTTTTCAATGAATGCAAAAAAAAGTGGAAAACTCAGTGCTGTGCCGGAGAGAAGTTCTAAGAAAAACAGCAGTCTCAGTGTCCAGATCAAATGCTTTTTTCACTTTTTTTTTCTTTGAAAACTTTCCCTTATACTATACAAAATGCAATGGGATGCTTCTGTCCTCAACAATATATTATCCATGGATTCTGTTAACTGCTCATGTTTGTAGTTTTGAATTGTGTTATGAGTACTGATGCTTAGTCTCTGATGTCAAAGATGTTGCAGATGTCTTTAAAAGAAAACATCCTGCTTAAAATATGCCCTTTTCCTGATCATCAGCAGTTTTCTTATTTCCACATTGTAATAAAATATGCTTTTCTGTTCTCTTTGGGATTTTTTTCCATTTACCAATGACTTCGCCTAATCCACTTTTAATAAAAAGGGAAGATATGAAAGAAAATACTTTTCCTTAATATTTGTCTAGGAAAATCTCTTCTTGGCGCTGATTACCTTTCAGCCTTCTCTCTATTCATATGATCTCTACAGATACCCTTGGATAGATGGTAGTTTGTGAGTGCAAAGGATTTTAGCTTCTTCTCAATCCATAAATAATGGCAACTTCTTGCAGGTCTTGGTGAATGATGATGACTATGCAGATTTTTGATGCTTAGACCCCCTTCCCATAACATTGTACTGCAGACATAACAGCATTATGTTGCTGCTCTTGTAATTTTTCTCTGACTTTCCAGACTGTCAGTAAGTTTTCTGATGTCAGTAATAATTTTTTCCCTTTTTTGCTCTTTGTTCTTTTCTGGAGCCTGTAGTAGGAAGATGGAAGATGGCATGGGTGCTCAAGGGGCTGCATACAGGATTTGATCTCAGTGTTTATCTATAAGTGTGCAAATATTTAGATGTATCATGATCACGGATACAGAAAAAAAGCCCCTCGCACAATATACACTTGATGATATGGAGAGTTGTCCAATTAGCAGTAGCCTAGGCAGCTACTTACTTCAGGCAAAATTACCTAAATCCAACAGAAATACATCATCAGTCCTGTACATCAGCTGGCAAAGCGATAAAACAAGTTTGGGTTTTAAATATGGAAGGAATTCAGATGACTTCTGTCACTTTTGAACATATTGTAGAATCTCAGAGATGAGAGATCAGCTGAACTGTCCATCAATTGACAGCTTGTTAATCCCTGAGCAGGGAGGTTTTCCTATCCTTACAGTATGTACCGACTTATTCTGGGAACAGACTATAGAATAGAGCCTGCCTGCCGCTGCGGGGAAGAGCAGAAGAAGGTCAGGCAGGGTACAGGTCTTGGAGCTGGCTAAACTTTGAGGAGGTTTGTAGCTAGAGATTCATCAGGTCTGCTAATTCCATTCTGCTCCTCTTCCTTTTCTCTTTATTTTCAGATGATGAAAGACCATTTAACTTCATATAACTGTGAACATCAGTTGATCACAAATAGGATTAAAAAAACAATTCCTCAGACCTACATGATGTGACATAGACATTTAAGACATATCTCAATGTAACGGGCATAAAGGGATTGAGGAAGACTGTGGGATGTTCATGCACTGTGTTGAGGGGAAGCAAGTTGTTGTGTAAGATGTGGCCCTTCCTAGAAGAGAACCGAATTTCCTCCTGTCCCACAAATGACGCAATCCTTAAGGGGGGGAAAAAAAATTCCACTTAATTCTTGGGGGCTCTTTTGCATCTGTCAGTGTCCTGGACAAGCCTGCTGTTTGCCAGGTTCCTTGTTTGGTCAGCCAAGATTTGTTCTTCCTTCTCACAGCAGCTGGTAATTCAAACTGTACAGTGATTTTTGTGGGTAAAGAAAAGTATGTCTTTACTGTATCTTAACAACAGAGACAGATACTCACTTTCGGAACCAGTGCGGTTTTTTGGTTTAGTGGGATATTTTTGATGTAAGCCAAAGAAGAGAGTTTACTTAAAGTTAAGCAGAAGAAAAAACATTTACATGAAAGCCAGGAAAGATTTCTTAGTTGAAAGCAGGAATATTTCCACCGCATTGTAATAAGACAGGGGCTTGCTTTCCTTCTGTACATATTTGCATGAAAAAAGAGTGTTGGAGAGCATGCGGAGCACGAGACAAATGCAGAAGGATTTGCTCTATGGTGTGCTGAGGCTAAGCAAATATGCAGACAGTCTTATTTTGCTGAAAGCCTTGCTGTTGAGACACCCAGTTTTAAAGAGACTTTCTGTAAAAATAGATGAGCCATGGTGTCCAGTCTTTCACAACTACAAGGGAAAAACAGAAGTCACCCAGAAGGCTTCCAAACCAGAAGTAGTACCAGATACGTACAGAAAAAAGAGGATCTGTGGCAGAAGGCTCTTGTATCGCAGTCTCTGCAAGCTAGTAGTTCTAGGAGTGAATAGCTCTGCCATGATTTTTATATGAAAATAATTTTCCCCTTTCAAAGATGAAGATACAGAGTGAAGTTATGCTGGCCTTGCAGGATTCAAACAAAGGTTTACTGAAGCGGATCTGAAGGTTGGTTTGTGGCCAGCTCCTGGAGTCAATGGAAGGGTCACCAGGCTCTAGCAAGGTCGGCAGTGTGACACCAACAAAATGAAAGACACCCTCCCCCTCTGCCCCGAGTGTTTATCTCTCTCATTTTGTTCACCTAATACTCCTCTCCCTTGCCTTGCCCTAGAGCTTTAACCCCTCCATCCTGTTGGTTTTCATGTTACTGCGTGCACATATGATAGCTATACCTCAATGTAAAGCAACGTTGATAGGAAGTAAAAGCACTTCTCTTGCAATACACTTAGAAATACATACTTGGTTTGAAGAACTGAGCTAGTGGACTTGTGTATTGCTGAAATGCAGCTGAGGAGGGAAGCACGTAGGAAGCCGGGAGGGTGCAGGGCTCCAAAGCTGAAGCTGTTTCTCTTCTCGAACTGAGGCACTTGAACTTGAACCTTTTTCTTTCAGCTGCCTAGGATTATTTCTGTTGTTAAACTGGTATCTGTGGAGTCAGGCTGTGTAATAACTGGAAGGAAGGCCTAATCCCTCTCCAAGGCAACCAGATGGTTCAGAAATTAAGGAATTCCGGCAGTTGGATACTTGTCGTGTGACATAGGCATTAAAGCTAGTTTATGCTATGATGCCGGTATGTACTGCCAGTCTGTTTGGAGGGGTTTTAGAAAATGTAGCAAATAAAATACACAAGTTTGCATGTTATGAAATGAAAGCCATCTGTGTCATTTAGAGGATTATGCTGTGACATAGGTTCACAGTGATACTGCAGTTTCTTTGACTACATCAAGCCAGTTCAGAAAAGAAATTGTAGTGAAAACATGAATGACAGAACTAATGGTTAGGTAATATGTCTGAAAATCTCTTTCAAATACCAAATTTCTTTGAAGCTTGTCCAGAATTACTCAGAAAATGCTTCTGCCTTATATGCTAGTTGATGTACAACCATGTCAAGTTTCTATGTAAATGTCAAACAAATTAAGATGGCTTTGGAAGAATTTGAATATGAAAGGACAGGATATTTAACTGTAAATAGAAGGCTTAGGGAAATGTCTTCACAGATGACAACATGAATCCATATTTGTGTTGCAGCTTCATGTCAAATTCAGCAATTTAATAGTAGTATTTGGACAGGCTTTTAGCAGTACTCAGTGCTTGCTTAGTTATAAATAGCAAAGTTATATGGCAATGAATTGTCGTCTTGTAGATACCGACGAAATCTGAGTTTGCTTTAATCTTTGTATTTACCTTTAATGCATTTTGGCATTTTAAAAACACTAAACTTCTGACATCCCTCAACACCACTGGCAGTGGTGTTCTCTTCTGTGCTGCTTCATGATTTCCCTTACTTGTACTTGAATTTTGTGGGATGTAGCATATTAATTTCCTTACAGTACAAGCTATGCAAACATCTGAACTGGGCAAAAATCTTCGCTTCACTATTAGAAAGTGATTCATTCCTGCTGATGATGGAGAAGAAGGTTGAGCTCGAGGCACATGAGGATTTCAGTCTGTGCGTGTGTGAGAAGACTATTGATTGTGGGTTTTTTACTTTCATTTTGTGTCAGCATTGACTGCTTTGCTAAAGCCTGAAACCCTCTGGCATCACAGATAGCAGTGACCTTTTTGTTCACTCCAGGAGGTGGCCAAGCACTAAAGAAGGTTGTCAGGCCTGTGCTGTGCCACGTGGGCAGGTTGCACCAGTGTAAATGGCTGGAATGTCACAGTTCCTGTGCTGATAACCTAAGAAGGATTACAGTGCAGCGCCTTTCTTCTGAGCTGTGTTAACTGTTCAAAGTTAATAGGCATAGGAAAAGCATACTGGGTTTCTTAATCAGCACATTCTTTAGATTGATACACCCAGGACAGATCTATTTATGTAGAAGGGGCATCTTCTTAATAGTAACATTTTCTGACTAAAGCTATGCAAAGCGTGGGATTTTCAGTATTACCAGAATGGCCCGGTCATTGTTTCTCGTGGTTTCAGTTGCAGCTGGGTAGGCTGACAGACAGCACTTTCTCCTGTCTGATCTCCAATTTTAAAGCTATTCTATCAAGTATAATATGATTGCATATTTGTATTTGGTGCCTTTTGAGGTTTCTAAACCACCTGCATTTTTCCCAAATATATTTAATACCATTTATTTGTGTCAATCACTAGTGCAAAAGCACATACAATTTGCAAGGCCATATTAGTAGCTTGATTTAAGGAAATACTTACCAAACAGCTATAATTGGCAAAAATAACAGGCAATCTGCCTGCAGAATATTGTAGCATTTTTTAAGCTGTTTGACTCTTTCATCCCGTGTGTTGAACGGTTTATACTTTTCAGAGAAGTTTGTGTCCTTATTTAATTCTGCTTAAATATGAATACACATGATATCTCGGAAAGCTGTTTTATAATTTGGAATCAGTCTAAAATGAAGGAGAACTATGTTTTAATTTAATGCCTGAATTTACCTTGTGGTACGTTTTGCATACCTCATGTTTTTCAACTTCAGAATCACTTCATGGTCTGGAGCAGATGATAACATCATCTGGTTGTCACTTTACTTAGTTTCATTCTCATTTCAGAAATGCAATTGTTTGGATTTTGGGAAGAGATGAACAGAGTTATTTCAGATTCTGAATTGGTGTCCACTATTCCCTACTCATCTGCAGTACCAGGACTGATACAGTATCTTCAGAGCATCACCAAACTTGTAATATCAGTGCTGTCGGTGACTGCAGGTCCTGACATCGAGGACAGCACGTCACCTGTTGCAAAGAAAATAGCCAAGCCATCATTGTCAATAGTTCATCTCCTTCACTGTGAGTTTCACGAAGTACGTCTGCTTGCGTTGGAAGCGATACTGCTCTGGTTGAAACAAATAAATTCCAAGCAGATTGCAGAAGGAGGAGGTATATTGTGTTTACTTACTGATTTGGAAGGCACTCTTCTCACAATGGCTTTGAAGGAAAAGAATCTCCCGTGTTTTTGCAAGGTAGGAGGGTGCTATTTTGTTGACACTTACATGTTTTCAGTAAATGGTATTCTTAATTTTTAAAAATATATTTCAAACATGAATGGCGTTTTTTAAATAGTACGTGAGTGCATTTGGGTTTTTTTACATTGAATAGAAGCTGTGCTATAATTCTGTAACAGATGTTCTTGGCAGAAAAGCAAGAATTTCCTCTTTCCGTTCTTAGCACTGTCAGGAGAGGACCTTTGTGTTCTTGGAATGGGGTTTAAGTCAGTGTTTTATTGATCTCAAATTTACGCATTCATGTTGAGATTGATTGTAAATTCTTTGCGAATTGTGTATGCAGGTTCTGGAAATTCTTTATAATATGGATCTCAGAAATGTGCTTCCAAAGACTGAATGCTCTATAAAAATGAATCCAAACGAGCTCTTAACCTGGAGCTTAAACACTGTAGATACCTCCAACAGGTATGGTCTGTCATGCTCGTTAAAATACTTACATTTTAAAACCTTTAAATGTGGAAGGGTTTATTTCTTGGTTTTTGGACTACTGTTGGTTTAAAAATCCATGTTTCAGAAAAGTGAGTGTGGCTTGTTTGAATAAAGAGAGCTCTTGATGAGAATTTAAAAGTTAGACATGGGTCTGAATTATTAAAAAGGCCCACAAGTCATACTGGCAAGCACCCTGTAAATGTCCAGTATCACAGTTCCTGAAATAAGAAGTTACTCCAGCTGTCAGATGATAGCCAACGAGCATAGCTCTTCCTGAAAGGTAATTGGGAAACACCTTAACACACAGAATCGATGACCCAAACATACACAGGGAATCTGCCATTCGTCCTATCCTGGTTTATCTGCAGACGGTCGGTAGAAAGAGTGACCGGTCTGGTTTCACTTGTTGGATAGGCAGAAATGGTTAACCCTAATCCCTAGAGTTGACGCGCCTTAATCAGACTGTAAAGTCAGCAGAAAGCACTGAAAATGTTGAGCTAGTTTGTAGTTCGTACTGAATTAGAAGCTGTGTCCATCCATTCATAATGGAAGGGACAAAAAGGGTTAAAGTGTCCAGGCTCTAAGGGCAAGACCATCCTGTTTCTAATCGTCTCTTTAATATAGAATATTTGGGGTATAGAGTGTAGAACAGCATTTTATAACTGTGCGCATTGGCTGCTGATTTGCACTAAATTTTTCAAGTTTAAATGATGATGTGGAGTGTTTATTTCTGGAATGAAATAAGATACTTGTGGTAAAATAACACTGACTTGTGCTATTAAAGGGAAATAGCTGAAATAGCAGACCTTACTGCTCAGGTGTTGCCTTTCCCCATGGTGGGACCAGCCTGTCAGGAACCACAGTGCCAAGTGCCGTGTCCATAGGCCCTGCTGGGCGGCATGGAGGCTTGGGAGTCGGGAGTTGGTGCATTCTGCACTAGTAACATTTCTAGCAGCTATAGAAGAGATATTCCTGGAGCTTAACACCAACTTGAAGTGATGCTTTTGTTTATCATTTAGAATAATATCTAGTTGGTTTGACTTGGGTTCCATTTTCAAATGTGTTTTTCTACAGTAAGTATGCAGATAGAAAATAAACACGAGAGGTGAAAGTAAGAGCATATTTCATTTGCGTATCAACTAAAAACTAATGTTCAAATCTGTAATGTAAAAATTCCAAGTGGTCAGCTGGCAAAATACCCATGGGTGATAATCAGGAATGATTAAGAGCTAGATGTTTTTTTTTTCTAGA
This sequence comes from Dromas ardeola, assembly GCA_013398915.1. NCBI lineage: Eukaryota > Metazoa > Chordata > Aves > Charadriiformes > Dromadidae > Dromas > Dromas ardeola. The sequence continues at coordinate 37,183 of VYZM01010033.1, read as the reverse complement.
GGTGAAATGATGGCAGAAATAGCTGCCCTTTTTAATACGTCCTTTACCTTGTTTTCTCAGCATTGAAGTTCAAAGCATAGCTCTCAAATTTGCCTCCAAGTTGGTTATCCATCTTTTGCAGAACCATCAGCAGGTAAGGGAAATGGAGCTGCTTAACAGTGTTGTAATTCTGGAGTTTTTGGTGATTGGAGTAATGTGGCTTCCTTTAGATGAAAACACAAGCTTGGGGCTTTTTTGTGTCGTTGCACCTTTTCTGGCATTACGTCATCTTCTCCGAATACGCTGCCATGTTCTGAAATGAAACGGACGCAGGTATCATCTCAGTATATCCCTCTCAAAGTCATTTCAAGTTAAACACGTAGGTAAATTTTTCTGATGGATTAATTTCAACTTCTGAGAGCATCCAAAATAGGTCACTATAATGTGGAAGGAGACATGCTGACGGTGATTAACACATGCACTGAATCCAGTCCGTTTACTAAAGTGCAACTTTGTTGTGGTTTCTGGTCGCTGGGGAGCCAGCAGGAGAGCGGATCCGAGGGGAAGGCACGAAGCTGAAGCCATGGTTGGGTGCAGTTCCCTTCCTCATTGTGTGCAGTATGAGCTTGCCAAGTCTCAGCCTGAAATCACTGTCTGAACACACCAGCCTGTTGTCTGCATGGAGCTTCTCATTGAATTTCCTCTTAAAATTTGTTTTTAAAACGCGAGAGTAAATATAATAACCCTTGTAAAATTCAAGGCTCTGTGTTCTCTGTTCCTGTTTATAGTCTATTTAATTTAGATTTATACCAGCACAAATTACTGGCTTAGATTTCTTTTGATTTTAAATTGCCAGTCTGTGATGTCACATATGTGTGTGTAGAGCAGTGTTAAGGCAGTTTTAATGCTAGACAATTTTATTTTTTTTATGTTTTCAAAGACACAAAGCCCACTAAATGGATATTTAAAAAATAGACAAAATTCTCATGATCTGTTTTAAAGTGAAATTTTTTTCCTTACGTAGCTGTTATTTTTCATAGGATGTGCAGCGGAATTGATTCATATTGTAGGCTAATAATCTTTTCTCATTGTAAAAAATAGGAAGCCACAGATTTGCACATAAGAATTGGGAACATGATTTATGATGTTAAATCTTCTTGTTTAAGAAAGGCAAAATGCAAGAACTTCAAGTTACAAACATTAAAATAACCATATGAACTTGGTTTCACAAATAGATGTGGAACATGTTATTCCTCGCAATTGACAGAGAGGAATTAATGAAAAATGCTGTAACAATCATAACTGTAGTAATGCTAAAACAACTTTCTCTAATAAGCATGTAAATCATGGGAGATCTAAGACATCTGTACAGAGAGCGCTTGCTGCTTTGTAAAAGACCAAGGACATCAGTTTTCCATCTAAATTCTTTCTCTGGGCTTGTATCTATAGAAGGGATTGTCTCTCTCCCAGAGGTAAAAGTCAAGTTCTGTCTTTCTAGATAGTCCATGTGTCTGTTCAAAATTTGAGTAATTGTAACATCTTGGGAGATTTTTTTTTAACCTGTTACAGAATCTGTAGGACATGCTCTGGCTCTGTCCCTGTGTGCAGTGCACATGGCCATGTACCATGCAGAATGATGCAGAGTATGACCAAGGTTTCATTTATCTCTCAATGAGTCCTGCTGTGCTTCTCTGCCCTTTAACTTGGCTCACCTTTTCATTGGTTCTCTTCTTTACCTTATCTGGTTGTTCATTTTTTCACTTCCTTTAAAAATAAGTTAAAAAGGAAAGAAAGAGGAAAAAAAAAAAAACATAATTAGTTACACATACCTCAAGTGTCTCCAGGTCAAGCTGGTGCTGCTTTTCCTGTTCTACTGTGCATGAGGTCCCCATCTGTTTGGTTGTTTTATTTCCTCTGGAGCTTCCTTCTAATTGCTGTAGTGCACGCTCGCTCGTGGCTGTGCCTGGATGCCACCTCCTACAGTTTGCATGTTCTGGTCTCAAACCTGTGCTTGAGGTTCCTGCACCTTGACTGACCCACCGCCCTCCTGAGTGTGGCGTTTGCAGGGGATCCCAGCTCTTTCTTGGTCACTCCTGGAAGTTAGCACTTTCTTTTCCCAGTTGTGGCCCAATTGTCCTAATGGAAGTCAGAGTTTACAGGTCTTGGAAGCGCTATTTGAGTTACGGGTACAATGTACATTATTTCTTTCCACAAAAAATCTAGTAGCCATCACTACACATTGGAAAGAGTCTAAGCTTTGTCCTGTTACTACTAAGTAGTAGTTTTCCTAGCATATGTCTAAGGACTAAATATTTTCCAGAAGACGGCAATTGGATTTTATGGGAACCCAGGATACCTCAGCAATCTCATTTAAAAAAATTTCCATCCCCAGTATCTGCAGAGGAGACAGATGGAGCTGCATTCACCCCTTTACCAAGCATTGCATCATTAGCAAAGCCTAAGATTGATGCTACGGTTCCTATGCACTTAGTTGTTTTTCCAGATATGTGTATTTGTCTTTATGTAGGATAGTTCTGAGAATTGCTTCTCTTTGTTATAGTCCAGTATATTTGTCTTTGGCTTACATGTTTAGAAGAAATGAGGACACAATGATATGCTTTGACTTGTGTGGTCATTGGTGAGTCTGGTGTGAAGGGACAGAGCGAGAGAATTGCCTATGAATACTGCTCTGACTAAAAGAAAATCTCCCATCTTAACTATCTGTGACATAGTTAGCCAACTTTTGAATGGACAATGTGGGGTTCACCACCTTGAAAAAAACCACGCATTTACTGATGAGTAGTATCCCTTCGTCAGTCCCTAGTTTAATGTGATGGTAAGCGGTAACACTGGATTGTACAGCATACTTCTCACGTGTTCTGTGCCTTCAGATTTCAGAAGAAGTCCTGAAAAAATGGGTTCAGCTGATAGTTTGTTTTTGTGGAGATGAGCAACAGACAGAGATGCTGTTAGCAGCTGCTGAAGTTCTTAAAAGTGTAACATCGTTCCTTCTGATCAATGAGAAGCTCGTTCTTGGTGAGTAGTTTGTGGGATGACATCTATATATACACTTTTGTTTGTGAGATGGTATATTTCTTAAGCTGTAGATAGTGGTGTTTTTAAAAAGTCAGCTATTTATTTTGAGATGGGTCTTTTAAGAGGTATTGATAACATTTAACAGAGCTAAATCTGTTATATGAGGTAGACATTATACTACTAAATGTTCAAAGTGTCAGCTCTGGAAATCTTAACCGATACCATCTAGTTAAAGCTCTTAGAAGGACGGACTTTATCATTTTCTATCAAATGAAGACAGTGGAGGTATTGGAGTGGAGAACTCCCAAATGCTGTGCTTCTCGTCTGTGGCCTTTTGGATCTGGTCCATAGCTGATGGAGAACAGTTTCCTCTTTGATCTTGTCAGAACAGTTGCTGGTTTCCATGCTTTCCGGTCAGGCAGATGTGAAGGTCTGAAAAAAAGATAGCAGCAGTTTGTATCCTTCGTAAAATCTTAACAAAGGAAAACAAACACCACCACAAACAACCCCCAAATTCCCCCCAAAACAGCCCAGAAAAGAAAGCCCCAAGGCCTCAGCGGACAAGCCATCAGAACTAGCTCTTTGCTCTGAAAATCGGGACAGGGGAGGAAAGATGTAAAGCTGACCCTCCATACTACCTAGAATTGTCAATCTGGGGTTCTTCACAAGTGTGAAACTGTCAGTACCGCAGTGAGAAGTTTAGTAAATCAAGGGCATGATCTGGTATTTAGTTGTAGTGATATAAACCCAGAATTATTCCCTTAAAGTTACAGGGGTTATGCACATGTAAACAGTTTTTATTTTTATGCCTTGTTCTGCATCAGCTTGCTTGACCGCATAGAGTAGCAGTTGTTAAATATAATTGTGCTTGTGTGAATGGAGTTGTAGTTGTTCCCATAAGCTTCCATTAAGTATGTTCGTAAGAGGAAGATGGTGAACATGTTCTGGATGATCCCATCATCTCTCCATCATGTTGCTTGAGGGTTCAGAAAAAGTCTTTTGGAAAATCCATTTGCAGACTTCCACCTCTCCTGGAGATACAGCAGAAACTTGTGTAGGTGGGAAAGCTGGCCATTGTATCTAGAAGGGAATAATTATTCTGCCCTAGCTGTGCCAGTATAATATTATCGGGTGTGTCATGCCAGAAAAAAAAGCAACTTCTTTCTGAAGTAATTATACTCCGTGCTATTCCCACATAGGGAAGTTATATGAAATACAGGAATGCTGCTTCTGCCTGTGTAGTAAAGCCTTAAGCAATTAATTCTGGCTAAGCAGTGAAATACACTTAATTATCTGGCTAGCCTTGTAATAGAAATTTCTGATAGACCTGTTGATAACATGCTTGAAGAAAAACAGTGCAGCAATGAAGCACCAACTCTGTTGTTCTCTGTGATCATCAGAAAGTAATACCTAACAGCTGGCTGCCTCTAAAAGAGACCTTCCTGTGGATTCCTTTAATGAGGATGTTTGAGAGCTGAAAAGTCCATTGAAAAGTACCTCAGCAAACCTATAAGTACAGCCTTGTGACTTCAGCTAGTCATCCTTAGTGTGACACTGCTAAATGGCACAAGGGTTTGGAAGTAGAGTACGGCTTGTGAGATGTGAATTGCCACTGGGGAGGTGTGCGGAGTCTGCCTGTTTGGAGTTTACCAGATGAACACCTCCCTTTTGGCAATTGTCTCTGATTAGTCTTAACTGTGTGCAGGTAATTACCCCATGGATTAAACCTGGCTTGTTTCCACCAGATAGTGGGTATAAGGGTGGCAAGGCGTGTTGGTGAGTGGTGGGGTGAGGTGGATATGGGAGAAGTAGGTGATGGGTAGATGCCTGGGAGGTGGGATCGCTTGCTGTTTCCTGCAGGGAATGGCATTTGTGGCCAGCGCTACTGGCAGTATCTGAACAAAACTTGGTTTGGCAGCCTCTGCTCCAGGCAGATTGTGACACCAACTTCATGATCACAGAGCGCTGGTCAATCTCCAGCAGTAAAACTTTTGCTGTTGCCAAACAGGAATTCTGCACTCCTAGAAATTGTAGAAAATTCAGAGCACCCACGGCTTAAAGTTGAATCCGGATTAAGAGAGGTCCGTTCTCTTATCTGTTGACCACTGTTTAAACCAACCTGGGTCAACCACCTAGATAAAGTTCACACATGAAGAAAACATTTTGGTCATATTGCCAGTTGTCTTCTCGTGGTTTACCAATGCATTTCTCTTGCCTGTGTTTGTGTTTCACTGCATTTGTGGTGTTTAGGTGTGGAAACAGAGCTCTGTAACTTCTTCAAATGCATGTAAGAAATAGAATTCTGATTTTTCTTCATAAATAAATATAGGACTGTCTGATACCCTCGCTATGTGGAAGTGTGTGGTCCTACTGCTGCAGAATGAAGATTTGGTAGTAAGGGATGCGGCTGCTGAGGTTATACAAGTGGCACAGTCTGAAAAAAAAAGCAGTGAAGGAACAGGTATGTTACTTTTCTTTACTTTTAAATGTTATTGGATACTTGGGAGACAAAAGTATTTCTCTTGTCATCGTAAACTTTTTGGTAACTGTAAAGTGATCGTGCATTTCTTACACATACTATGGAAGGTAACAGCAGGTTATGATGTTTGACACCCACCATGCTTTATTATTTTGCTTTTACTCTCAATATAATTTGCATATGGTTACATGGGTATGTAAAAAAGACAACAGCAGTATTCAGCTTTATGGTTCTTGCTGTGATGAGTCAACTGTCGCATAATTCACATTTTGAAAGTTCTTTAATACCAGCTTTGTTCTAATATAATGCAGTGGAAGACACTCTTTGAATCCCAGGTCATTATAACAGCCTCATCACAGAGAGACAGGAATCTGGGAAACAGTATTCAACTCATTGATTCATTACTAGACCTTGAAATCCATTTAGATCCAGATCAACAAAGACAATTCTCAGCATACCCACAATGCGCTTTCGAGGATGTGGGCCTTTTTGTCTGCATGCCCTAGTTTACTCAACCTTATTAATTTTAAAATAGCCACAAGACTTGAGTAGGCTTAACTAATTAATGTGCTTCACTTTGAGAGTCTTTGCTGACGCATTCTTCCATGTGTTGTGAATAAATTAGAATTTGCTACCAAGTTCATCTCTCTCTGGTGGTCCCTACTGGTCTGTGCTACTCAGTAACGCCTGTACCAACTTGTCTGCAGTCAGTTCAAATTAGTCGGCCATCTCCACATGAATTTCTGTTAGACTGGAGATAGAGCAGGTTTGGTTTTGTTTGGGGTTTTTTTGTGTGGTGGTTTTTTTTTTTGTTTGTTTGTTTTTTTTTAAAGGCAGTAAAAACGTACGTTTGCCACTACTGTAGATAGAAGTAGCCAGGAATGTGCTCATGTGGCAGATGTGGTTTTGAGCTGGCACTGTTCAGGCACAGTGCTATGGGGTAGGGGAAGGTAAAAGGAGGGATGTGTCATCACAGCTCTGGCAATTTATCTAGCCCCAGCTACAGCTCTCTTGATTATCGAGAGGCTCTACGTATGTGTGCTTCAGGTCTGATGCTGGCCTTTGGCAGGGGGCGTCCTCAAGTGTCACAAGATGGTACTTTCTCTGGAAATAAGGCAATGCTGGATTTTTTTCTCTGGCTCCTTGTGTCTTCTCCCTTCTTTCTTGTATCCCTGTGCCAAGGGGTATTGCCCTGTGACTCGATGAGGGCTCTGTCTTAGTAATTAATACTAAGGTCACATCAGCACTTACTGTTATAACTTACCACTTTGTGAAGCAGAAGTGGCCGTAATCGAGGAAATAACATCATAATTGTTTTTTATTTGCCGTGTTCCTAATTAGGAGAGGGACTTGGTCACCAAACTTATGTTAACCCCTTAGTTATACTTAGTTCTGCCTTTCTGTTCTTTCACTTAAACTGCTTTTAATGAAATCAGCATGACTAGCCGAGAACGCTGCTTTTGAAAAGAGAGAATCCAGTTTCTTTCCATCTCCATTTTACATTATTATTTTACCTTCCCGTGATCTCTTTTTCCCCTGCTAAACTCCTTTTTTTTTTTGTGCTTCGCTTTCTAGCTTTTAGGGGACCAGGGCAAGGAGTTTTGCCCCCATGTCTTTTGTTCACAACCAGATTAAAATAAGCTTACATTTGAATGTTGTTTGTTATTTTCATTTACTGCCTTTCTTTTTGTGCACGCGTGAGAGTATGCATTATGTTTGGGTCTGGGGCTTAGACGTTTCGTGGATCACCAGTGCTCTCTGTATTGGCAATTTTTAAATGACATTCAAATATCTACTTATTTTTTCTCAGTTTTCATACCATGAAAGTCAGCTCTTTCACCACAGCACTGATTTTAAAATACCTAAGCTGATACGCTGGAATTCATTAGAAGCCATAAACCAGGTCTCTTTAACCCTTTTATTAGATAACAGATTGCTGCCTATCTTACACTGACTGACTTTTCATTTCCATTATATGATGACAAATAAGTATTGTGGCCCAGCAGTATTATCATGAGATCAGAAAGAAAGATGACTCAAGAGATCAGAAAAAGGAATGGATGATTAGAATCCCATTTTCATACATTCTATAATTGTTTCAGTTTTATTTCATTGCCATTACCAGTAGCTAACAGGAGAGAGTCAAGAGTCTATTATAATTTCAGCTTCATTTGTGCATCAAAAATTTTATGTCCTAGCTATTATATTTCCAGAAGTACTGCACCGTGTGGTTATGGTGTGTTTCACCTTTTACTGCTGTTAATTCACCATACACAGAGTGGGAATGCTGCTCACAAAATCCAAGCATTGGACCTGCCAGAAATGTTGGCACTAGCTTCATTATATCCACTCCTCACAAAATTCTCTCTCTCGCTGTGTATACAGCGTGTAAGCCTGTAGCTGCTTACAGAAGAACTAACTCTATTGTCAGCCTAGGGAATCAACACCTGAAGTATGTGATTACTATCAGAGATCCAAAGGAATCCCTGATTATAGCCTGACAACTGCCCCTGCACTTCATACATGATAGAGGCTGGCAGAATAGAGTATGAGAGGGTGTATACTTGTGTGTAACAGCTGGACTAAATTTTTATTCTGCTTCAGCAGAATAATGTGGAGTTGGACAGTTGTTAATAATAACAAACTTATTTGCATAGATTGTTCATGTAACTGTTACAGGACATTTTTCATTTACATACGTGTTGCTGAATAACAGTACAAATGTGTAGCAGTACGATTGTGTCAAATAATAGGTATTTTCAGGTCATTTATAGGTGGTGAAACCAAAGGCAAATGATCCTGTCTATTAGTGTGGTTTCACTTCCAGTAACAGCTCCTATCTTGTGTAATTCTTTGAAATGTTAGGTGAGCTCCTGGAAGAGAATATGAACTTGGTTTCTTGTTATTCCCTCATGACTTTTAGTGAGGCCAAAATCCCCAGTTTCCCCAAGTAACTAATCAATGCAGCTTTGAATCACTCAAATTACGAGAGCAGTAACCTTGCAGAGTCTGAAACTCAGGGTAACAAATGTGATACAAGAACCCTGTGAAAACTGCAGCCTCCATTTTCGTTTGAAAGGAGAAAAGCTCCGAAAAACCAAACCCTGATAACACAGCAGGGCTCCTATGCTCACTCTACCCTACACTCCCTCCACCCAAGAAAACCCTATTATTTTTTATAGAAGGCAAGAACTTCTTGCCTTAGATGTGCTATAAATGTATTTATACCAGTAAAGTTAATTTTTAAATTTTCTTTTATTTATACAGAGAAGCTTGATTTAATTTTGTAATATGTGTAAAAGCTCATAATTAGGAGGGGAAGTCACTGGGGTTGGCTGACAGCGGTTATTTTCTGAGCAGAGCAGGTCAAACAGAATCCTATCTCACTAGAAAGGAGAAAACCTTTTGTTTTCCTTGCTAAAAATACCGACTTAGCAGGTAGTTAAGGTTTTACTAATAACGTGAACAATATAAACCCCATCTGTAATTCAAGGTATTGTATGTATGCTTTGTTGTTGTTTCCTCATGCATTGAGGTGTAAACTTCTGGGGGATTGTTTTATTCCTTTTAGTATGAGGGAGGGTACAGGAAGTATTGTATTCAGTGTAAATGTAGAATAGCTGCTTTGAAATCTAATTAAATTAGTGACCCATGGCTGTGTAAAGTCTAGACCTATTCACAGCAGCATTTCTTATCCAAGAGGGTTACTCCTTACAAAAAGGAAGATAATTTAAGTCAGGGAAATAGGAGTTTTCTTTCTCTACTGATCGTTGCTTTACTGAATAGCCTGAAAAATTCAAGTAACTCGGTGCTAGAACAGAAATTGTATTCAATGGTGGCATTTTCCTCTGTGGCTTTTTTTGTCTAGAGAAGCGTTACCTTAAGTAAAGTTATGAGCTCATCAGTATTAGAGAAGTTTGAATAAACTATTTTTTGCTATTATAGCTAAGCCAGTGCAATTCTATAAAATTGCATATAAAAAAAACCCCTTTAGTCAGCTTAACCTTTATGTTGGTAAACTACCAAACTAACCTTAAATTGGTTTAAAAGCATTTTTAGTGTTGTCAGCATTAGCACCAAGTTAGCTGATTTTTTAAAATTGATCTGAATCAAACTTAGAAGAGCAATTAGATTCACAGACTTGAGTAAATCTTTTGAAAGTGCCTGAACAATTTAGCAGCTTAAATATTCTTCTCGAGTATAATTTTGGCCTTTGGGAACCTTCTGCTACATTTATTGTGAAATAGCAGCATAGTATAGAGATGAGCAAGTTAGCTCATGGACTGGAAGTTGTGTGGCTGCAGCACACGCAAGATAAATGGCCCACTCCCAGCACCACCATCACTGGATGCGTTGTAAGCATCTTTGAAAATCAGTCTAATGTTATTATCTACCTTAGTTCTTGAGTAATTCTGAGAATAGGATTGGGGCTATAAATGGTGTAATCTATTTTGAACATACTGCTGATTTAATCCACTGGCCAAAAATTCTAGTATGTTAATCGTGTTCCTCCTGTTCCTATTTCACATACTGAAGAAATAAGCAATAGATGATACTGCTGAGTATCATCTGCCAGGAGTTTCTGAACAAAAGGCAGTGCAAAGCTCCCCTCTTAATGGTTGTTCCCTTCCTGATAGATTCTACTTTTTATCTTCAGAAAAAAATAATAAGTGAAAATGACAAATGTCCTATTTTTTGCTTCACCAGCAGAAAACCCCATTATTAGCTGCCTTGTTTAAAGAAGTTGACTCCCCCTTCTGAAGGGCATCCTCTTGGGAAGGGGGTGGCACTGCTTTACAGAGCAGATTGGGTTGAGATTCTTGTGGAAGTCTTCATTGCTGGGTATTGACCTATGTTTTAGTGGCCCACAGTATCTCACCTCTATCTTACTGTATCAGACTAAATGCACATAGGAGCCTTTCATCAACTTTTATTTTGCTTATTGACTAGAGAGTATAAACGTGAGTAAACGTAGAAGTTAAAATGTGCTGCTTGGAGAGAAAAAGAAAAAATATCATTTAATTAGATGAATGAAATAAAACATTTTCAAGGTGACTTTGAATTTCCTTTCTAGGCTTTAGCGTTTGACTCAGTAGAACCTTTCTCTTTGTGAACCATGCTGTCTCCTTGGCATGAAGAAAAGCAAAGCTGCTTGTTTCCGGCACTTCTATTTTTTTTTTTTACACATCATGAATATAGAAGTTAAATTGAAAATAAACTTTTTCATGAATCTAGAGTAGGTGTCTCTATCATGAAGGTGCGTGCAAGAAGGTTTATTTGCATGTGGGTTTTTTTGGGGTGTGTGTGGTGTAAGTAAACCTTAGCAGAGGTAGGCAAGGAGAAGTTAAGAGAAGATCAGACTATGTTAACATCTGAAAGAGACGAGGCGAGAAGAAATTCTGCTCAGATTTGTTTCTTGTTCCTATCCTCTAAAAATCTTCCTCAGTGACCTAAAGCTGTGCAGAAGTTTTCATACATTATGTGCTCTAAGAAGATCTAGTAAATCACTTGAGTGAGAGATAAGAGATAACATGGTCTGTGTGATGTTAATGCAGCATAACGGTCTGGCTTTCATCATCAACACCACAGGTGATACCAGCAAATCATGGGTGACTGGCATGGTCCCAAAACTTGTACCCCAAATGTCCTTTACGACTGATCCATGAAGTATTTCAGGGCAAGTGACTCAGGTTTAATCTGCTCCAGTTGCTAGTGAAACAGCTAAGAGTAAATGCTGGGGAAACCTAAAATGCTAAAAATACCGTTGTCCTTGCTAGTGTTCAGCTGCGTGATAAGAGCATCCCACATGCTGTACAGGAAACAGCAAAGAGATATTTTACTTTAATTGTTGCCTCAAGCGCTTGTTGGCATTTGAAAAACCGTGTTTTCAAACTATTACTTAAAGTATGTGCAAACTTTGGCCATAATAAAAGGAGCTTTTCTTCCACGTTTGCCATTGGGTAAATGTGTTTATATAGATTTCTTAAAGCTTTAGTTCATTAGCATGTTAAGTTAACCGTCCTCTACCCAGACTAACCATTTACTTACAAAGTGCTAAGTCCGTGGGGTTAGAACCTGTGCAGCACTGATGTGTGCAGTAGGCAAGTTGTAAGTTACCACGTCTCTCTCTCAATGAAGTATATAAAGGAGAGATACTAACAAGATGTTCAGAACTCTCCTTTTCGTATGACTGATGTGTTCATCCTCTTGCCAAACTTGAGGGCAGATTCACCATTTTTTGCTCTGTGTTGGTGTAGTCTTCTGGTGAGGCAAGTGGGAGAACTGTGGTGAATAAAACAAGTGGGAGGTTACTCTGATCCTGGACAAAGATTAATGTGTAGGGTTCACCTTTCCTCATGCACTGGATGATTTGCCCTGATGTTCAGGTTAGGCTTATAGACCTCTGAGGCTCCAAACAACTCCTTTAGTTGTGGCTCTTAAAACCAGTTCTGGCAGCTGCCTGGCTTTGAGGAATAAGTGGTAATTACCTGAACATAAACTGCATGCATGCAAAATGTTTTGAGGATGCATTAACTGGAGTCTGTGGCAGGATTGTAGCTGATAGATTTCCTTTTCTTGATGTAAGTCACACTTGTGCATTTTCTTCTCTATTCAGGGATTTGCATTTTTTTTTCTATTTAGAGATTTGATGGAAGCGTTACGAAAAGCACAAAGTCAAAACTTGTCTGTAGAAAGAGTTGTGCTGAAACTGCTGTTCGGAGCAGCCTGAAAAATGGAGGTTGGTAGTGCTGTGGGTGGTTACAGCTGCATACAGAAGATTGAGCATTTTCATTCTAGATACATGACATCAACTGCTGTGATGTGAAAAGTTAAGAGCCTCCCACAACTGGATTGATTTCAGGTCTTTCCTACGGCCCTGGATAGGAAAAAACAGCAAATTGGAAAGAACATTTTAAAAGTACTTAATGCCATCCATGATCTTCAAGCTACCTTGAGAGTCTCTTATAATTTTGGAATCAGTTGGTCAGAAAAATCTCCGAGTCAGATCTTGTGATATGCCACGGGTTGCTTGGGGATGGGCCAGAAGTTCTCACAGCATCATCTGGGTTACTAATGGAAAACTGCTAATCATGTTAGCCAAAATATGTTTATGTTCCTTGTATTGGGGACAAGTGGAAGGAAGGTTAATGAAATTTTTTTCTGGGATCAGCTCCAGGATTTCTTCTGCTTTGACAGTCTTGATAACTGCATTCTGGGAACTATATGCGCAGCTCACTGAAAAGAACTGGATTTCTAAGCCCGCTGTGAAAGAGGAGTCTTTTGAGCTGAATGTTAGGATTTAAATGGGAGGTGGCATTTATCCAAATGGCTTTTGAGCAATGGAAAGCAGAAAAGGCCCACAGACAAAGACCCATCTAGGCAGAAGCAGAAGAGAGTATGATAAAGACGCAATACAATCAAAAGCAGAAAAAACTCACAGCAAAGCAGAGCTGCTCCTGTTGCAGAACAAGGTGATTTTCTACAAATTAAATTTATCTTTAAAAGATTGTGCACGGAGTCTATGTAATACCCTACGTTAAAAGCAACCCTTCTTGCAGCCTCAGTGGAGAGGTGTAAAGTAGTGGCAGCAGTTTGCCGCATTATATTGAAACATGGTGTAGGGCTTTGTATTCAGAGACACTGTACGGTGGTGAAAGCTCTTGGGTTATGGTAGATAAGGCATGCTGAGGATGGCAGGAAAGGTCAAACAGCTGCCCGCGTATTCTGGGAATCCTCTGAAGCGGGTCCTGGCGAGGGAGGCAGCGGGTGTGCTGCCGAGAACTACTAGAACACTCTGCACAGTGAAGTGCACCAGATGTTACTGAAAAGTACTGTAAAGCATGGAAGGTAACATCACCGATAATGTACTTACGCTATCTGTAATTGTAGGATCTTAAGTAGAATGGGGATCACAGAGAAAAAGGACACCGTTGTCCTCAAAATGAATGTTCAGCCTTCTGGGTAAGGGGCAACACCTCTGGCTGCATCTTTTGTCCCTTCCATACTTTTAACGGTGAATACTTCCTTATGCACGTGCACAGAGTAGGATTTATGCAGGGAGACAAATGTGTAACAATGACCATTTAAATCTTGGCAAACTAAATAGATGGTAAATACCTGTGCTGGTTGGTGACTACCTGATGACTATGGTGACCTTACATTTAAGAAGTTTGTTCCAGAAAGCAAAATGACACGTGGTAGAGATTATGAAATACTTACTATGGCTAGAAGCTATAATTTGGGGTTTTTTACATCTCCTGTAATAGTTTTAAGAAGGTAACAATTACAGGTCAGTTGCAAGGATGAAAGAATTGAGGTCTAGGAGTGTAAATGAATTCATCAGGTCTCTCTGCTAGAATAAATTTAGGGCTGCTTCAGGAGCAGATTTGATGTGTAGTGTAGTCATACCATATTTTTATGCTAATAGGTATATTTTGAGTCTTTGTAATAATATTTCTTTCATATCTGACATTCTGGTTTTATACCCTAAAAATATCTCCTATTGTTATGAAAACTTTTGGAAGATCTGATTGGGAAGTAATTGAAGACTTTTAGATTGCATTTGTAATATGATTGTTTCCTGGTTTAATGGTGGCTCTTGAATAACGTTTAGCTGTTGTCCCTAGAGACAAAGGAAAAGTTGTCTAACATAGCCCATAGAAAATGGGCTGAAGTATTTTTGTTCAGAAAACTCTTTGGTAATTACCTTTGGTCTCAGGGACCTATCACTGCATATATTGTCTGCCATTGGTGTTTTGTGGGGGTTTTTTGTTTGTTTGTGTTTTTTTTTCTGATGCCAATTCTTTCCTCTTTAAGGAAAGCCAGAGTAGAGGAAGACTGTTTGCTATCCACAGCCTACCTACTAAACTTGGTGTCTTTGTGTCTTAGTCAAATATTAATGAAGAATCATTTACTTGAAGCCAAAGGGAATTCACACCCTCCTGCAGTCGTTTATGAAACTTCCTAAGCTTATGAAACCAGGTTTTCTGATACATGCTGTGAAAGTGCTGTCCCTGGTAGCTTAACAAATGTGTGCCCTTTTGATACATGCAAAATAGCACCACTCTTGATCATCTGCTGCTTTTAAAACATTGCACTTTATTTCTGAGAGGGGTATAGTATTTTAGTGTTTAAAAAAAAATTAAAAATCTGTGTGTGTATCTTTTATTGGCTTGGTTTTTACTCCTGGATTGATTATAGAAAAAGTAAGTAGCAGTGTTAATTGTCTTTACTGAAAAAAATAGTTTTGCAAGCCAGGCCAGTAAACTATGCAAAACCAACCCCTCCAGGAGTAAAGAAGAACTGAAGGACTGATCACATTCTTGTGAACAGAGCGATTTCATGCTTTCTCTGAATGAGCTGGAAGTGCAGGAGAGCTAGTGCTTTGGAAGCCTTTGGAACAGAAGTGCTCTCTTCACAAGAGAGACAAAGAATGTCAAGGAATGCCAGGTGGAAATAAATTGTATTATCTGCCCTAATTTGAGTAGTTTTTACAACTCAGTCATGAAGAGTTGTGGTGGTTTTTTTGTTGTTTTGGTTTCTTGTGGTTTTTTTGGTTTGTTTTGCTTTGTTTTTTTATAGCTGGCATTCTTCATTGCTAATTGTAGACATGCTAAGAATCAACAAAAATGCTCAGCTTTTTAATCAGACTTCTGGAATATGATAGAGGTTCCATGATACACGACGATTGCAGGACCTAACCTACAATCTGTATGATACTTTACTACTGTATTGAGCTCTTGTTATACCAAGGTTCAAATGTATTATTTGAATAAATGGACTCCCAATTTTATTGGTTCAAAAAAGCTGAAATGAAACTTGCAGTAATAATGTTGTAGCTTGTCGTTCATGTGTAAAAATGAAGTCTGGGCACAAATTGCATTGGTTTGCTGATGAGTTGCTGCAGTTCTAGAAGTCTGTTAATACCACTTCTTCTGTTTCACTGTTGCTATGAAAGGGTAAAGCTGTCCCAAGAGATTTCTTTTGAAAGACCAATGGCTACAGACCTGAGCAATTTAATATAGGACATGTATTAAAAAAAAAACCATATTTTTTTTAAGCTAGCTTGTGTGGCAAAACAGTCAGAAAAAGAACAGTGGAAAAGAAATCCTGTTGCTTCAAGAATTATTTAATAACTAGGAACTGGGCAAAGGGAATTGGAAAAAGAACAACACTGGAAGAATGAAAGGGAGTTGCATACAATGTAAAAAA
>VYZM01010033.1:0-21469 GCA_013398915.1 Dromas ardeola | reverse complement strand
AAAAAAAAAAAAAAAAGAATTTCCTTTTATAAGGAGCTCTGTTTCTCAGAGCATCCAGCCAGGGGTTAGACATGTTTGAAAATCAGGATATGGAAGTTGGTGTTAATTTTTTCAATCATTCATTACCCAGCACAGGTGAAAGTTGGAACAAACAGGGTGCTCTTCTACCTGGGACTGTACACAAAAAGTCTTTAGTTATCCATAACCTGCAACTACCCCCCTACTCCTCTACTCCTCAGATTGCTTAAGATGCAGAAGTCCAAATGAACATAGCCCAGCATCCCTGATGGTTTTGCTATCCTGAATATCAACTTCTCATACAGTGCAGTTGAGAACTGTATTCTAGAAGTCCTGATCTGAAAGATCTGGGAGAGCCCTGGATAGGCACACCCATACGGACACGGCTGGGATGGGATACCTGCTGGAATCCTGTGATGGGCTGGAGAGCTCGCTAAATTTTACAAGTTTTCAATTATTATTTCCATGCCTTTGTTACCTCATAGCCCTAAATGCGCAAAACTTTAATAGTCTGGCTCAGCACTGTAGTCATCTAGTTTGTAAACTGTTTGTATTTAAGCTAGATATATGAAATGTTAATTTAATTATCTGTATTATACGTACAAAGAATACAAAAATGTATGCTAAGAAGTATCTGTATAATGCTATGGGAAATAATATATATATTTTTTAAATGTTTTGCTTATGGAAAACTCTAATCAACAGCTGTGAAGGATGAAGGTCTCTGTCTTTCAGCAGCAGAGATTAAGCAGGTATCAATGGTGCAAATTTCCTCTTGTTCTGCCCGTTGCATCATAACATACCACCTCTGCAAGAATGATGCTGAAAACCTGCTCAGAGCCCTATGTAAAATACTTGTCCCATGGAAGGCCTGTGCCCCATTTCAAGGCGTGCTTGTAGGATACTGGTATTTATTTGTAAGGTCATTTTGCACTGAGAGGTATTTGACCAAGAATAAGATGATACATTTCTGAAAGCAGATTTTTGCACACAGAATTTCATTTGTGTATGTGTGGGTGGGAGTGAGGTAGGGAACATAAATTCCTTTGCGAACTAACCTAAACCACCAGCTTGTTTTCACGTTAAGTCAGCACTCAGCATTTTTAATGGCCAAGATAGTACCTACCTGTGCCAGGGTCAACACAGCACCCTAGAATGAAAGGTGTTTTTATTGTATTACCGATTCCCTGAGCTTTCCCACTGATTTGGTTGCTTTTATTTGTGGTGTGTTGATGGGGCGGGAAGCAGTTGTGGGATACAATGGGCTCTTACTTCAAAACCTAAGATGTGTAAAACTCAATGTCTTTTTTTTTCTATAATCAGTTCCAAATGAGCTCTTACAAGAGGAACTCGGAACTGGCTTAGTTGAACAAATTGATTTCTCATGCATGAGAAAGTCAAGTTAAACATCCTTGGGAAGCCTAGAAATTTAAATTTTGAGAATTAGACTTTTTATAAAGGGCTTTTGATTCGTTAGATTTAGAGCAAGACTGTTGAAATCACTTTGAGGAGCAGAATTATTTATGGCAGTTGCTTACAGTACCAGTGTAATGCCACTTTCGCATGTTTTTAATTTTGTCCCTTCACATGGTCTGTGCTGTGTTAATGATCACCTTGTCATGCTAGCAGTGGAAAACGGTTTTATAAATAATTCCCAGTGGTAAGATGAAAGTGTTAACAGAAATACTTTAATGAAGGTCTTGATTAACTTATACACTTGGCTTGATCACAGTGGAGGTTAGACTTACAATATCTTGTTACCAGGACTAATAAAACCCATTCATTTTTTTCATGTACTATGTTAAGCACCCTTTTACTTTCCCTTATGTGCAGACACACACAAGCAGACTTCATGCTTGTGTTGAAGACCACAGTACACTTTGTAGATTTCTCCTTCATGTACTCATTCTTCTCAGTTCATACCCAAACAAAACCAACCTTCCCTAATTTTAGAGTCTGCATATTGTAATATTAGATCATCAAGACGATAGATCGTTACACTCAGGTGCTGAACTTAACCTACTTCTGCTACAAATGGCAGAAGATACGTATTTTTTTTCTTTTTAATTTCCTCATACTTACTGAAATCTCTGTCTAATGTACAGGCATTAAGAAGCACAACTGAGAATTAAATTTCTATAATATCTTTCCACTTTAATTCACATTCCCCAAATATAAATTAATTCAAGTAAATCACCATGTTCCAGCATAGTATACTAGGATCCCATGTTCCATCATCACCACCTCTCAGAAACATCAGGAAAACATATGTGCCATGTTCTCTGAAGCCTATCAGCAGTAGGATCCAATAAACTTGTGTTAATGAGCAAGTCAAGAGTCTTTTCAGAAAAGATGGTCCCAATATTGATTTCCTTCTCCTAAAGCAATATGAGTTGCATAGATTAGTTTAATTAGGCAAGATCATACTGAGATGGGACATAGTCTCTCGGGTTACATACCCAAGTATAGAGGACTTGATTCTTTGGAGCCAATGACTTCACGCTGCCCTAATGCAAGGTCAGTGCAGACCTTGGAGTGCATGTACAATGGTGTGTAAGGAGAGCCTGGGGAGAAAGGGATCTCAGGATGGAACCTCACTTACATATATGAGCTGAATTCTGTCCTGTGCTGGTTGTAGAACACATCAGTGGTTTTATTTCAAATTCATAGAAATAGTAGAGGCAAGGCAGGCAGCACTTGCTTGTCAGCTGCTGCCTTCTGCATTGTGTTTTAATTTTTAGCATGATCATCTGTGCAACCCTGTGGAAGGCTGGCGCAGAGTAAAGGTAAATTTTCCAAATTAGAGGATTTTACCTGAATCTAACCATTAGTGGTGAGGGCTCAACCAGTGCCATGCATGGCAAGGTGAAGTAGAATATGGCCTTTCCTGAAGCAAAGTCAGTTTGAACATGGACATGGAAAAATAAGATCTTAAAGACAGAAGGAGTCTTTAAACATATATGTCTATGTTAAAGACACATGCCAGTGTGGAGTGTAACTGCAAATGGCATTATTTATTGAAAAGAAAAGGAAAAAAGTTCCTTGAACAGTGAAATGAAGGGAGTTTGGGTTTTTTCATGGATTTGTTTTGCAGATAAATGGATTTCCTCATGTCTCATGACTGAAGTTTTGGCCTTTCACTAGGCGGGACAATAACAGGGTCTCTTTTCTTTACCCAGCTGGCTGGTTTCATAGAAATAAGACTTAATATTTTGGATTCCCTTATCCTTTTTGTCAGACTGGACTGAAATTGTACAGCTGGTTCAGAAGTTGTGGTGGGAAACACGTACGCAGAAGCATGCCTGCTGATTTCCTTATTTTGTTAAAAAATTGGACAAAAATCTCTTTGATGTTGTTTATTCTTGTAGATTGCCAGTCTGATCAAATAAAATATACCAGAGCTGTTACTCTTTTCTGTGCACTGAGTGCTCCCTTCATCTCTACCTGCCCTCCACTTCATCCTGTGTTTCTTGCACCTTTTCAACAGACCTTGAATTGATTACTGTAAACTGACTGCCTTCTGCTTTTCTGTTTCCATCTTCTCTTTATAATTTGTTTTGTAAACTAAATTTGTTGTGTGAACTTTGTATTTTTATAAGGAGGGTTGATGGTCTGTTGTTAGGGTTGCCTAACACTTCTCATTATAAAATCCTGGTTTCCAGCCACTTATGTTAATCTTTATTAGTTGGTACTGAGATTTTTCCATACTGTGAGTTTGGTTTTTTTACTTTAATTATTTGATTTTATTACAGTAGACATGATTCTACATAGGAAAATATGGGAAAATGCTATCTTTACACAGGCTATGAAAAAAATTGAAGGTCTTTTCTTTGAATGCTGTTATATGTGTATGCTTTAGAGCAAGATATTTTTGGTAAAATATGTACAATTTTGGCTGAGAAACAGGACTATAAAATGCTATACTTCATATATATATTCAGTAGAGACTGAAAGGAGCCTAAAAGCTAAAACCTCCGAAGGTTTTTGTGTTCACTAAGTAGCTTAAATTTATCTGCTCCTGAAATTCTTACCTCCGTTCCCAGCAGGGCTACTGAGGATGCTCTGTGTTGGGAAGACCGTGCCTCAGGAGGACTCTGCAGCTGTGGCTGTGGGCAGCTCTGGGCCAGGCAGTGTTTAGGCATTTGAAATGAAAGCTCCTGTGCTTTCAATAATACCTGCGAGTGGTCAGCAAAGTGGGGAGGAATGAGCCATCGCTTCTGGTTAGAGAAGGGGAAAAAGGTAAATCAGGAAAAAAACAGCTGACTGCTGAAGGATTCAAGCTGAACCAATGAGAATAAGGGAACGAGAGGTGATGCTCAGTCTGGTTAGGGGAGGAGACTCACTCTTGTCAATGTGAGAGGAAAGCATAGAGGGAGGAGAAAGATCATTGGTGAAAGTCACGGCAAGAGGGAGACTGAAATGAGTCCAAAACAGGCAGAATGTAGGGAAGAAGCAGTATGGACAAAAGAGGTAAAAGGGAACACTTTCCCGCAATTTGGGACACAGTATAACTGGAGGCAGTTAAGAGGCTCAGCATCAAACCCAGGGCTTAAATCACCAAGATAATTAGACCTGTGTAGAGATACTGTGGGGTCTAGTGACTGGGGCTAGGTAGAAGACACTGGAGCAGTGCTATTGGTATACCTCCCATCTCCTGCGATGTTACCATTCCCTATTATTCGGTTAGTTTCAAGCAGCCGATGACTGAGTGGTCAGCCTGTGGCTCCGCTGTTTTTCTGACTCATGAGCTTCAATATAACGTCATGTTATTTGGGTAAGGTATAGATTTCTTTTTCTTTTTTTGGAACTTGGAAAATTACGCGTATGCATTGGCATCTTTCCCCTCCACCTGTTTCCCACATTAAGAATATTCGATTGGAATGTAAGATTGGAAAGCCAAGTATCCAAAAGTTAGGAAATGCAACTTGAATTCAACCTTGTTGTGCTGCATGTATTGAGAAGCAAGGATTGGCTACGCTTATCACTGTTTGGTGTTTTTTTTACAGAAGTTCTTTTAGAATTCAGGACAGATTTTCTCTGATGATGAATTGGGAACATCCAGTATAGGAAACTGTCGACTCCAACAGTACTGCCTCAGTTGCAAAATTGAAAGTGATAGTAAGACCAGGATCACAAGAAGGGACATGCCAAAGCTATTTAGTATTGCTCTTGTGATTTGCATTCTATCCCTGCCCCTCCCAGAGCGCTGTTTTGTGCAGGTAAGCAAGTCACTCCAACCAGAATTTGGAAAGGAGGTCACTAGTTTGCTGAGTGCTTAGCTAGATACCTTGGAGGCATAATTTGCAGGCGTTCAGGGCACATACAGCTGAAGCCAGAGGGAAATACATTTTGAACATTAAAGCATTATGGGCTGCTGACTACTCAATGAAACAGGTCATAATGCCTCAGATCAGACATCTAAAATCAGTCAAGATTTCTTAATCTTCATGGCTGTCTACTCTGCCTGCAGAATAGATAGTGCCATTTCTTCTTTCTGTGGACATCCTATAAATACAGGTGATTTGTGAAGCACTCCATATTATGATGAATGACGGAGTCACAGGTTACTTAGCCATTCTGTCTTCCTTTCCCGTTTAGAATATTTTGGAATATTTGGAATAAGAAATGTTCAAAGCCGTGTATTCAATGCGACTGGGAAGTCCCTGGTGTTGCGTAGTTCATGTCTGCATGAGTAAGTGAGACACAGATGTTTTCACTCTTGTGGTATCTCGTGCAAAGACCTTTTATATTCAGCACATCAGTATGTTGGGGAGAGCACTCACAGCACTCCCTCAGTTCTTTCTCAGTTGAAGAGACACAAACCAATCCCTCAAAGGACTTTGAAGGAAATGGAAAAGACAAATGTAAAATCTTTGAGACAAGTATACTGGTATCGATCTTAGACTTTCCATTGAAGAACTCTGATTACTGATTGAATAATATCTATCAGTCAGAGTCTGTGTATATATATTCATGTTGTGTGCAAGAGTAAGCAGCTTCTACTCCTTCTGTAAATTTATTTGGAAGAAGGCCTCAAAGTAATTAATACAAACCATATTATGATTTACTGATCCATCTGAGCATGCCAAGGCCTCCAAAATGGTGTTGTGTCCGATGAAGATGCAGATGAAGTTGCAGGTTGCCACCCAACAGATGTCAGGGATAGAGACATGCCATCCAAGTCACCTGGAGGCTGCTGGAGGATGCCCTGATGACAGCTAGAATTTTTCTAGCAATTTCTCGACCCAGCTGTTACACATTTAGATGACAGTTGTATGGAAATGCCAGAGCCTCAGGTATTTCAGTAAGAGAGATAAATAAGCCAGAGCATTTCTGAATAGGTGTGGACCTTCCCATATTAAGGGGAATGCCCGGGGTCACTGAAGCTGTAAAATCCAGAAATCATCTAGGAGGCAAGAGCTGTGTGAAAGAAAAAGGAGGTGAGTTTCTTGCTTTATGGTGAAATGTGAACACCATATTGGGAAAAAACATCGTGTCCTGATACTAGAAATGCCTCAGCCACACTAGGGTGATTAGGATTGGCAAGCCTTTATGTTGACTAGAATTTGGGGTAGTAATGGAATGAGAACTATGTATGCTTCATCTCATTTTAGAGTATTTTTGAAAGCTCGCTCTCAAGCGAAATCGTTGGTACATCTTCTTCCCATTGTGAAGAGCAAATGGTTCTCTCATGGACTGAAAATGCTCTTGAAAAATTTTTCTGAGACAGGTGGTTTTGGCTCAGGATTGATACTTGTGGCTGTGCTTACTTTATCTGTGAGACACCTGCAGGAGAACTGCCCCTAAGTGATTTGTAATCACTGAATTGTTGAATAGGAGGTCCCTGGCAGCACCTGCCTGTCTAGACCACAGCTTGAGAGGCAGGCTGACATTTTTCATTGGAATAACAGAAACCTGTGTACTACACTGCATCGAAAGCAGCTTGCAGCAGGCATTGGAAGGCATGTGGATCCTGACAGGGAAAGAAAAAAAGGAAGAACATCCACTTGGTCATTTATGTGAATGTTTTGTCGTCCTGGTAGTTTCTAACGTTATGGTGTGTTTGCAAACTTAATGGTATTTTTATGGCATTGTGTATCTATGTACGTGTATGTCAGCAAAAAGATAAAAAGAATGTGAGCCGTTCTCTACACACAAGTTTCATCTCTTTGTTTTATTCAGATGTTTTCTATCTGGACAATATTGGAAGCTTTTGATGTAAGTGTTGGTGTGGGTTTTTTTTTCCATCAAGTGTTTGTATAGTGAACACCTTCTGTCAGGTTTTGCTCTTTAAGTATGTGCTCTTACATGCTGAGGAAAATGGGTTTAGAAAATTGACCAGTAAAGAAGCGGAGAATATATCATGAACCTTTTTGTCATAAATTATTATACAAAAGATTTATGCCACTTTCCATAAGAACAATTTTATAGTCACTTCATTTCAAATGCCACCCTTTTTTAATAAGTAATATGAAACAAAGATCAAAATTAAGTCTAAATCATCTTGAAAACAGTCTCTCCCCATACTATTTCATTATAAGGTATCAGAACAGATAACAACTGAGTTGCTGAGATTCCCAAGTTGCTTTTTGCTATTCTGCTCAAAAATACCTGCATTCAGTAAGTTGCGCTTACTCATGGATCAGATGTTTTGTAGTATGTTAGCAAGTGTCTTCTCTACTCTGACATTCTTAATAGCCACAGCTTGCAAGAATCTGTAGCTCTGCATTGTCTCACCCTTTAAAGCAGGACAAAGGATAAAACATACTGATGTCAACTATCATTCGGGAGAAAATGCAGAACAAGTTCATAGCATATTGTAACCTAAGTCGTCTTGAGTAGTTCCAATTTTTGCATGTTTGTTAGAAAATCTTCCAGTAATCTAAAATGATTCTAAATTCCAGTAATTCAAAAGTGAAGAGTTTGCTTAGCAGTTGTCACCAGCTGTGACAAGCATGCACCTAGAACAAGGGTTATAGTACCAGAAAAATTAAGTACAGTGTTGCATCAATACTCATGTTGAAATACATAGCATTTTTATGCCTATATATTAGTCTTGCAAAAAATTCCACCAACATGCACCTAGTAATTCAGATCTCTTGGCTTAATTAAAGAAAAAGGAGAGAGGACTAATGCATTGAAACTCGTAATTGTCTTGACAAGATTTATTGGTGTGTATGGTACTTGTTAAAATCAGTAGCTTTTGCAGTGGGAACTTAATATTACTTACTTCTTTTTAAAGAATTACATTATGTAAGAATGTGTAGTCACTGTGACTTTTTGCTTTGTATTCCCAAATTTATTTCAACACCTTACAAGTTGTTCTCAGCCCACTTATATGATGTTAGATCATCACATGGATGGAGGAACCATTTGCTTTGTAGAATACAATGCCACTAATTAAAGCTGAAAGTGAATGGACTGAATTAGAATCAGCTCATCCATCAAAGACTGGCTACTGATTATTTACTGGCAGTGCTTCATTTAGCGCTATTAATTACACAGTGGCACCGTTATGTAAAGGTTATGAGTAGTTATGCTCTTGAAAATTAAGTAAGAATACATGAAAAATAATTGTATGCGCTCAGCGCTGGAGTCTGAAAGCGGTAAATGTTAAATGGCATGTTCATGTGAATAATCTATTAAATGGTTTTTTTCTTATCAGCGTTTTAATTGCAAGTGAGTAAACAGGACAGCAGCTTACAGATCTTGATAGGCTCCTTACGCACGCTGTGATGGTCGTGGCTTTGACTCCATAGCAATGAAGGAAAGCTTGCCTTTCTATTACTGCTTTAAAAATAGCTTTTACTTATTTGCGTGTTCATCCCAAATTATATTGGTTTTCAACTAATGTGTGGAGAAGACTTGTGTACAGTCTTCTGTATCGATTACCCTCCCTTTCCTTATTCCTTTATCCCTTAAATAATGAACGCTTCACCACCATTCGCCACATATTATTCTGAACTCCCAGCTATGTTAGAGATAAATTGGTCTCCTGTGTTCCTACAGCACAGCTGTAACACACATCTCGTTCACATTCAGTAATCTCCATCAGCGCTAAGCAAAAAGTTCCTTAGTTGGAACATGCCAATAACAAGAGTCTTCAGTCATATATTTAGTTCTGGTGATACTAATTTGAAACTGTGAGTATATATCCTTTTTTTCACCAAAAAAACCCCCATAATTTGAGTTAAAAAACGTCCATTCTCATTGGCAGTGTTTTAGACAATTAGCTGAATAATACTGTGTTTTACCTTTTCAAAAAGAAAAGCATGCGTTCTGTGGGTTTATGCAGGGGGTATTGTTTTTCCGCTGTTTAAATTAGAACATGGCTGGGGGGGGCGGGCGGCGGTTCTGCAAAAGCAGTAGTGCAAGTGGTGAAGTCCAAATGCTCATTTCCCCTGACAGATCTGTGAGCTGTGGTGGTTTTGTAATAAAACCCTTTGAGTACAGGAGGCAAGGCTTGCATAGGAAAAGCTTATGTAGGCACATATATATTTAAAATGAGGAGGAGGGGGGGAAATCTAGTTACTGAGTTCACATTCCAAAAAAGGGCTTGAAAAGATGATAAAATATGTATGTGCTTTTTTGTTCAAGAAGGAACTTTAATTTTCTGCTCGGTCCTGAGCTGTAAGTTTCTGTCACAATCAGACATGTCATTAACTCAGATCTGTTTATAATCAAAGTCAAAGCTGAGAGCTATGTTACCGTCGCTCTGCTCGGAGTCTGTTACTATTAAGAAATTAGTTTTGATTAGTTTGTTTTGTAATAGCGTTGTGTTTTGACATCGTGTTGTATGATGTCAGGAAGGGCCTCTTTTTAAAGTCGTCCTGTAAAAGCAGGGCTATAAAACAGACATGGGCGGGAAGATGGAAAACAGATGAAGTAGTTGTACGTCATCTAAGGAATGATATTTCTCGAGAGGACAGAAATGATCTAATCGCCTTTGATTTTATGAAACACTATAAAAAGGAATCTGCTTATATATTAGATTTTACAGAAATGGTCATTTTAAAAAGTGGAAAGTTTGATGTTTGTAACTTAAACTGACACGGTGCAATGCACAAGCACCCTTTCGAGAGCCATCTGCCAGCTATCTGGACACAACCGTTACCATTTCTGCATTTTCTTTGTTTGTTGGTTTTACTTCACAGTTGTCCTCTTTTAATATTAGTGCCTAGAAGGATGATAGCACTTTATTTGTGGAGACTGAGTGGGTATGAGCACCCCTTTACTTTCTTTCCACCGCTACTGCTTTTCTTCTCTCCCGATGTTTTTCTGGTGGCAAGGCACCTGAATGTTGCCTTGCTCCAGAGTTGCACAATTCCCATCTAGCTCAAAGTAGAACATATAAGCAGGTTATTTCAATGTAAGAAATGTGGTTTCTAACCTCACTTCATTTACCACCTTATTTAACTCTTGGGTTAGGCCAGTGGGAAATTTTTCTTTTTTATATTTGAAGGCTTTTAAGTTTTGTGAAGCCTGTGCATATATAAGCACAGCACTTTTAAGTAAAAAATGTATCTGCAGCAATGCTGCACTCAGTTCTCTTATATTTGGTATGTTGAGATTAGGGGTAAACTTGATTATTACTTAACACCGTCAAGAAGAAAACCTTCAACGCAACATAAAGGAACTGGCGATTCAATAGGTGAAATTTTCCATTTGCAAATCTAATATTGAAGGTATTGGTGACTGTGATGCTGGATCTAACATCATTTGGATCAGAACCTGATCTCTTGCTTGATATTCATCATCTTGTTAAGGTGATGTATCAGAAAAGCTGAGATAAATCTCCAGTTTTGTCAGCAATCATTCAGTGGGCTTTGTTGATTCCAATGTCCATGCTTCTCTCTGAAGCAAGGATGCTACGTTATTTTACCAGGGTGTTGTGAGGTACTGTATTGGTAGTGATGTAGTCATTTGTATACCGAGGTAGGCAGCACTTTGTGCAAAAAAGTAACACGTTACCAATTTAGAGTATACCTGGTCTACGTAAAATACTTTCTGTAACTTCAGTTGGAGAACCTACCCTGTATGTTTTCCTTGAAAACATCCTTGCTGTTGGTACACCGTTCTTTGTGAGGCTTTCTCTCAGGACAGTTGCACTAAGCTTCTCTGCAGTTTTACTTCTCTTTATGTTTGTTCTGAACACGCTATACGTTTACAAAAATTGCATTACTCTTTGATCTAAAATTAACTTTAGTTACCAATTTCCAGTATAAAACCAGTTACAAAATGCTTTGTTAAGCAAGGAATATGTTCTGCTTTTTTATTTTGCCTATATTTTATCATGGTTGTCCTTAAAATTTGTGTATATGCTCTTAATACATCCTTTCAGTTCCCCATAATATCACCAAGGCTTTAACAGAGGACGATTGTATAGTTGGAGGACGCTTAATAGGCTACTAGAAGAAATATTTACATCTGGCATGATCAAAGCTTTTGGAGTATATGAATGCGTATGTGGGAGGTCTAATTTTTATGTGGGTGGATTCACAAAGACTAAAACACTGCAGTACTTAACCCCTTTCCCTTTATGAAAATTCAATTCCTCAAAATGAAAAAAGCATGTAGTACCTGATTCTTATCTTTTGTTTTTCATTTCAAGGAGTAGTATTAATTCTTCTGCTTGTAACTACTTGTTTAAGGCACAGAGAAATTTCTGTATTTCAGCGCCTGTAGTGGCTTATGTAGTAAGATGCTTATCTTGGTTGCGATGTTTTTGCATGTTGGAACATATACATGTTTTAGAATTTTAAAAACTGATAATTTTAACACAGTTTTGATAGTTTGTAGAACTGTTGTGGGTAGGATCACTACTGTATTGTAAGTGTTTGGTAACCGCTACGTCTTCAGGTTCAGTTTCTGCTGGTTTAGTTCCTCTGCCAGTAATCAGATGTGAATGGTTTCTAGAAATCTGTCATTTGAAATTTTTTATTCGGTTACTTTAAATAGTTACTTACATTATGAAAGGCTATTAATAGTCAGTCATTTGAATCATCTCTGTCAGTATTTTGTTTACATGACTGATGAGGAAGTTTTGGGTTGTGGCTGACCTGAACTACCAGCTCGCTGAACGGGAAGGTCTCACTCTGCCTTTGGCCTCTTTCCTCCCCCCTCCACTGCCCTGTGATCTTCCCTTCCCCGGCTCCCAGCTGTACCAATTCTGACTGCAGGGTAACCAGCTCAGCTCGCCAGCCCAGCAGAAGAACCCACGCGCCAAGTTGCGTGCCAAATACATATTCTGCTATTCTGAGTGTTAATTTACCAGGTGATCAGCAGAGGTACCTGAGCTGGCTGGAGATAAGCATCAGGAGCCTGTGGCCCAAGGGGACTGCGGGGAGAGGAGAGCCACCTGCCCTTTTTTGCCCCTGGTGAACTTCCAGCTTGCTCAGACCACTTTCTGAAGTCATAGTGTGAGTCATGAACACAGCATCAATGTGTGGCTTCTTGAAAATCAGCCCTGTTTTGCAGGCAAGTGATGATGTGAGGAGCAGTTCTTGTAAACAGTTAATACGTCAGTGAAGACAGGTATGTTTATTTTTAGACGACATAACCTTTTATTGGTATATTAAAAGATTCTGTACACACTTATAGCATCCATTGCTGTTAGTTTTAGAGCTGGGGGTCATCAAAGCAATAGAACATTCCCCCTCTGAAAGCGTTTTTTAACAAATCATGGGTGTGTATGTAACTTTGCTCTTACTTATCTGTATTACTTCAGCACTCCAAGCTTAGGGAGTTGATACACCTTTTCTGGATACTTGCGCCATCTCTTTGTTGTCCCTGTGGCAATGGCAGTCCCCAAATCTGATCTTGAACTATTCTAGCATCAAATTTCTGTGAACTGGTATCAAAGTCAGTTAATGTTAGTGTGCTCTCCAAATAACGGCAGCTGAGGAAGTGATTCAGAAACCACGGAGCCATTCCTGATGCTGTGCATTAGAGGGATGGGGTGTGGTGGGGTGGGCAGGTGGAAGCAAAAATTCTTCATCTGCCAGAGTCTGATCTGTTGTTCAATCTGTGTCAACACCTCACGTACCAGGAGGTGGCTGTGCTGGCTTCTCTAGTACAAAACCCAAGGTAAGCAGGCTCTTACCCAAATTTTTGAAGCCTAAGTTTCAACATTATCAAAGTGATGTTGCTTTGTTTTTCCCTGGTCTCAACATCAGAACTGATGCATGAGTTTGGTTGATCAGTTAAACGGTGTCTGCAGTTCACAAAAGGGTGGTCGGCATCTTTTGGGTCAGTACTGTGTTCAAGGTCTTCATGTTTTTCCCGTGTGCTAGACCTCCGTTATATGTTTTTCTGGTAACTTTTTTTGCTTCTCCTCTGCGGGGGGAAGAAAAAAAAATCTTGCCATTTCCTTTGTTGCGACACAGGGATTCCCTATAAGATTGCCATGCTACGTGACCACAAGACTGCCTTTTCTTCTGTGTCACACTGTTGAAAAACTGCTAGCAAGCAAGTTCAGTCTAAGCAGTACCTCAGTGTTACTTGTTTTGCCACCTCTTGGTAGTTTTCAGTATGTTCGTGTAATGAGAGAATTAGAGGCCCCAATACATGTTTTGGTGCATTTCTCAGTAGTCCGGTGTTCTCATTCACAGAGAGCGCATCACCGTGTTTATACTTAAGGAGTCTAAATCTTAAAAGGGAAAAAAGTCTCCAGAAAATGGCAGGTATTTTAAATATCTGCAGTTGTAGCTATAATCAGTTCTCTGAAGCAACAGCGAACTTCAGGAAGACAGCAGTGGGAAATAACATGTTTGGTTTTTAGCTCCCAGCATCACTTAATTTGCTAAATATTCAAATACAAATAAAGTGACACAAGCAAGAGATGTTACATAAATACTGATAATCGTAATCATCCGTAAAACTCCAGAGGATCATCAGAATTCACAAGAGCTGGGTTTAAAATGTTGTGTTTTGTAAGCATTCGTAGCTGGGATGTTTGTTTCAGGCTCAGAACCTTGTGCTCTGTCTTCATTTCTATTCCTCCAGCTCTGAGGATTGCCAGTATTTCTGAGGAGTGAAGGTCCCTTTGGCACTTGAATGAAACTGTGTTTTCTACCTGAGCCGAAGCAAATCCAAACAGAGAGGACAACCATTGTAACCATTCTTTGGAGTATCAGACTGATACCTAGTAGGGCACAGCAACAGAGAAAGCAAGTTTTTTTTTTTTTTTCTTCAAAAAAAGCGAGTCCTAGAAAGAAATGTCAGCAAAAACAATACCTAAAACACCCAGTACCTAAAAGAAATGGTGTGGGAATGATGCACTGCACCCCTGCAAGCTCTCCTTCACGGACAAAGCTGAGGGATGTCCTGATACGGTGATAAGTCCTGACATGAAGAAAACAGATTTGAACATTTCATTTGACTGTCTAGCAGAGACAAACTGCGTATGTAACATTATTAGTGTCACCATGAGATTGACTGCCTGCCTTCCTGTTGCTTGTTCAGGGGGATTTCCATTTACCCTCACCTAACTCCAAGATAAAGAAGGGACCATCTGTTCTTTCTCCTTCACTCCCTTCCTTATTACGGTCCTTTGTTCTCATGGTCTCAAATACTAATTCATCCTCCCCGATGTCCTCAGGACGTTGCCTGCTCTGTCAAATACCATGTACCCATCTTTCTGTTGGTCTGTTTTGCTCTTAGTTTTTTTCCCCGTGCTTCTTTATTCGTTGGCACACGCATTTCCCTAGTCCTGGTGTTTTCCTGTACATTTCTCTGCTGTGTCAACGTACTCTAGAAAACCTGCAGCTGGCATGAGGCCTCGGGAGGTGTTACAGAACAGAGTTCCATGCTGACCCTCTGGACGTGGGGTGTGAAGGACAGGTCTTGGCTGCGCTGCAGTGCCTCTTGCGTGTCAATAATCATTTTGCTTCATGAGAAACGCTTAAATACACTTAGTCACAAAAGTAAGATCTGCCTTGCATGTCTGTATTGATTTTTTTCCAAATAATTCTGAGACTGCTGTGTTTTCTGCTCGCAAAAGACAGCCTTCAAGAATGACGTGTCCTTATGATATCACTACTTAGAGGACAGACCATTTAGTGAACAGTTTTCTTTTGCTGGCGACCGTGGACAAGGATGAATTTTGTCAAAATCCATTTTACAGTAACAGGGATTTTACAAGGGCTTGTTGATTGGCTCTCCTCTTCCAGTCCTCTTCCCGCATCCCCATTAAAAAAAAGAAAAAATGTGTTAATGTTACCAGTGATGAACCTTGTTCCTGTGAATGCAGTTGTTGGAGTTCTCATGCAAATGGGCCTTCTGGCATTTCCGTGTACTCCGTTATCGAGGGCAGCCCTAGGAACCACACAGTTAAAACAGCATCTGCCCAACTGAGAGCAGTTGGGAAGTTCAGGGAAGAAATATGTATGGAGTGGATGATGGCTTTGTGTATGGTCCTGGCATGACAGCAAAACCTGTATAAATGTATCTCTGTGATGGCATTGTAAACAGTGTCTGCTTTTCCCTTCTTTAACATCTTCCCTAAGCCTGTCTTGCATGCTTGATCCCTCTTACATGTGTGTGTATATGTATGTATATCTTCTTATATATAAAAAGGTTGCACACCAGATAGTGATTAATTTTATATCCCAGCCCTTAAAAAACATACAGTGTGCTGTACTTTTTGAGTTCCAGATTTAATGCATAGCTGCAGTTTTGCAAAAACAGTCACCATGTAATAGTGTCAGGACTGCCGCTGGAGACGTTTTCCAACAGACATCTTTGTATATTTAAACCCAAATTAATGAATGTTAATACATGGGCAGGAAAAACTATTAAGCATCAGCATTTTCAGTTGCTTCATATATTATTTTGGAATTGAGAAAAGGCCCCAAGTGGCACCGAAGTAAATATTCATCTAACTTACTTGCAGTATAATTCATCATTCCAAATGTGTTTGTGTAAATTCAGCATCTGTTTTCAAGAAATCGTTGTTGTGCTGATTTTATTTGAAAATGTTTGTGGTCTTGCTATGTATTGTAAAGCATATTTTCTGTCAACAGAGTTTGCACTTCGGATAGTGAACGCTCCGATGGCCTTGGATTTAGCATTTGGCATACTGTGTGGGCAGCTCCAGCGGTGGGGGGAGATCCGTGCCGGTGTACTGATCCTGCTGGAGTGGCTGCTGGGAGACGGCGATGTGAAAGAAGACTCGGAGACTTCAGCCCCGGTAATTTTAATAACCGGTTGCTAGCTCACGTTGGGATCACTACATTTCTGCAGTCTTGTGGAACCGAATGAAGTATTTCGTCTGTTGAAGCCTGATGACCACTATTCCAGTATTAATTGATTTATAATTTAAAAAAAAAAAAATCCACAGGGACAATACTTAGAATAAATAAATAGTTTGATGGCTGTTTCCTGGCAGTATCAGCATAAAATTAAAAAGACCAACAAGCAAACATTGAAATAAATCAAGAATTACTTAACAAATCATTGTTGACTGAAACATTTTGAGGCTGTAAGTAATTGCGTTCAGTATCATTGCAGATGATGGCTTGCCTTGAATTTAAACGGCTGCTGTGGGTGCCAGGCACATCTGGCATTCAAGAACAGTGTTCTCTCAACTGATGTCTTTTCCAGAGATGTCACTTAAATTTTGGTAACTTCGTGCCACCTTCCATGTGACTGGTTTTGGATAGCAGATGAAACAGCATCTTTCACATCAGTCATTGTCTTCAGAAAGATTATTTACGTAAAGAAAAACTTTGCCACTCTGATTCTGAAAAACCTAATGCTGTGTAATACACTGTGTTCTCTTTGTCTGGAAAAGACTGTAAAAGTCAAAATAATGCTGGAAGGTAAACCGGAAGGAGCAGGAGCAGCTACATCTTTGAGAAGTTTGTTGACAATTAATATGACTCATGAAATACATTATGAATCTTTTCTTAAGCCTGTGGTTTAGGTATGCCTTTCTGATGTTTCACCGACTGATAGAATTTTCCTTTCCCATTTAATCCACTCAAAAAGCTCCATGATACAGCAAATTACCATACTGGTTACAGAGAGGTCTCTGTGAAATATAAGACAGTTTCACAAGGGAAGGCAAGCACATGTTAAGGATTAGGACTACTATTTACTTCCACTGTTTCCCAAGAGTTATACCATAACTGCCTGATTTTTGAAGGTAAAATTTCTTTAGCTAAGTAGGAAACCTTTTTATTGTGTTTACTGTGTTTTTCCAAACCTTTGAAAAATGATGCATGTGAAGTTTTACTTTTTTTTTTTTTTGCTATAAAGAAGCTTTTCTGTTCTGTAACAGTCTTTATTCTCACTCTTTCTCTATATATCTTCTTTCATATATTTCATAATTTTCTCACTATTATAAAGACCGCAAGTCATTTTCTAATTGCTGCTGTTTTTCTTTTTGTTAAGGAAGAAGATGATTACCTGTTTGATAAAGGGGAAGTGAATTTTTGGGCAGAGAAGTTGACTCATGTCAGACAACTTAGTAAGCACCTTTTACTGCTTATATCAATGACTCATCTAACTTTACCAGATCACGGAGAACTTAATCGACTATCAAGAATAGCACTGGACCAAGCCCAGCTTGTTGGACACCTTCTTAGAGAGCTACCTCCGACTCCAGAATTTTCCAAAACTACAGAATTCACAAGATTAGCTATTCAAAATGAGAGAATATCGGTCTGCCTTAAAATATTAAATCTGCTGAAGTCTGATGATCCTTGCAAAAATGAAAATCTGGACAAGTAAAGTATTAGGAGTTCATCCTCAGGGACCTGCACGCATTTTACTAAATGGGCAGGGGGTCTGAATTTTAGCGATGTTCAAGGAATAAGGGATTGCTGTAATGACTCCAGTAAACCTGTAACAAACTATTCAGTATTCAGCCTAAAACCACATTTTTTTACATATGAATCTGTTGATTATTTTTTTCTCAGATGTGCTGTGGGAGACTGTTCCTTCTAAAATGCGTTTGTTAATTTCATTCAGCTGAGCATGGTTTATTATAGCTACTGTAGGAAGTAAAGCAGCTAAACCTAATATTTTCCATTCATCCAGGTGCAGGCCACCTGTAGTTGTGTTATGTTTTATCCCAGATTTTTACCTCCTGTATTTTAATATCAAGAAAACGTTGATTAATTTTTTTTGTCTCCTTTCAAGATGTAGAGTGGTAATGATTAAATGAATATGGTATTTTTTTATTTTTAAGTGTTTCTAAAAGAAAAGAAACAAACCTTGTCATCTTTGTCCATGACAATCTTTAGACTACATTTTAAACTTTAACTGCGTTTCCCTCTGGAGGAAGGCAAGGATTCTCACTTTGGTAGTAACCTTGGTAGTAACATGGAAATGGCATTAGTTAAGACTTCTGCATGCATCTTTTTTTCCTGTAACTCAAGTAACTACTTTTAATAAAATTGCTCTAAAAGGAAGGCTGCTGCATTCAAAACAGGGCAGCTGTTCTGCTGCAAACAAAACAGTTTCATCTTTACTCCACAACACCTTGCACCTTGCTCTGGAAGCAGCCCAAAAAAAGCAAGGCCCTCCTCGGTGGAGCGAGGTCCCCTGACGTGTACCCGGAGCGATCTTGGTGCCGCAGCGCTGGCTCTTGGGTGGGAGATGCTGGACCTTGGTGCCACAGCTCTGGCTTTCCTTGGGAGACGCTGGATCTGGTGCCGCAGCGCTGGCTCTCAGGAGGCGGATGCTGGACCTTGGTGCCACAGCTCTGGCTTTCCTTGGGAGACGCTGGATCTGGTGCCGCAGCGCTGGCTCTCGGAAGGCGGATGCTGGACCTTGGTGCCACAGCTCTGGCTTTCCTTGGGAGACGCTGGATCTGGTGCCGCAGCGCTGGCTCTCGGAAGGCGGATGCTGGACCTTGGTGCCGCAGCTCTGGCTTTCCTTGGGAGACGCTGGATCTGGTGCCGCAGCGCTGGCTCTCGGAAGGCGGATGCTGGACCTTGGTGCCACAGCTCTGGCTTTCCTTGGGAGACGCTGGATCTGGTGCCGCAGCACTGGCTCTCGGAAGGCGGATGCTGGACCTTGGTGCCACAGCTCTGGCTTTCCTTGGGAGACGCTGGATCTGGTGCCGCAGCGCTGGCTCTCGGGAGGCAGATGCTGCTGTCACCGTCCCTCAGGTGAGGCGGCTCTGGGGAGGGGGACACATCGAGTGCCCAACAGCCTGCCTCTTGGAAGCACAAAAAGGTTTGTTGTGCTTTGCGAATGTATTTTTCTGGGAACTTAAATTGGTTTCCAACATGGAAATTAGACAACGAAAATAATAGTTATTTCAAAAGGCGACGCTACCTTCCTTGGGGCTGACTGGGCCTTGAGGGGCGCAGACGAAACAAAGACCTGCCTCGGTGCGCGCTGTTACTCCAGCCGCCATGGGAGGGGAGCGCGCCCCATAACCGGCGCTTTGCTTTCCGCCCCGAGGCGTGCCCGTGCGGGAGCGCGGCCCGGCCGTACGGCCTGAGGAGGGTACAGGTAATTAGCCGCTGTCCCGCGGCCGGCGCTCGGCCTCTTGCGGCGCAGGCCCAGCAGGTGGCGCTGCCGCACCGCCCTTCCCGCGCGCGCCCAGCCCACGCTCGCGCCGCCTCAGCGACGGGGCTCGGGCCTAGCCATGACGGGGACCGGCCGAGCCCAGACCGGGTCGGGGCTAGCCCACACGGGGGCCGGCTTAACCTCACCGGGGTGCGGCCTAGTCCTGCCGGCGTCGGGGCTAGGACAGCCAGGGTCCATCTTCACCTCACTAGGGCTCGGCCTAGCCATGCCGGGGTCCGGCCTAGCCATGCCGGGGTCTGGCCTAGCCATGCCGGGGTCCGGCTTAGCCTTGCCAGGGTCTGGTTTAACCTCTCCAGGGCAAGGCGCTGGCCCACGCCACTTGCACTAAGCCGGGGCCTGTGGTCCCTGACAGGCGATCGCTCCCCGCTTCTTGAGTTTAAATAAGAATCTGCTGTAAAGCAGGATAAGCTTCCGAATTAAGCTACGTGAACATCTGAAAACCGCGCAAGACAAAGTCGCTGCTAAAAAAAAAAAAATAATAATAATTTAGTAACAAGTTTCAGTATTTTCTGTAAGTCTCCAGGATTCAGGGTTGCTTAAAGTCTCACGTTTCATTGTAAATTACTTATTTAATAGGCGAAAGGGAAATGTTAGAATCTGAGATGAAAAGATGTCTCACAGAACGCACGTTACCCAGCTTAACGAGCCACGCTGTGAGCTGGGCTAAAAATTAATTTGTTCGCGTCTGTTTTGAGCTCCTGGGGAAAGAACAGCCCAGATTATGTCTGGAAGCCACTCTTAAAAATAGTCAGGACCTGTACGATTAATTAACAGCTGCCGGTTTTGCCACACCTTGCCAACATTTTTGAACTAGTGTAGCAACAGCCTTTTAGTAGAAAACAAACAGAACTTTGTATAGTATTGAAATTGCAGTACGGTTGTGTGACCTTGCTTGTGTCGGTGGTTAGCGTAAGGCTCTCTAGTAACATTGGCAATTGTGTTATTGGCCAGAACTTAAAATGTGTGTGCTTATATATTATCAGCAAATGGATAAATGCAGACGGGTAACAGCATAGCAGTAGATCCACAGCGACCGTAAAACTGAAGTAACTTTGTGGAGCCTTGAGGACCTGGTTAATCAGTAAACCAAACAGCTCGAAAACTCAGTCTTCCTTATCACGGTTTTAGAATGCAACTGAGGCCTCTGTCATCCCACCTTAGTTTATAGGGAGCAAATAAAATAAAAAAATTGCATCGGCACATATCCATTTCACCACACACTGCTGGTGACTGCCGTTACTGTATAACCACTCCATCGAGAACCTTTAAACCCCCGGGAGCAATTGCAGAAAAAGATCTTACACAGGAGTACTTATCTGCCCCGTGTTTGATCGAAGTCAATTTATCAAAGTATCCCTCCAAATGACGGTGACACGCTGCTCCCTGCATGATTATCATCATCATCATCAACAACCACCGTCTACCCAGTTCACCAGCGGGCAGGACCCGCGCTGAAGGTGATGTTTCCATCACAGGGATGTTTGGGAGGAGGAAGAGTTCGGTCTGTGGGTAGTAGGGGAGCGAATTTGGGTGGGCCGGGGCGGAGGCGATGGGGAAGGATGCCCGGTGATGTGAAACGATGCCGCTTATGGCGCGAATCCCCCTTGGTCCCGCTTTCAGGTGGCTTCCCCTCGGAGGGCAGCGCCCTGCCGCTGGCTGGGGAGCAGCAACCCCTCGGCAGGGCTGGAGGAGGGAGAGGGGGGAGAAACTGGCTTCTGGACCTCCCCCCTCAAAGGGAGGCTGCCCCGCTGCCGGCGGTGCGGGCACTAGGGGGTGGCAGATCCCCGCGCCGCCGTCGTCCCGTCCCGTCCTGTCCCCTCCCCGGAGGAGGGACCGGCTGCGCCGCTTCCAACAGCGCCCGGTGAGCGGGGGACTTGCCCAAGAGAAGTAACGGGACGGGGGAAGC
>VYZM01010031.1:602-22325 GCA_013398915.1 Dromas ardeola | reverse complement strand
AACTAGAGCAGGGGAGGTTTAGAATAAACATTACGAAGAAGCTCTTTACAATGAGTGCGGTGAGACACCGGAACAGGTGGCCCAGAGAGGTGGTGGAGGCGCCATCCCTGGAGACATTCAAGGCCAGGCTTGATGAGGCTCTGAGCAACCTGATCTAGTTAAAGATGTCCCTGCTTACTGCAGGGGGGTTGGACTAGATGACCTTTAAAGGTCCCTTCCAACCCAATAGATTCTATGAAATTCTATGAGATGTGCACATAAGTGTCCTCTCTTTTTAAAGGCTGATACTGTTAAAATTGTGTATTGGGGTTGCATGGACAGGTTTTGG
Source organism: Dromas ardeola (assembly GCA_013398915.1). Taxonomy (NCBI): domain Eukaryota; kingdom Metazoa; phylum Chordata; class Aves; order Charadriiformes; family Dromadidae; genus Dromas; species Dromas ardeola. The sequence goes on along the minus strand of VYZM01010031.1, from coordinate 21,997 downwards.
TAGCTGAGGGGCTACAGGGGTGGCTTCTGTGAGAAGCTGCTAGAAGCTTAATCCCTGTCCGACAGAGNCAGAGCCAATGCCAGCCGGCTCCAAGACGGACCCGCTGCTGGCCAAGGCCGAGCCTGTCAGCGATGGTGGTAGCACCTCTGGGGTAATATAATTAAGAAGGGGTAAAAACTGCTGTACAACAGCAGCTGGCAGAGAGAAGTGAGAATATGTGAGAGAAACAACTGTGCAGACACCAAGGTCAGCGAAGAAGGAGAGGGAGAAGGTGCTCAAGGCACCAGAGGAGAGATTCCCCTGCAGCCCGTGGTGAAGACCATGGTGAGGCAGGCTGTCCCTCTGCAGCCCACGGAGGTTCATGGTGGAGCAGATACCCACCTGAGACCATGGAGGACCCCATGATGAAGCAGGTGGATGCCTGAAGGAGGCTGTGATCCTGTGGAGAGCCCACACTGGCACAGGTTTCCTGGCAGGACCTGTGGACCTGTGGAGAGAGGAGCCCACGCTGGAGCAGGTTTGATGTCAGGGCTTGTGACCCCGTGGGGGACCCACACTGGAGCATTGTGTTCCTGAAGGACTGCACCCCATGGAAGGACCCATGCTGGAGCAGTTAATGAAGAACTGCGGCCCATGGGAAGGACGCATGTTGGAGCAGGTCTTGGAGGACTGTGTCCTGTGGGAGAGACGCCACGCTGGAGCAGGGGAAGGGTGTGAAGAGTCCTCCCCCTGAGGAGGAAGGAGCGGCAGAGACAATGTATGATGAACTGACCACAACCTCAATTCCCCATTCCCCGTGCTGCTCAGGGGAAGGAGGTGGAGAAAATCAGGCATGAAGTTAAGCCCAGGAAGAAAGGAGGGGTGGGGAAAGGTGTTTTTAAGATTTTGTTTTATTTCTCATTACCCTACTCTGATATGATTGTTAATAAATTAAACTAATTTCCCCAAGTTGGGTCTGTTTTGCCCAGATGGTAGTTGGTAAGTGATCTACCTGTCCGTTACTCAACCTATGAGCCTTTCATCATATTTTCTCTCCCCTGTCCAGCTGAGGAGAGGAGCGATAGAATGGTTTGGTGGGCACCTGGCATCCCACCACAAGTTGTTTCCCCATTTCTAAAATTCTTGCCTTTTTTCTTTCATTCTTCATAGTGCCACATTGATGATTATTTACACTAGGATTCATTCACACACTGTTTTTTGCCTTTTTATATCATCACATTGTTTGCAAGGGGAAGCAAGCCTTGAAAAAAAAATTAAATTGTTTTTATAGATTAGCACTGGAGAAGATGATCTCCCCCAGCAGTCAGTTTTTGCGGGTATAGAGGGCATGTCAGTGCATGCAGGCAGACTGGTGACTAGAATGCAGTGAAAATTTGGCACTGCTTGATTCTTGGAAGAGACCCTAGGGAGGCACTTGTGATCAGTCATGGATGGGGCCACATGTGCTCTTCAGATGTGCCCACCAAGTTCTCTCTCACCTCTGAATTCATTGCTGTGTGTAGACCTGGGCCATGCTGTAGTGCTGTCTGGAGCAGAAGGGATGGGTCTGCAGTCTGGCTGGGTCAGGTATGAACTGGTCCAGTCTACAACAGATGGCTGAAGCTGTGGTCTTCCACAGCTGATTTTGGATAGTTTTAACCTAAGCTGTGGCCAGGCTAAACTCTACGTCTGTGATGGAAATGCACAGAAGTGAGGATGCTTATGCTCCATTCTTGAACATCTTGGCATCACAGGATAAACTGTGTCATCTGACACACTTGGAAATAGCTCTGTACCCAAGGGTTATCTTGTGGAAATTTTGAATGTAGCTTGCGTGGAGTTTCGTAGCTGAGTATATCTAGGGCAGATGTGGAGTCAATGAGCAGTTCAGGGATTCAGGCTTGGAGAATATTCTACATAAAAAGATAGCGTGTAGTTCAACTTCTAGAAAGGTGGTGGGAAGCATTTGAAGCATACAAAAAGATTCGGGACATTTGGGGAAACTTGTCTGTCCCAGTAGAGACATTAATAACCATTTTAACAGCATTATTTACCTCCTGCTGCTTCACTGGAAAGAGAAAATTGTAAGTGTAACTTTAGAATGAACCATTTTTGTCAAAGCCAGACTGATTCAAAGCCCTAAGTAAATTACTGGGTTTGTTGTTAAAAATGCTCACACCATCGAATGGGTGATTATTTTTATCCTGTAGTTCACAAAGCAGAAACAGAAAAGAGCTGCTGCTTCTTCATCTAAGGCGAGGTTGCAAGAAAGAGAGAAGTTAGGTTGGGGTTTTGTTGGTTTTTTTTTAATGAAACACTTATTTTAGATGTCATTTTATATGCTCCACATAGAACAGAAGAGAATAATTTACTTTCACTGGCACATGGAAGGCAGCTTTGTCATACAGCAGGTCTCTTGTGATGCTTAACTTGCTCTCTTTCCTTTATCTTTTTGGGTGCACTTGATCACTTTGTGCTGGATACCGATTAGTTTTAATAAGGATGTGCAGAGACTTTCACAAAGTGCCAGAGGGAAGTATTTCAGAGGTTTCAGAGTAATACCTCTGATACTTAGCCACTTTGGAGGTGATCATCTGAAGCAGGAGAGAATATTTCAGGGAGACTTAATGCCCAAGGAGGGGATTTCTGCAGAGAAGACGGGAAAGACGCAGTAACAGTCCAAGGGGAATGTCTTGGATGGGAAGAGCAGGTGAACTGTAGGTAAGGGATATTTGTTGCAAATAGTCCCAAAACAAAAATGAAAAGCTATAATTCTGATTGGATTTTTCTGCCCATTTTCACTGCTGAAATTCTTTGATTTGTAGTTATATCCTTTACTGCTTAGGCATTTTCATTGTATTTTTAAAAGTTTATTTAAAATACAGATTTGTGAAGCCAATTTACAGCACCCAAAATCACCTCTTAGCTGCTAGCCACTCGGATGCTTTCTTCAAAACAAAACTGCAAATTTTTCTGAAAAGGAAACAAAAATATTATCTCTGGAAGCTCTTCAAAAGACCTGCTCCTTCTGGAAAGAAGGAAGTGCTAACTGTTCATATGGGTTGATTTTTTAAGGTAGGATCCATAAAATCTGGTTTATGGAAGTCAAATCTCCCATGACAGGTGAGGAAAAAGGAGGCTGAGGTTTCTTTGGTTTTTTGTGTGGGGTTTTTTTTCACAGTTGCCTAGAAAGCAGGAAGTTGTTTTCAAGAGTAAGGCAAGAGTAAGAGTATCTTAGCACCTAACTCACAAAACAAACAGAGCTGATTCAATATCTACCAAAGAAAAGACTGATGCTGCCAGAATCTCTGAACACCAGGAAATATACCTCAATAGGAGATATTTGCTCCAGAAGCAGAGCACACCTGACTATGTAAGGACTTGAGGGTGTTTACAGTTGTACAGTTCTTTATACCATCCAGAGCTACATCAGGTGGTACAAAGTGACTGTACTGAGGGGAGGAAATGAGAGGCTGACTTGCAGTCTGCAAGAGAAAGTGTGGCCATTAGGAAAATTTGTAGAAAGTGAAATGTATTAGATGAGAGCTTTTTTTGGCTGAGTTCTCAGAGCTACTATTACATAACCTGCTTAAAATATTTCCTGAACTTTACATCAGGAGGTGTGTTTTTCAGCACGTGTCTTTGAGTTTTGTTTCAAGTGGTAATCTGATCAATCAATACTCTTCTGTTTCTCACATCATCCTTGTGAAATAAATAAAGATAATTATGGTGGTTTCCTGAAGAATAGAATTCAAGGCAGAGAGAGATAAGACTCAGCCTAATCCAACCGCTCTGAAGTTCTCAGGTGAGAGGTGCCTTTTCCCTGGGTGTTTTCCCTGCCTCTGCAGACATCTCCTAAATCTCTCTAAGGTTTGTGCACATAGATGCATAGAGTTAAAAATATTAAATGGTATATAAATGAGTGCAAAAGCTTCAGGTTAATTAATTAATTGCTTCATTGTTTATGGTTCATACATTTTGGCAAATATAGTGTGTAGATCATATATAATTATGATATGTAAATCAAGGGCAGGGGGTTTTGCTAGCTTGTGTTAGCTTGTTACTAAGAATTTGTATGCATTAAAAGTTGTAGTTTTGAAAGGCAAGGATTTTGTCTGAACTAATTTTTTATGCCTCTAAAGCAAGAATGTCTTTGTGAGATCAGCACAAGTTTTATCAGTGAAAATCTGGTGTGGTCCTGCCCTAAAGTGACACTTGATGTATGAGGTAGAAAAAAATAATGTAAAAAAGTAAAGCAACACACCTGAAAAATTATGCTAGCTGTGAAAGGTGGATATCCTGACATGTTTTCTTTTGCTCAACAGCTTGTCCACCAGGAACATACAAACCTGAAGGTTCACCAGGTGGAATCAGCACTTGCATCTCATGTCCCGATAAGAATCATACTTCTCCACCAGGAAGTACCTCCATTGAGGATTGTAAATGCCAGGAGGGATATCGTGCTGTAGGACAAACCTGTGAAGGTAAGTGTTTCCATCCAGAAACAAAATACCCCTGGAATCCACAATGCAGTGCTGGGACAATTTCGTTATTGGTGTTTGCACTGTGAAGGATATGTCAAATTGCATGCAAGACTTTCTGTGACATTCCAAAACAACAAAGGTACCAAGACGCAAGTCAAGTAGGAAATGAAAAAAATTATTTTCCTTCAGTAACCTATTGCACTCCAGCTAGCATCGTAACTCTGTTGTGGTTGTTTAATTATTTAGTTGTTCACTGTCCTGAACTGAAGCCCCCTGAAAATGGTTACTTTGTCCAGAATGTCTGCAACAATTACTTTAACGCTGCCTGCGGGATCCGATGCAAAGCAGGATTTGATCTTGTGGGAAGCAGCATCCGGCTTTGTCAGCCAAATGGCCAGTGGTCCGGATCAGAGGCTACTTGCAGAGGTATGGACATTTTGTGTTTGAAAAGTCTTTTTCTGTTGGATTAGTTTGTTCTTAACAGTGGCTTTCTCTGCTCACTACATAGTCAGGCATGCAGATCTGATCCCATTAGCTCTTGGGTGAAAGAATGTTCCGAAGGTAAACTCCCGCTCCAATCGCTCTGTTTCCCTTCTTCCTAAAATGGAAGGTGGACATCTGCAATAGAAAATGCAGAGCAATATTTACTAGGCAGACAGTCTTTTGCAAGTGAATCTCCACTCTGCTTCCTTAAACCTCTCTCCACCTAATTTCTTTTCATTTTGTATCTACATTATGTAAATCCAGTCACCCTACAAAGTAGTCAAATATATAACAAGACCTTACCACATGAGTGTTTTAGACTATTCAGCAGACTCCTGGCTTAGACGGGCATTGGTGTTCGTAGACATTAACCATGGAAGACTTCCATTTTACTTTTTTACAGTTCCTTCTTATGAAAAATAGGAAAGCTTAGGTCTTGAGACCATAGTCTTCAGAAGAATTTTGAGTGAAGTTTCAGTAGGGAACAACTGGCGGTATCCTAGAAGTTGACTTTAAGAGAATGTCAGCTGGAAAACAATTAAACAAAAGGTGTGAAAAGGAGGAGACATGGGAAAGAGCATCCTGAAAAACATTATTTCTGAAGCTCTTACAAGTACATAGGAACACGGTTTTGCTTTGTTATCACTTTTCTCTGCCTGAGGTTGGTTTCTTGATGTTTTCGAAGGGGAGCTGCATTCCCATGAAGTCCTGTCTGGTATGTCTTCCAAGGAGGGCCTAAAAAACAAGTAGCAGCCCTCGTCTCCTCAGCAGCCACAGGTTGTAGTTCCACATGTTTAACTTGAGTTGGATGCACTTGACATTAGTATGCTGCACTGAAAGCTAGTAAATAAGAAGTCATCCACTTCTTCTGTAACTCTTGCCCTGGCCCTTGAGTTCAGGGAAGGAGGCAGGATAGATCCTTGGAGGCATTAGCACTTTATGCCACTACGGCAAACCGTTCAGCCCTTAAAGAAACAGCAAGTCATGTTTCTGAAATGAGGGATCTGAGCTAGAGATCAGTTCCTCAGGCCATTCTTATATAGTAGTTCACTTCTGCTTCCATTGCAGGACTCTTCTTCAGATAATCTTGGAAAACTTAATCTTCCTTTAAAGCTTCCAGTGACAGAAGGCAGGAAGGAAAAGCTTCCAGTAGAAAATAAATTGCTGGCCAGTGCCATAAGGGTATCTTGAGAAGCTAGACCTAGAGCTGTTGACTTTCCAGCAGTCAAAACACAGACTGAAGATGTATGCCACTTCAGGTAGACTGGGATACTGGGAAAGAGCACCTGCCTGTCAAAACCTTTCCCACACAGTACCCTCCAGTGCAAAAAATCTGAGGAAAGCTGGAGTCAGCCTCAAAGAAAGGATCCTTCATCTTCGCTGTCTATAGAGAAGTGGAAGATTCTAGTACTTGAAAAACTTTCTGGAGCATTTAAAAATACTCACCTATTGGGTGTTGGTCCATGATCTTCCTTTAAAAGGGAATTTGTCTGGAAGGTGGGGGAAGAGTCCATCTTGAGATTTTATCTTGATGCTTCAAAATCTTTTGAAGCATTGAAAGGATATATTTTTGCTTTTCTTGTGCCATTCTCCATCAGGCTGAAGACTTACAATTTAAAAAAAAAATATTAAAAAATCCTACCTTTACATGTGCTGGATCTGCTAGTCTTGATTCGCTCAGACTATGAAAGGGAGCAAGATCAAAGGCGCAGTTTATATCTGTCTTGTTAATCCCAGGAGTATTTTATCACATAAATTAGGAAGGGAGAGTGAAGGAAAATCCCTGCATTGCTTTGGATTTTGACTTTAAACACTCCTCAGTTGCTCTGCTAGCTAAAATCTGCTGTGCTATTGGAAAGTGATTAATGCAGTCATGTCATGTAATTAACAGTGACCCATGAAAAAAAACAACTACAAAGCGTGTATTTAATCCAGAAAAGTGTATTGGGAGAAAACCGAGAGCAAGCCAAATATACCGTTGTTGTTGTTGTTGTTTTCACTAGCTTTATGGAAATATTGCTTGGTTATGGAAAAAGCCTTGTTGACAAGAGAATGGTTTTGTGTTTTATGCATGGAACCATAACCAGGATAATATGAGCTCAATTGCAAGTTTCTGGCAGAGCCTACTGAGACACTGAGTAAGCCTGAACATCGAAACGCTGAGGAGGCAGGAGCACTATAGCTATGCAGTCCTTCCAGAAGAGGTGGTTAGACTAACCAGATATTGGAAGGGAGTACCTTCTCTGTAGGCACCCTAATATTGCTGAGAGCCTCCTCAGTGCTCTTAATTTATTCAGGCGTCCTATAACACCATAGAGTTTGGTAGCATTTGCTTCCTTTTACCACAGATTGCATATTAAAGGCTTCTATAGAAACCTTAAAAGAGGAAGCCTATTCTCTTCTGCATAAAGCATGTGGGATTCAGCTGTAAAAATGTCTTTCTTACTGACTCTACTACAGTTAAGATACAGCATATTAGGAAGCTGCTGTGAAACTCAGAGCCACTTGCATAATAGAAGTTTCAAGATCTTTTTTATACTCTTAAATGCACCTCCTAGAGAATACCTGTGTATATGCAAGCACAAGAGGAACAGTACTTTTATAGGGTAAACATGAGACAGGGGTAATTAAAAAAATATATCAGGTGCATCTGAATGGCTTTCCTTTCTTTCCTTTCTTTCCTTTCTTTCCTTTCTTTCTGTCTTTCCTTCTTTCTTTCCTTCTTTCTTTCTCTCCTTTCTTTCTTCCTTTCTCTCCTTTCTTTCTCTCCTTTCTTTCTTTCTCTCCTTTCTTTCCTCGTTTCTTTTTTCCTTCTCTTTCTTTCTTTCTTTTTGGTCCTTTCTTCCTTTCTTCTTTTCTTCCTTTCTCTCCTTCTCTCTTTCTCTTTTTCTTTCTTTTCCAATATACATAAGTTTTGCTACAGACTTTTTTTTCCACTCAGGTACCACTATAGCTCTTTTCAAAAAAGACATTATATAACGTGTTCTTTTTGTAACTTTGAGGGGCTTGTAGTTATTGGCATTTATACAGCTGGCTTTCATTTGAAGCAGCGCTGAGGGCATTTGCCCATTTATTAGTTTGAGGGTGTATAATGATCTGTTCAGTCTGTGTATCCACTTGTAGGCGTGTCCTGTCTCATCAGTGTGCGGAGTAAACAACTACTGACAAAAGGTGAGAAAGTGGCCAAGTTGGCTTACTTTTGAGTGCATTTGGAGAGGAGCTTGTGGTTTGCCTCCTACGTGGCAGCAGCAAGGATGGTTTAGTTGGTAAAATTGGCATCCCAAACCACACCAGAGAAGTCATCCAGACCTCTGAAGCCATCCGTCACCAGAGCTTGCCCTCCTGGTGTCAACAGAAGCTGTGGAAAACAATCCAGGGAGAATAGAGTTTAGGGAACTGTAGTCTTCTTGATTATGTTTTTGAGCAGTCACACTGTTTGCTCTTGTGTTTTTCTCCCCCTAATAACTATTGAATATACTGAGCAGTATCTGCCAGCTTCAGCTGAGAGCAGAGTTTTCAACCGTATGAATTTTCCACTGGTTTTGGAAAATCAGTAGCTGAGGCATGAATTATTGAAGGAAAAGGTGCACTAGGACCCCAGCAGGTATCTACACATTTGGGCTTGCTATCACTCAGTTATCATATGTGTATCATCATCATAGAGTCATGGCCAGACAGTAGGTGTGTACAGTTTAGCTGTTCGAGGGACCCAAGTGGCAGGCAGTGTGTATGTAGCTCAGAGGCGTGTCCAGAGGGGAGCACAGAATCACAGAATGGTAGGGGTTGGAAGGGACCTTCCGAGGTCATCTAGTCCTGCCTGCCAAGAAATGCAGAAGCATAAGATACTGGCTGAAGAGGAGGAGAGCTGGAGGCAGTGCACAGGAAAGTGGTCCTAGTAGAAGAGCTTGAGGTTATGACACTCAAACAACAGAAATCTGGGCCAGACCAGTGCTACTACTTTTTAATTCTTACTATTATTCAGCTATTTGGGGATCAGTCTTAATTACACTGTAGCTTTGTGTTAAATTGCAGCATCAGGATTCAGTAACAAAACTGTAAGACAATGTGAAGGTCACCCTCCATGCCCCACTTCCCTTTCTGCACACGCATCCTGCACAGGACTGCATTCTCCTTGCCATGATGCTGCTTGCAGTGTTTGTGAGACATGGCAGGAGAAAGGCCTCTGTGCTGAGCAGCAGTTAGGACTGCCTCCATGGGAAGCCCTGAGGGCACCTGAAAGGGTCTCTTTTGTCTCAGCAACACCCCAGTTTATTCGTTTTCATCTCTTATGGTCCTATTGTCTATAAATGTCTGATATTCCCTCTTCCTCTCGCTCTGTCCCCCACCATGATGAATGTCTGCTGTTCTGATTTGTGGAGGTTCACAGGTGTCTGTGTCTACATCAATATACTCCAGAGTGCCTGAGAATGTTCCTGAGCACTGGGACACTGTTGTCTGCCCTGTTAAATAAACTCCTAGCCTCTTCCCTGGTGTGCAGTCAGCTCTTACCAAGTTGCCAGTTGGAAATCCCCCAAACAACTCTCAGGCATGGCTGGAGGATTAGAAACTTCCGAAGACTCACACTTTTCCACAGGATGCCATTTGCCTGCAGCCGTCTTGTTTTGAAGACTGATAAGACATTACTAGCACCGGCCACACACTGTGTGCCAGATGCCTTCAATGGCTAGGAAATTTTCTGAGCACAGTTAGTTTTGCTAGCCTGGACTTACACCTTAGGTGACCTTGCAAATGTGTGCCCAACCTCATATATTATCCCTGTTCCAGCTCTATTCCCTAAATCTGTACAAACTATTGTAACTAGTGTACAAGTCAGTACCTGTCCCACCTCTGAAAAACTGGGCAAATTAGTGTAACTCCACTGATTCTCAGTGTTGCAGGGTGAACTGATTTTTTTTTTCCCTTTGCAGTTCGAACATGTCCCAAACTTCGGTCCCCTGAAAATGGACATATTAATTGTTCAACAGCTGATATCTCCTATAAGACAGTATGTTTTGTGACTTGCAATGAGGGCTATGAAATAGAAGGAAACAGCAAACTCACCTGCCAGGGAACCTCACAGTGGGATTCAAAGGAGCCAAAGTGTGTGGGTAGGTATCTGATCACATTCTGTTCCTGTCAGAGTGCAGCCTTTTCTGACATGCAGACATGAGTGAGAAACTCTACCTATTTTAATATCTGGTGAAGCTAAGATAGGAATGATGATTTGCCTATGGATGTTTTATACAAGTTTTAGAAGTTGAGGAAGAGCAAAGGAATTCGTAAATGGAGAAAGTGGACAAATTATCATTGAAATCCAGCACAGAGAGCTAATAACTAAAAGGTGGTTGCATCTGGTGAGCGTAAAGACACTGTCACACAATGTATTGTAGGAAACATGAGAGTTGTAGGTCTGTACTACAGATTAAATGTGAACTGCCAGGAGTTTGAGTTGCCACCTTAAAGATAAAGATGACCTCCAGATAAGGACTAAGGTAGGTTAGCCAGGCACTGTGAGTGCCAAGTAAAGATGTGGCAGTTTTAACTTTTGCTGAACTCCCAGCAGAAAAGAAGAGTTTAGGCAAGTTAGGGACCAAGCACCTCAGAGGCAGGATTCAGAGGTCACACCAGCTGTTCAGGGATAGGTAAGCATATATTGCTCTTCCGTAACTAAAGGATTGTAGATTTCAGAAGTACCCATTTAGAACTAGTGACAGGTATTAAATTAACTTAGAAAGGTAAGAGGAAGAAATATAGTAGAAACACTTCCAAGGGTAGACTGCAAAAAAAAAGCACCAGCTTAAAGTCCAGCAATTCAGAAGCTTATCCTGTGCTGATTAAAGTCAGGGTGAAGTATATGTCTCCTGGGTCCAGTAAATGCGATTCCTGTAGGGGGACTTGGCTTGAACCCGTAGCTTTTTTTTTACTGTTTTACTGCAGGCTTAAAAATGTGGGCTTTGTGTGAGACAAGAATAAATTTCTAACTGTAGATATGTTCTCTAAAATGATGAAAATAATCCACAAGTATTAATTTATCAAGAGGGTTCGTTAAGAGATCCTAATCTTTCTTCTGTTGAAGTCAGTGGAAAAACTTCAATTAACTTCAAAAGGAAGGGACCCTGAAATCCTGTTGGAAGATTATAATTGGAAGATTAACTGTATTCATCAGTTGAATTCATCCTTCCTAGCTTAGCATTTTGATTATTAAAATCCAGCTTTACTCTGTATCAGAAGATTTCTTCACACCATACAATATTGCCTCCATTGCTGGATTACCCATGGCGATAGCTTATTTTTGCTGAGTGTGAAAATCTAGTGTAAAAGTTACCTTTGATTGTCACAGAGGGAAGAGCGTTAGCTGGAAAAACGTCTCTGCTGCTTCTTGTTGTGACTGGTATCTAGAATAAGCTTGCTGAGATTCCTGTTCAATATAGATGTGTGGAGTTTTATCCAGGGAAGGAGGCAGATAAGAAGACTAGTATCGTGTCCTCCTCGAACTACTCTTTGTACTCTTTTTCTGAATGTTCATCATTATCATGGAGGTATTCTCCATTCATTTTTAGTCTGAACAGCTCCTAACTATTATTTATCACCTGCTACATTAAAGATACCAGAAATCCTGCTGTAGTTAAGCACTTGTAATTGATGATTTATTTGTTTCCTACCCTTCTGTTAGAAAAATGAAGTAGAGTTGCCGTCAGTTTCTTACCTTGAAATGGAGTACCTCAGAGTACTCTCCTAGCTCTTTTACTGAATGCTTTTCAGTTTGAGTGCGCATCAGTGCAAAATTTACCATATTTAAAAGTCAGTTCACTGAGACTGTACTACAACCATCTGTAACCATAACTGATACTATACCATAACATAGCCTGGATTGTTTACAGTCCCTTCTGTGAGGTCTGTTGTCATATGCATCTTTTTCCAATAGCCTGGAAGTTATTGCAATTTTGGATATTACGTATATTTTAAATTTTTCTATTTTTCATGAAAGATGCTGATTATCAGTGAGTTACTTTTGAGTAGGTTACATATATTATAGATGTCTTATAATGTATCTGCTGAAAAGGGAAGCTTTGTCATTTGTCCAATTTGAAAAAAATATTTCCACAGTCATGTTCTTGTGTTTCCTTCCCCACTGGCGAAAGATTATTATCCAGCACATTAAAATTAGTGAATTTTGCAAGATACTGTTCTCTCTGCTTTGTTCAAGGTTTAGTGAAGGAAGGTAAAAATACAGATGTCATCCAGAGTGTTGATGCCACCTAGTGTTGAAAGAATTACTCCTCCACACTAATTGCAGTAGGCCGGTTCTTTCCCTAAAACATTGTGTTTGCAAAGTGGTTGAAGGCAAGAGGCACGATTTGCTTGGCTGTTACAATATTGAAATTCTTCTTGATGTTAAGAATTATAATACAGTGTTGTGATTCATCACAGGCAGTTGCAAACAAAAGCAGATTCTTGTCTCTCCTTAGAAATACTCTTTTCCTCTCTCTCTATTACTTCCCTATGCATATGACTAATACCACTCTGCTCTTCATGAAGTCCAGATTTCCTGGGCCAGCTTGATCAAATTCTGCATATGAGCACAGCTGAAAAAGCTAAGGACTCTATTACAGGCTTTTTTCTGGTAAAAATCTGTCCCACTTAGAAGGGATTCACTCAGGCTAGATATGTCAAAGGTTATGCTGAATGTTTGTCAGATGTTTCAGGATTGTGCTCTACTAGGATTTTGCTAATATAAGTGGAAGTGTCTCAACCAGGAGGGCTGTTACTACTTCCCCAGAAGCTGGAGTTTTCTCTGGTTTTCATGCTTACATCTTTCATAGCCTTTTTTCTACTTCTTCCCTGAGAAGTATGCATTTTGATGCTTTTAGCTTGTCTTTTCAAATATTGCTTTTCCAATTGCTGATCTTTCTGCTTTTTGTCAGTTACCTTCCTGTGGTGGGCAACCAAAAGTTAGAGTTTGGGGGTTTTATTCTGATGGAGTTGTTTTATATTGCATAACCAACAGTGTCTGCCTGAAGTGAACAAATGTGTTAACATTTGTGATCTTTGTACCCTGTTGAAATGAAGTGCAGTTTTTAATTGCTGGGACTTTAAACACGATTTCAGTATTGAGAGTTTCAAGGGCAGGAAATACTTAGAACACTTAGATTCTAACTTTTATTTCGTGCAGAAGAACCAGTTTTAGTTACTTGCTACATATTTTGGGAGAGGACCTTTAAACCTTTAAGCAATTGTCAGCCCCTCATGACTTTACAGAGGTGGTCAGCTGCCGCCTATTGTCATCCTGAGTCTTTGTATCTGGGTTTGAACACAGTCAAGACCAAGTCCAATTTCATTCAGTTTGGAATGTGGTAGGCAAAATCACATGCCGTGTCCCTAACCTACAGTGAGCTCATGGCAGGATGTCCTTTTTCTTCTCTCATTCTTATTTCAAGAGACAGGGTAAAGGCTGTAGAAGGCAACAGATAGAAGACTATTACCTCTCTACTGCTATGAAGCTCTGGTTTCTATAGCCGTATTTCTGTCCCAGTGAAAAGCATAAGCAAGAAAATAGAAGACCTGGTATACTGAGTGCTGATTATTTCAGTGAGCCCTGAACTACAAAGGTTCAGCAGGTCTTACTGTTTTGATGCACTGATAACGCATACAGAGTCTTAAAAAGTCTGTGTAATTTGTGTTCCCTCTGATTGACATATGACTCTATTTGCAGATTTGTTTGAATGTATACTTTGTGTATGTCAGTTAAAACACGTCCTACTGGTCTTTTGCAGAAATGCGTTGCCCAGTCCTCAGGAAACCAGCAGGTGTAACAGTTCTCCCTCCCAGATGTGGGCTGGAGCCTGCCATTTCTGGGACTGTGTGCCGGCTGAGCTGTCCACAAGGATTCATCTTGTCTGGCGCTAGAGAAGAAATAAGGTGCATTTCATTTGGGAGATGGAGTGCAAACATCCAGGAGGCTCTGTGTAAAGGTAGAGACCAGCACAAAATCATTTCTGTGTACACGTATGCAGGATCAAAGGGAAGCACACTGCAAATAACTGTGAGGACAGGTTTGAACTGGGGAAAGCATGATTTAAATAGTCTGTAAGAAGTGTTGCCTCTACCATTGTAGCTTGGCTGTCAGATTTACTTGTAGTTTGTAATAAAAATGTGGAATTCAGGGGTTGCTTGAATGCCATCCTGTAGCGTTCATCATCAACTGTCTCTCCTGGGATCCATCTCCTGAGTCTGTTGTTGGGAAGCTGCCTCCTAAAAGGTCTGATGTGCAGCTAAATTCAAAATTTCAAAGTAGAAGTGAAAGCTCTTAGCTTATAGTCAAAGTGGAACCCACACTCCTAGAAAAACACATGATAATAAAACACAATGATAATAATACTATTACTGGTTTAGCACAGGTTTATGTAAGCCCTGTAAGTTGGACCAAATCTGTAAACGCTGTGTAAACCCTGGCTGATAGGCAGACTGTAGAGGGATGGTTCATTTCGGTTGTCTTTGAATTGACTATGGCTGTTGCCACGTCCAGAGCAACAGCACACAAGAGTTAAGGCCAAAATTGCCTGACATGAGCACACGGAGTATAAAGATGGGCAGAAGATGGTTATGTGCATTTCAGTATGGTTCTGCCATGTTTACCCACCTCTTCTAGAAATGTTAGGTTATTTAGTCCCTTATACACATGCACACTGGCTTGGAAGGAGTTTGGCTTTAGATTATAGGAGAATACAAGCAAAAGTGCAGTCTGTCTGGGAATATGTACTCACCTCTTCGTGAACTATTGTGCTCCTAGAACTAATGCTTCCACCCCAAACTGGGGCCCTCGCCAGCCACTGGGTGAAAGAACAGTACAGAAAACAGTTATGGCAGTCATCATGCCAGGTCACTACAGAAACTGAGGTGGGAACTTTTCTCTCTGTAATGGCCAGGAAGATTTTATCCCTCTATTTAAACATATTATTTCCCACTCTGTGATGTACCACATTGTTTTTCTGATTCTTTTGTGTAAACCTGTGCCAAACCACGGTTTTTAATATTTGATGGGATCCCAGCACAAGGCTGCAAGCTGAAGTGTTTGGATCAAGATAAAGCAGCGTGGCTTGGATTCAAGCTTTTAGATATTACCAGTGCATAAAACCCTAAAATAAGAGGCACCAAGAAACTCTGAAGGTTATTTTTCTCAAGTAAAAATGAACAGTTGTGTTTCAATTGCTTTAATTCTTGTTATTTCGCTGCCAACATATTTGGCCAGTTCAAAATTAGCCATTTTCTTTCTGACTTACTTATTAGTCTTTTTACAGAATTTTCACTTTTAAGTGGAATTTTCCCCAGCCTGAAGGCTGTGGTCAGGGCAGTGTGAACCATAGCTGGTAGTTATTTAAAAGAGTGCATTTCTAATAAAATTTTAATCAGAATGAGTTCAGAGGAAGGCAAAATCATTTGTATTTATTGCTTTGCACTTTCAATTACAGAGGTTTAATTGCCTGAGTTATGCCTTTACTGGAACTATTTAGTAATAAAAATATAAGTGATATCAGTTCTGAGTTGTTGTAAAGCCTCCTGGGCATAGATGAGTTCAGAACTGGATGCTGTTGTCCTTGTCTCGTGAGTCTAGAGACCATTTATCAAACAACACTATAGCAATAAAATAACCTGACCACAAATGTTTTGGGAGGCCCTGTGCCAGGGAAATGAAGAAGTACTTTAAGTTTGTCAGAGAAACTTGGGGCTTAAATGTTGGTGGTGATGTTACCCATATTGTACCACTGGTCATTTGAAACGATCCAGTATTGTCACATATGTCACAAAAAGACTGCATTTGTCCTACATAATACCTGGTAGCATGAGCTTATTAAGGAACATTTCCAGCAACTGGTGCCAGAAATCTTGCCATTGTTTCTCTCAAGTTGATTCCCCATTATGTTCCAGGGAATTTGAGAGTCATTACTGTCTTGTTCATAGTACGTATATCATGTTGCAAATACCTTTTTTTTTTAAGTCACTGATTATCAGAAACAAGTGTTTACATCTGTATGTGTCATGTGTGTGGGCAGTGAAAGGATAGAAAAGCCATTCATTCTGTCTTATTAATTCTTTGTTTTATGGTTGCTTGTAGGAACCAAAGTCTCATTATGCTAAATGATGTACAAAAATACAGCAAAAAATAGTCCCTTCCCCAGGAGAATTTACTGTTTATGTATGAGCGTGTAGGCAAGAATTAAAAAGGGGCAGAGACAGGAAGTTTGCAAAAATATGTGCATTTTATTCCAGCAGCACAAAAACCAGTGGTTATAACAAGTTGCAGTCTAACCATTATAGAGGTTTTATTTCTATATACCCACATATGAAACTACTTTGTCTTTTTCTGGATCAGATATTGAAGCTCCTCGGATCCACTGTCCAGAAAATATTGAGACTGAGACTTTGGAACATCATAACTCTGCTAATATCAGCTGGCAGATACCAACAGCTGAGGATAACTCTGGAGATGAGGCAAGTTAAAATCTATTCATTTGACTGGACGCAGTCTTTCTATAGCTAGCTATTTCCAATTAATTTTTGAACCACTAGAATTTTTTCTTCTGATAAGTAGGAGTAAAAGAAAAATCTGCTGAAAAGTTTGTATCTTGAGAATTCAGTATTTTCTGTCTTGGTTAGGGTTAGGCAGTCACAGGACACTCTGCATGGTGTTTAAGTGCCTAAAATCTCATATGGTTAATTTATGCAGTCAAAAGAAAGAATGTGCCTTTGTTTATAAGATGGAGACAGCTGCTTTAAAAATGAGCTCTTAGGATGTGAAGAAGTTTAATAAACTCTTCTCAGAAGGAATTAAACTAGTTCATTAATCTAAAAGGCTAACAAGAACACACTGTGGTAAGTAAAAACTCGTTTCAGCTTCCCAAGTGAGAAAGAAAAATCTCATTTTCCTATCCGATGCAAAGTTCAGACATGGGCCTTTGGCTACTATAGGTATCAGAGATCTGGAAACGGAGTTACAAGGAAAACTTGCTCCAGAGCTGTTTAGTAAAGAGTAACATTCCCCACAGGCTCAGACATGATCAAGTTACAGCAGCTGAATGCTTTATCATGAGTCAGCAGAGGAACAGTGACTCTGTGTGAGGTTTCAATTTGCTGCAAATAAAAGATTTTTTTGCACTGGGAATCTGTGAGTTATCCCAGTAAAAAACTTTTAAGTTCACACATTTTTTGCTGTAGCATAGCCATGGTCAGGTACCATAGCTCTGCTGACACAGGGTCATTCATTGAACTGTAGAAACAAGTGCCTTAGCAGTTCTTTTAAGTTCTTTAAGACAGTTCTAACCCGTATGAAAGAGCCATAGACAGCATATAAGTGTCATTTACTGCAAATGTAGGGTTCCTTTGCTGGGCCAGAATGTTCTGAAGCATCTGTGGGCTGTTGACTCGTAAAGATACGTAGATTAAAAGCGGATACGTAAGTACTTACAGCCCACAGCTGCCTGCCCCACTCATCTCCCAGGTCTGCTGCCCCTGCCTCTAGAGAGCTGAACTGCAGGCAAAGCAGGTTCTGAGCTGGTGTAGTGTGTGTTCAGTGTAATGAGGCAGACAAGAGTCAGTCTTGAGTTTTCTGAATGCACAGTGCTGTAAGCTGCAGCAGGTCAGGGTCCAAATCCCGACTAAGTCCCTGTTGCTATAAAGGAGGCAGTCTTGAGAAGGGGAACAGGAGCACTCTGCTGCAAAGTCCGCTCTCATTACTTACTTTGCATTAAGAATTTGACATTGAAGAATACTATTGACATTTGACATTGAAGAATACTATTTTGTGGCCATTTCTTGAAACACAAGTGTTGTGATTACTGATCAGCTTTTTTTTTTAAATAACAAGTGTTTTCCTATAAAAGGTCTCAGTTCACGTTGCCCCAGCTTTCATACCACCGTTTCTTCTACCAATTGGAGAAGTTTCCATTACTTACACAGCGGCTGATAAGTCAGGCAATGAGGCCAGCTGTACATTCAGTGTCAAGGTCATTGGTAAGTGCTGGTAAAAATCACTGGGGAAGAGTCTGTCATGGTTGAAATCTTCTAATTTTGTGCAGAAAGAGACTATGAGTCACTGTGGCCTATATGTGTGCAGGTATAGGCCCAGAAGCAATATCATCTCCATAAATGCTTCGCTGATGTTGGGTCACAGTTTGCACAGTGAACAGTCGTTGCTCCCGGATCTTGAGTCTGGGTTGTGTTTTGTTCTTTTGTTCATTCTGAATGTTAAGTTTTCTCCTTATACTGCTAGATTAAATGCTTTATTGTGTTGTCACTTATTGCCTTCATCATATATATGTTATTTTTATTTCTTGAAAGATCCCAAAAAGATTTCCAAAGTTCTCACACATTGCTGATGCAAATTATTGTTCAAGTATTTCTGTCAGACAGTTGTGTTATTCAGCAGTGCTGTTAAACAAGGTTTGCTCTGTAAAAAGCAAACAGAATGCAGAAACCATGAGTTCAGCAGAAGAATTAGTCTTGTCCATTCCCTCAGCATCTACTACTTGGAGCAGCTTACCAGTGTGCACCTAACTTTGTTGTATCTTCTGATGTGAACTTAAAACTGCTGTTTACCTGGCTTCTTCTGATGATAGATCTCCTTTGAGTATGGTGGCAGTTCAGTAAGCTAATGTTATGCCATCCCTTCAAATTCTGCAGATGCAGAACCTCCTGTAATTGACAGATGCAGATCTCCACCACCCATGCAAGCAGTAGAGAATGAGTATCCAGCATCATGGGAAGAACCACAATTTTCAGATAATTCAGGTGAGACAGTGCACCCCAAAACAGGCACTCAACAGTGGAAGGCTACAGAAACTCCAGCCTGTTCACCCTTGATCCCTTGGAGTTTAGGATTTTTTTGAGGTTTTTTTTTTACTTATTTATTTTTAAGAACACATAACTTGGAAGATATGCTGCCATTTTCTTCTCTATTTTCAAGGTTAGATGTGAGCAACCCTCTATCACTTATTGATGTTTTAGGTTGTCTTTTAACTCTTCTAGGTGCTCCACTGACTGTCACTAGGAGTCATGCACCTGGAGATCTCTTTCCCAAAGGAGAGACAACAGTTCAATACACGGCTGTGGATCCCTCTGGCAATAACAGGACATGTGAGATCCACATTGTCATCAAAGGTTTGTTGCCTTTATCTTCTGGTCAAGAGTGTATGGCATTGTTTTAACTGAATATCATAAAGGATGCAATGCCACTCCATTTTTTCATTTAGTCTCCACTTCTCCTTTAGTTACTCCTGTTTTATATTGGGGTGACTTCAAGGCGGTCAGGACATTTGTTAGTACCAATGAATAAATTTTCTAAGACTGAAGCAGCACAGCAGTGAATTTGGTCCTATACATTCAAATTAGCGCTGAAAATTAAGATTCGTTAAGCAGTAAAACTTATGGTAATGGATCCATATTTTTCTCAGTGACAGATACCATGTGAAATGAATTACTAGGTGTTACTGAAGTCTCACTTCAAATCTGTAGTTAAAAAAGAAAACTTTATGGAAATGTTTCTATCTCACAAATACTGTAGCAGATACTAGAACACTCTTTAGATTTAGAAGCTGTCTGTACCTGTAGATATATGGGTACATTTGTGTTTATGGCATAGACACCTTTTCCCCACAGTTCACTTTCTTCTTTAAAGGCCAAACAATAGTTTGGCAGATAAAGTATTAAGGATGAAAATTCTACTTCATCTCTGCTCTCTGATGCTTATGTCTCGGTTGGACATCTGTATAAAAAAAATCGGCTAGTGAAGGGAGAATTTAAAATCATGCAGACTGATATTTTGGTTATAGCTTTTCGAAAAGGTAAATTACAAATGGATGTGCTAATTTCTGATTTGCTGTAAATCTTAGCAAGAACAAGCCAGTGCTTAAAATTGGCATTATTTCAAGTTCTAGACTACCTCAGACTTTTTGTGGTTCATTGTTTGTGACATAATGTTTTCAGACGTTCACAATCTCCTTCACTATTGGCCTGTAAAATAAATCATAACTGGGGTTTTCCAGTCAGTCCCTCCTAAGATGATTCTCACAAATCCATGTGTTGTTGCAATAGCGCAGAATGGATAATGTTTAGTTTCAGAATTCAAGACGTAATATAGTTTACTATAATTTATTATATGAAAGTTCATGTAAAAACTTACATTAATGTTTTGTATTATTTTAGTAAGTACATGCCTGAGCATATACCTTTGAAGAAGAAACACAGAAGGGTTTGGGTCTTGCATTTCTGAGGGTTTTTTAATTTCTCATATATATCATAATTTTTTTAAGTCTTCACGTTTCTGCATTTCAAATTCCAGTGGCAGAGTTTAAGAATAATTTAGCAACATCCTGATCCTGCCTTTATGGAAGTAACAAATAATACTTCCACAGACTTCAAGAGAGGCAAGTTCAGGTTGATACTAGGTACTTTTGGAAATCCTATCAGTGCTGTTTTCCTGTGTGCTTGCTTACACCATATTCATCAATATATAAATCTTTGTGTTTTTCCTAGGTTCCCCTTGTGAAATCTCCTTTGAGCCTGTGAATGGCGATTTTACATGCACATCAGATGAAGCAGGAGTTAATTGCACATTGCACTGTGCAGAAGGTTATAGCTTTTCAGAAGGATCAAGTGAAAACTACTATTGTGCATATGATGATGGTGTTTGGAAGCCGTCTTATTCTCCAGAGTGGCCTGGATGCTCTTGTATGTCTTATTGTTATTAAAATGAATCTGCAACTCATCAAACACTATGTTTACTGAGGAAGTAAATGAAAATATTTTAGAAATTATGACTTTTATTTAATGATAACAAATCTTTTCTGTCGTCTGCCTCCAAATTGTTACATTTATTGTGAAAGAGTGCCTGAAAGTCCCTAAATGTATTATTTCAGAAGCTGTCTAAAACACAAAATTAGTAGTGAATTTGAATCCTGAGAATCACAAAATAACAAATATGGCAAAGTCGACAGGGTCTGTCATTATTTTGAATTGGTATTTGAAGCAATCTGTTTACAAACACTAGCAGTGTCTTTTCAATAGGAATTTCAACAGTATGTCCAACTTACTGGTCCAAATGCACAGTGCATGCTGTACTTACATACTAATCATCACCAAACCAGAAGCATTTATGTCTTTCTTTTGAGATGAATACATGCAGAACTTCAGCTGTGGAATTTTCCAGCTTTGATGACATTTTAATAAGGTATTAAAGCTACATATGAAGCCAGTCTTGGCACCGTGTTGCATCCACTTCCATCAGAGTGGATTCGTTGCTTTCAGCAATTGAGAGCAGTGTTTCAGCTATGAACAAATGAGAGTTATGTTTCAAAGCTATCTATCAATACAAAATCCATAACTTGGACACTTAGGAACTTTGATTTGCTTAAATTCTGGATGAGAGTTTTTCATATTTAGACTACCAGCATTAGT
>VYZM01010030.1:238-20508 GCA_013398915.1 Dromas ardeola | reverse complement strand
TTCATCCCTGCACACTCTGGCAGTATTCCTGTAGTCTTCCCAAGGGGTTAGGCCACTCTTCCACTTTGTATAAACTTCCTTCTTCCACTTGAGCTTGTTCAGAAGCTCCCTGCTCAACCAGGCAGGCCTCCTGCGTCCCTTGGCCGATTTCTTGCTCTTCGGTATGCACCGATCCTGAGCTCGGAGGAAGTGGTCTTTGAATACGAACCAGCTCTCTTGAGCCCCTTTGCCTTCCAGAGCCCTAGTCCACGAGATCTCCCCAGGCAGTTTCTTGAAGAGATCAAAGTTGGCCCTCCTGAAGTCTAAGGTAGCGATTTTACTTCTTGTCATTTTGTGTGTAGCACCCACTATCCTGAACTCTATCTTTTCATGATCTCTTGATCAAGATGGATGCTTGATACTGTGGGAGCTCACTTTACCTTCTTTTCCCCTCACCATATTTTTTTTTATTCATCTTTCTTATGCGTTACTTTTAATTAACACGTTGTTGGCTCCAGTTTTTGTCTCTGATAGAGACTTCTGCAGATAAACTAGTAGAATTTTACACAACTTTACTGTAACAAATACACAGCCTCCTTACAAGATTTAAGTGAAGCACTTCAAGCACTACATGACGACTGAAAATGATACTGCAGATGGTGAAGTTGGGAAAAAAATGTTTAATTTGATTCCAGTATCGCCTTTGTGTGAGATGGTGGCAGGTGACTATTATTGTCACGATCATTTCTAATGAATGTTCAACACAGGGGCTTATTGATATTTAAGTGAGTTTTTGTAGTATTTCTTCTTGATACTCCACACCGCACACTGATGCAGTTTAGGTTAGCTAATGGCAAACTGAAAAGGACTAAACTGGTTTTCTTCATATTCAATACAAGTTTGCAATAATTAATTGTTATGACCTTGCAAAATATTTTGCACATTTCAGATGAACATCTATAAATTCAGTTGTCTCATGGTCTAGAGAGTATTTTTGACTGCATTGATACTGTTTACCCATCATGTTTCTCAAAGTCTAGGTAATATATGGATTTCTAGGATTTCTTCAGTCCTTTAATAGGATTTTTTATTTTATTTTTTATTAGCTCATTAGCTGAGTTTCTAGTGCTGCTTGATTTTCTAGTAAATCTGCCTCACGTTACTAATCTACCTTCTTTCCACATCACTTCAGCACCTCACCATAATTTTTATTCTAATCAATTGCAAATATGACCTACAGATTAATTGAATATACAGCCTTTCTTTTTGATTAGTTCTCAAAACCCCAAACTTTTCTCCTTTTAGCAATTTGTTATTGGTGGCTTGTGTACATGAACAAGATACAGTCCAAAACATTTCTTCACTCCTAGTCTTTGGTGTTTACTGATACTTCAGTTATTACTCCGTCAATAGACAAAAAAAAAATATATATTCAAGAAAACTGATTACTGCTTCAAAAGCAGCAGTACCTAAAAGTCATTGTATAACTATCTCTTCCTCTTCAGAAATTAGCCCTTGGTAGGGCAAAAAAACCTACTGAGTTGTTTCCTGAGGTATGCTGACATCTTCTTCTACTCTCCAGTGTCACGGACAGGAAGAACACAAAGCAAACCTCCAGACTTTTCTACCATATCCTTTCTACTATATTTACTTATCTCATCGTTCCAAAAGGTCCTTCTGTGTTCTCTGTAAACGGGATTTTCCTACCTCCGGTTGAGGGGAGGTTTTTTCTTTTTCTTTCTCCCTAATGTATCTGATTAACGTTTCTATTGTATGCCTTGATTAGTACATCCTTGGTTTCAGGCTGCTTGGCTTTGTTACAACGTTCTGAAAGCACATTGTTAGAACCATGAACGTAATTTTAAAGAAACAGTAAATGTGCAGCATTCTTTCTCAATTAATAATTGACATTATTCTGTAATTGTCACCTAATGGCCACAAATGTGGTAAACAGAATGGGATGCTCTCACTGACTAACTCTCCTTCCTTCACCATGCAGTCAATCCTTGGCTTTACACGGTCTATTCTTGGGGTCCCCAGCACAGAAAGCAGCCAAGGTTTCAGTTTAATTTCAAAAATCAGATTCTTAAGTACAACTGCAGTGTAGGGATGTCTCTCTGAATCCAAATCTTAAAATGTTTTCTCAAATCTAAGTAGACATTATTCTTTTAAGTACAGAAGAAATAGGCTTCAAAAGGCCTGAAAGTGTATCAAATAAGCTTGCTACAAATCCATTAAAAATTAAAAAGTTAAAGAGGAAATGTACTGTTTCAAGAAACACGTCTGAACTAACATTATTGTCATCCTAATGGCCTTGGTTCAAGAAAATCTAAGTTCTATTGCAGTAAATGGGACTGCTGCGTGTGTCTCAAAGCTTTACACTTTTTATAGTGGAATCATGAATATAACGAGGAGAACAAGTAATCTTAATTATAGTGTTAATAAATTGATTATTACATATGATTACAAGTGATGACTGTGTATGGCTATGAAATCTAACATGTTAAGATTCTTTGTTTCATTTTTTTGTTAAAAGATTCTACAGGATAGGGAAGCAAAGTTTTAATTTGGCCAATTACTTTAATATCAAATCTGATAATTATCAATTAATTGGAATTTTGTCATTGTGAACCATATTTCATAGAATCATAGAATCATAGAATCATAGAATCTTCATGGTTGGAAAGGACCTTTGAGATCATCGAGTCCAACCATACACACACAAAAAAAACCAAACTACAACCTCTGCCACTAGAGCATGCCCTGAAGTGCCAAATCTACAGGTTTCTTAAATACCTCTAGGGATGGTGACTCAACCACCTCCCTGGGCAGGCTGTTCCAGTGCCTGACCACTCCTTCAGTAAAGTAATTCTTCGTAATATCTAATCTAAACCTCCGCTGCCACAACTTCAGACCATTTCCTCTCATCCTGTCATTATTCACTTGGGAGCAGAGGCCAACTCCCACCTCTCTGCAACCTCCTTTCAGGTAGTTGTAGAGGGCAATGAGGTCTCCCCTCAGCCTCCTCTTCTCCAAACTAAACATGCCCAGTTCCCTCAGCCTCTGCTCATATGACTTGGTCTCCAGACCCCTCACCAGCTTGGTAGCTCTCCTCTGGACACGATTTCACAAAATTTCAATTTGGAAGAAAAATTATTGGAATAAACTGAAAAATAAAATGATGCATTTAGTATGCAGTCAAAGAAATAGTTTCATTTAGCTTATAATGGTCATATTGTAATAGTATTTCTTTCTTCTGTTTTGTCAAGAAACATTTTACTTTCACAGACCTACTACTGACAGAACACTAATACACCTATATATCCTGATATAAACAAAGATACTCATGCAGAAGCCAAAAAACAATAGAGTGACAGATATGTTAGCTTCTTTAATAAAAGTAAACTGCAATATAGTGCAATGGTATACACGTATACAAGAAATATCAGATACTAAAAAAATATTTCAGATATCTCTGACAATTAGGATTTTTTACAATTTTTGTCTGACTTTAAGCTATTATTTTCTTCTTAAAATATTGGCATTGAAGGTGGAGCTGATAAACACCCGAGCCCAGAAGACCAATTCAGAGGTCAAGTTCAAGGTGAGGTAAAACCCTGCCTAATTCTGTAGGTATTTGAAAATGTGCTGCCTGCCCATAGTTCTGTACCTGGTCATGACTAGAATTGTCAAGACTCTCTTCTGTTTATGACTACTTCACACAAAGTAGTTGGGTTTGTGTTTATGTCTCGAGAAGCTTTTGAACCAGTTTTGACCACAGCTAACACACTCTATAAGAGTTAGTTAAGCTCAGAGCAACAGTCACGTCAAATTTTGTGTAGAATCTCTGGTGGAATAACACCTGGTAATACACAGGGGTAGTAATAAGGATGTAGTTATCTTTGTGCTCATGTCCAAGATGGTAAAATACTAGGTTCTGTGTCTTCTTAGTCTCTGAATACTTCCACTGGATTCAAATCTTAATTTCTTCTCTCCCAAGAGAAGAACCTACCCAACAGCCTAGGAAAGAAGGAAGGTATGTTCTCCTCATTTGCGCTTGATGTGTAGAACAACATCAAAAGATATGAAAGACTCCTAGGGACATAGGAAAGGCAGAAAAGTGGGCATGACATAGTAGCTTTATAATTGGACTAATAATTTGGGAGCATGAAAGTCCTTAAATCTGATTTCTGCTCCTACAACTGCTTATGTGTTTTCCATTTCATAATATACTAATAAAACGCAAAAAAAAAATCATTTTCTCAGATTAATGGTCCCATCAGTGGGTTAACAAGCAGGAAACTTCTTATGCTTATTCTCTCTCATCCCATAAATCTTAAATTCTTAGCCGCAGAGTCAAAGCTCTGTCAGAAAAGCTGGAGAGAAAGCTCCCTCCCTTTCCACTGGTTAAGTCACCCTCCTGGGAAATGCAGGTTTGAACTGCCTCAGGCTGAGGAAGCCATAGAAATGAGGTCTGTTACATCTTGAATGTGTGCTCTGGGCTATCATATGAAAGGTGGACAACACTGACACTTCC
The DNA here is from genome assembly GCA_013398915.1 of Dromas ardeola. Lineage (NCBI taxonomy): Eukaryota > Metazoa > Chordata > Aves > Charadriiformes > Dromadidae > Dromas > Dromas ardeola. The sequence goes on along the minus strand of VYZM01010030.1, from coordinate 15,992 downwards.
AGACATTTTTCAAAGGAGGCAGAGGAGGAAAAGATCCATTTCTCCACACAGAGAAAGACTGTCAGCCTGAAAGGAGAATTTTTCACCCTATTAATCGCCATCTTAAATAACCAGTGAATTTTTGGCAGTGAAGGAGATGCCCGAGTTTCCTCTGCTGTTTACTGTTTGTGTGTTTCCCTGCTTAGTGTGCTGGCTAATGGAAATCTTATTTCCTAGTGTTGAATTATTTCCCTAAAATTCAGATCAAAGTTTAGCAGCTGATGAGAAATTATAATTATTTTTTTTTTCTGGGAGCCAAATGGTTTCATATAGATATGGGCCCTCTCTCTCACTTCCCTAGCATGATTCTGAGATTGGTTTTTGATTTTCAGTGTACATATTTCCCATGAGTCTGAAGAATTCACAGTGCACTTCTGGGTCCACTTTCTTTCCCTGACAGATTACTTGTCACAAAAACTACATTTACCTAACCAAGACCGCATCTCCTGCTACCTCTACAGTCAATGGAGACAAACAGCTAGAGAGCAATTCACCTCACCAATAGATTATTTTATCAAAGTCAATGTTCAGATATCCCTAGCCTAAGTCTCTTCAGGGACTATAGAGAGAATGTAGATATTTAAACTACCTTAAGACTATATGCTTAACTCTGGTGTGCTCACATTACATTACATGAATTCTACTTTATGTGCTGTTATATAAACTCATATACAAACTAGGTTTTAATAAAGTAAAATCTGAAACTGATCTGTGTATAAACAGTTTAGAACAATCAGCCTTCGTTGACTGGAGTAGCTAACTGTTGCCTCTGTACAGAAGTACATAATACATTGATATACAAACAGAAATGACACATTATGCGGTAGTCAGAGATGTCCTATCTTTGGGAGAGAGTATCGATTTTTAGAGGTCTAAAAAGGATGGGATCGTATTTTTGTTGAATACTGTTGAAAATGCATTCTTTTTTTAAACTTTCTGTTCTCATTGTTTTCAGCCACTTTTACAATGTTATATGAAGAAGTCTAGATTGGTGACAGAATGCTGAATAATTGCTCAGTACAATTCCAAAAGATTTGGAAACAGGGGTACAGATTACAATTATTTGCCCTGGTGTTTTGAATTGATATTTTGAATACCTTGAATTGTTATATTTTACAGACAGAACTCAATTTGTAACGAAGAACTGCATCAAGAGATTTGTAGCAGAGAGAGAAACCACTAACCCATATAATTACTGTGAATTGCGTGCATGTATATTGGTGGTGGAGAAGAAAGAATCACCACACTCTAGAATGCGTAGAATTCCAAAAGGTAGTTGCTTTCTCTGTCAGATCCAATTTCCAAAAGATCTGCATGATACTAAATATTGTAACACTACAAACAGTGAAACACTGATGCTCTGTGGAAAGTACACAGACTATTTGGTGTGACTACTATATTTATTACATCACTACAGTAATGACAACATAATTTGATGGAGGCAAAATTGCACTAAACAATTCTGAGAGACTACCTTTGCTCTGACTGGATTATTGACTAACTAATACTAATAATAATAATTTTAAAAAAAAAAAAAAACAAACATAAAAAGGAAATGCTGTTATCCCCATTTCACTAGGAATGGGTCAAAGAAAACTAAACATTCTTCTTCATAGCAAAGTCATGTCTGTTTCATAACTACCAATGAAAACTGTTTTTCTACATTTTAAGGAGAAATACATGAAAAGGCAAATCTTATGAGTCAAGGCCTTGAAGCATTAAGGCCTTGTTTAGTCTGCAGTTGTTCTTTTCTAAATTGTTTAGTATTATGAGTGTTGAAATTCTACTTCTTCATAGTTCCATGAAATTGTCCAAGTACAAGCAAATGCATGAATATAAACAAAATAGGATCAGTCTTCATCAGCAGGAACAGCAGTGACACTTCTGTGTCACTACACATTACTAAAAGTGTGTATGTCAAATGCTTATTTTACACATGGTCCTGAACACTTCCTTTATGTAAGAAAAACATATCTCAAAGATTTTAAAGATAGCTTATTGGCCAAGGGAAATAAGCACACTAAAATCATAATCTGATTATGAAATTGCTTAGATCTTGTCAAAGAAACCAATAATTCCTTTTAAATTTTATGTATCCATTTATGAAGGCCACAACTGTAATTAATTGAAAAGGAAGTAACCATAATCAATATATGTGATTAGTATATTCTAGACTGCAACAGTTTTCAACTAAGGCAACTGTAAAGTTACAACTGTGATGCTATTAAAGGCAGGCTGGAAAAATTATGAATGGTAGAGCATTAGCCTGTCTATACTTTCACCCCAGCATGGAAGCTCATAGTGCTGCGTGAGATGGCGTACCTATTTTCATTTTGAAATACAAAGAAAAAATGGTTGAAGAATGATTTTTCAAGATTAAATATATAACTCCTGATAAAAGCAACTTCAGAACAACAGGGTTTTTTAATATAAGTCTGTCTTAGGTGTTGAAGAAAATATTCTGTAGGCATCATTCTCAGATCATTTCTTTTTGCCCATTTCTGCACACCTTTATTCAAGCTCAGTATCTACCAATTGCTGCAGTTAATTGCTTAGAAAGTAGAGCACTGAGTAAAGGCACCCGTCCATTCAAGAAAATTAAAAAATAAGAAAAGTGTAAAGGCTGTCACTTCTACATCACTTGACATGTTTTTTGTTACAAGTATGAAGGCAAAATGGCAAAATAAGAAAAAGGCCATGATTTTTGCAGGTCAGTTGGTTAACATCACTGCATCACTAGCTGGAGACTGAGTTTTTGCAGACTTGGTCAGACAGTAAGGCAGAGGGAACACAAGACTACATGTCTGGCATGGTGGTATCACCTGGTCAGAAGCCATCAAACAATAATAGCGGCAATCATGAGAGCAGCAGGAGCTTAAATCAAACCCTAACAGCAATGTGTAGATGGTGATCACCCCTGTGGATTCTTCCACAGATGTTTTCTGGCAAATCATCAGAGGTGCCCTTCTTCTGTGGCCACTAATATCACCTAGTCTTACACTTGGTTTGAAAAAGTCCAACTGAATAGCAGAAATTTGGTAGAGCTCTAAGCAGCTGAGAACAGTGGCTTGCAAAAGTACGAGTAGTCAGTCTAAAAAACTGGCAGTGGTGCTACCCTCACATATAACCCAAATGTTCACAGGTATGTATACATCCAACCTCTTCCATTTCCCAAGGATTTTATGCTATGTTTTTCTAATAAAATAAAAAAAAAAAAATAGATTGGAAACTGTACATTTAATTTCATTTCTTTTGATTCTGACATTTTTGCTCAGTTCTCCATGTGAGTATGTGGAATCAATGAAGCATGTTGTCAAAAGTGAATGAGGCTTGTAATTAGAATCAGCTTCTCCTTTCCAATAATTTTGCTGATTCCAGGAGCAGACCTGTATCATTTCTAATACTCCAAATGAGTAATATGAAATAGGAGAGGATATATCTTGTCTTCAGACAGCTAGACTTTAAATGATATCTGCATTTGATGTCTACATCTGAACTCATTGTCTAGATTTCAATTACAATTAAGGAAGAGAAAGGTGAAGTTAGAGGCAGTAACACATTTAATTTTAAAATAGACATATGAAATAACTCCTCTGAACTGACCCTTGGAGAATTCTGTTTCTCTTCACAAATGATAAAGAGAGCTCAGTTCATTTGCACTAATGACATTATCTGTATAGAAGGTTGATAAAATAATTTTTGACATAACGCACTCTAAATTGAGATTGTTTTATATTCTCCCATTAGCAAAATAACATGTTTTCCTTCACTCTACAAACAGCCACTGCTCTCCTCTCTATCTTAGTTCAAAGTCTCTCCAAACGTATTTTTCATTTTTTTTTATTTTTAATAAAATATTACTCATTCCAAAGGCACCATGACATTTTAAGCTTCTTTCCCACCTTCGTGTTCCAGGTCATATATCACAAGTTTATGCTTGTCTTTCTTAAGGGAGCTCTTCTGCCGCTTTTGCTTATCACTTCCACCCAATATCTATTTTGTTTCTTCAAGTTCATTCTGAGTTGAAGATGAATTTACAGTCAAGTGATTATTCATCCATATGTAGAAACTTAACATAACCGACTGTTTGCCAACTAATCACCCAGATCAGTTAATCTTAATGTAGTTAAATAGTTTCTAAACCTTATACATCTACTACTCTTTAGCACAAAAAGCAGCCTATAAACAAATTAGTCCAAACTGAATGCTAATCTCTGCTTTCATGGAGAAAGAAATATCTTAGGATTTCGTGACTATTATCTCCTCAGATCCTTGCCTGTACAAAATAGCACTGCTACAGGGAAGGTAAAAGATGCTTTCTGTCTTCTCTCCACTGTTCTTCTTTCAAGAACAGAGGAAAGACAGATATCTGTCACAAAGCATTATTTGGCTGTTTGAAAATATCAGAGGCTCTTGCTGTCAGTTTTCATTTAGGGGAATCCAAAGTTTTAAGTACTTTATAAAGTATCTTAAGTTAGAAATGTGTCAGCATTTTGAGAGTTTTTATTCCAGCTTTGTTTTTCCTGCAAGAAACAGAAAAGCTTAAAATAATACTGCATTGTCCACAAGTAGACCATAAAACAAAAACAGCAGACTAGTTCTTCATTAAAGACTTAACTATGATTGCTATAATTAATGGTGGTCAACAGACTACTAAAAAAAATCAGAAACGCCAAATAAGCCTGATCTCTTTTTAATGTGATTATGAGTAAATTGAGATCCAATATGTTGATATAATTTACTTGAACTATGACGATGCTCAATATAAGTGATCATGCTATTACAATTAAAAACATACACACAATTCATGTACTATATTTTAAACGTATTAAAATTCCCTGACTGATAGACTTTAAAACATAACTAAATAGAAAATTATCATCAATTCAACTGTTTCTACTAGATTCTTGTAATAATCTGTCCTCTTCCCAGTGCTAGCCTACCTTTTATCAGTTGTACTGAGAAAATGAATGATCAAAAATATTGCAAGAGACATGTAAAACTGACAAAAAGGTTCATAGACTTAGCAGATCAGGAAATATAAACCACATTGTTAAACTGATAGAATTCCACTTAGCTATTCAAAGTTGGGGTATAGCGTCTTCCAAATCATCATACTGAATTACAAATCATTGAACTGTCCATATGATTGTATAGTGTAGTGTGTATTCATTCTTGAACAGTCTGCTACTCTCTACTAGGCCAAAGAACGCAACATGACGTCAATAGTCATCTCTTTCAAACTGGTTGTATAATTTAACTTGTGAGGTGTTCTTTTCTGATCAATACAAGAATCATTGCAACATTTCATTTCAAAAGCTGTAAGTTTTGGGGTGATTCTTTACTTAAAGTTCTCTTAAAGTTTTTCATATTTGATACATAAAGACTCATTATATACACATCTTGAGTGATCTGACTGCTGGGTTTAGCAAAATTTTATATACATATATACATCTTCCTTGGCAGTTACTAGGTAACAACTATGCCAGATGAAACCTGCTCATGAGCTCCTGAGATAAATCACTATGCAATATGAAATGCAATTTGATAAGCCTTTTCCATTCAGTCCTTCACACCGTAACTTTGTCATTAAAAGGTAGTTGGGGATCTTCCGATTGATATGCTTCTCCCAGTATTCAATACCCAGTGTTTGACAGTAATACTGCTGATATGAGCTATAATGATAACAGCATGCACTTAACGATTACAAGATAGAATTGCAATTGTTTAAAACTGTAAAGATTTAGCAATTTGCATAACAACAATGAGAAAAGAGAAATCAGTAGAGTTCATAATTATTCCCATAATGACTAGTCTTGGAATCCAATGTGCATATAAATTGTGGGCACCTAGTAAGCTAGTTCTCCCACAATAAACAGCTGAGTTCCCCCTGTTTGTCAAGGGAGAGAGGTCAAGAGTATTGAAAGGTTTGCTGAAGAATATTGTATTAATCTAGTTTAGAAATCTGAGTAAGGGATACTGATTCTCATTATATGATATTAAATTATTTTAACATATCAGAAGTTAACATGTTCTAGAAAATACTTCAGAAACCACACTGCAATAGCAAATTTGGTTATTTTAGAATACATTCTTCTTTTTGTTTGTTGGGACCTGCGTCAATATTTTTTTCATTATTTAGTTTACATAGCTTTTGAAATAGAGTACATTGGGGCAAAACTATAGAAGATTAAGCAAAACTATAAAACTTCAAAAAAATTAAAGTTCTCTTTAAGTAGCTGGTCAGATATATAATTACCTGATATAATGCTTATTTGTTTTTCATAAAAGAAAGCCTATATTTTATTCGTGGATCATTTAGCAAATCAGCATAAACCCATATATATGTTTCAAGGGCATTAGTTATAGATAATGATTAATTCTACTGATCCACATTAGGAGAGTTTTATAATGGCCACATTAGAAATAGGAGGAAAATGACATTATATTTCTAGCTATTATAATTATCTGACTGTGGATAATTTTTAGGATGAACAATTATATAAAAAATATTTTTTCTGTGAGGTGTCCTAGTATAAGGCCATATAATGTCCTTGGTCAATGTACACAACTACCATTGAAATCACCAGCAGCTCCATTGTGTTAGGGACAATATATAGCTTTGCAACATTATCAGTAATGTTACATATCAGCCATGTTGTACACCATAGGGGGAAAAAAAATGTGGCTGATATATGCCTCTAAAATCACAGATTCTTCTCGCAGCCCCAAAGAGTAAAAACATATACATTCATGTGGTGGTTTGTTTTGTTGCTATTTTGTGTACCAGCTATCTACAAAATACATTTCTCATCTGTATTGAAACCGTGTATCCGGAATGAATTTATAAATGCAGTTTTGCACATTAAAAGATTTACAAAAACACAAAACCATACTCCTAACAATATTCCTAACTCCCTCACTCTCATTTAGTTTCTTTATAAAGCTTGGGGGAAGGACGGGTGGGGGAAACTCCCTCAAAAATAATAGTGACAGAAGTTAATTAAACAAAATTTTTCAAAATACTTTGAAAACTTTTCTCTGTGTACAGCTCTTCAAATGAATATCAGGTCAAAAGTGGTCTTTTGTGTTGGGTCTAGAATTTGGGCAAATTCTTTGTTTCTTCTTTTAATGCTAAGGTAAGTGCATTAAATCAAAGTGGTATAAGAAGCTGCAAACTATAGTGTCTTTACTTCTTTCATTATTTGCTATAGACTTTGTCATTCGTTCATCGTCATTTGCATTTAAATAATCTGTCCTCCACACTTAAGTATTTTTGTATTTATTTTTATGAGGCAAGGTTTTACATTTTTGGTGACCGCCTCCTCAGCTAGAAGACTGCATACATTACTGGTTCCAGCTTCAGTTTACATCCAAATTAATGGCACATCTGGAACAAAATGGTATGCTCACCTATTGTCAAACACTGTAGGGACAAGGTTGGCAAATTAGTTAGTATTAGCATATAGACCTTCTGGCAGGAAAAGAAAGCTTTCTACTTGGAGCTGGGCACTCAGCTGGGTCTGTCAACTCAAAGGAGCCACTGGCCTCATTATCTCATTTGTCTTAGTTAGTCTAAATTGGCAGTTATGTCTTCATGGCAAATGTTTGTTTTTACAAATGAGCAATGGAGCAGTGAGTAGAAGACATAACATGAGGACTTTTTCCCTGAAATTTAATTGGAGGATGCTATAGTTGTTGACTGGCTTCTGTGATTTTAATTCCCAGGCAGTTTTGAAAGCTATCCCTCCTTCTCCTGACTCAGTAAATGCACTGTAAAGTTACGGAAAGAGAGGTTATGAAACTAATGTTAAATACATTTCTCTCCTCTCTCCTTTGGATTTTTTTTTTTTAATAACGTCAACATGTCTTGCAATGAAGTATTTTGGAAAGCATAACTAGATCAACAAAAAACATTGCCACAGTCATGATGATGTATGTACACCCCATTTAACAGTGCTGACAAGAATAGGCAGGCGGAAGGTTATACATCTTATTAAATAACATCACATTGTACTCTGGGCTACAAAATGACAACAGTAGAATTTTTCAGTTAATCAGCATAGAAAGCCATTGCACAAAAGAGAGCTATAAAAGTTACATAATATGCTTTTATGCTTAGTGATATCTGGCACTGCAATCTCACTTCTAGTCATGTTCTGAAAATGACATTTCTAAAGCCCATTTTAAGTCCTAAGAACGATTTCCTGGCATAAGAAAAGTCCTTCCTTGTTCCCCCACCCCCCGCTCGCCCCGCTTCAAATTTGCGCACATCTCTCTTCAGAATGACAGGGTACTATAAAGGGCTTTTTGCCCATCTTTCTGGACAATTATGCAAGAACAAATGAAAATGATTATGCAGAATGGAACTTATTAACCACATTTTTCTAAAATATGTAATAATCCCAGAGTAGGGTTTTTTCAATGGTACAAACGTATTAGGGAAGTAAGTTATTTACCTTTTATAAAATATGTTTATAATTTTATCAGTTTTCACTTAAGAAATGCTCTGCTGCCTAAGACCTGAATTGTGGACCTGTGAATCAGTTTTAGTCCTGGTTTTCATCCAGTGAGTGTATAATATAAAATGCATACGGTGCCTGCAATGCATAGTTGCCCTTTCCGAGCAGAGTAGACCAATTACATTGTTGAATGAGACGATGGCTTGCATAACTGGAAGATCTGGAGGCAGGGAGGATCCTATTCCAGTTCAGCCTTCAGGCCCACTGGCAGGATAATTTTTTGAAACTCAAAAGGTCTTCCTGTGAGTATTTATTATACATTTCTTACATATTGCATCTACAGCCGCCTTTCATGAGAGACTCAATCCTATTAAGACTTATTAGGCATGCTGCCAGGTTATCTGTGCATTCAGGTCCTCCTTTAATGTCCGTATACTGTGCCTAGCTTATAAACAAAACTGAGGTGCAGGCTAAGACATAGATCCTTGGCTGATCACACAGCAATTTTGGACATATGCAGAAGGAGAAAATTAAGTGATCAATAAACTTTTAAGTCCAAAAGGAGGAAACATAAGTCATCCAACATGCAGAGAAGAGGAAGAAAGAAAGTATGTTTTAGCTTTTTTAGTTGACCTCTAAAATGTTTTGGATTTTCTGGAAGCTGCTAACAAATGAAGTTGCTGGACAATTTCCTTAGTGTTTCTTTAATAGTAATATTTCTTTAATATTATTTAGACATAACTTATTTCATAAATTCATTCTGTTATTCAGTTTACAGTATTGCATAGTGGAGGTTCCAAGAAAGGTATGTATACTGTTTTACGAGGTTATGCAGTTACGTATTATGTTTCTTCTAAAATAATTGAATAGCTAATAAGAATAACATATGAATTTAAGACATTTCAACATTTTTGCTATGGAGAAAAGTTAAGGTTGCTAACTTTAACTGATGCTAAGACAAACAATTTAGTGATTTATCATTTTTTGATGTGAATATTAGTACATAATTAAAGCTTTTTAAATGTCATGTCTCTAATTTAATATATGCATATTTAAAATATATATGTATAGGTGTCACATTTAAACAACAACCTTTAATTAAAATAAGTAATTTGGACTGTGCTATTTACAAACACCACCATTTTCAACAAAACAAGTCTTAAGTGGTTTTACAGGGAAAGATATCATCTGATGATTCGTCACTGAAAAAATGGACTAAGCTGCAGCTAAAATAAGTGTTTAACATTGATTAACCTGTTTTATGAACTGATTCTTTAATAACATGTTCATTATAGATTGCACTGCCTGACTTCTGATCCCCTATCTAGTTTTTAGAAATAGCACAGTTCTTGCAAGACACAGATCAGACAAGCATTTTAGGACATATTGCATTATTTAGTTAACACAATATGCAGCAAGCTAGAAGGATGCACCAGTTTAAAGGCATTTGGGACGAATCCCATAGGTAGGAAAACTGTATTCTCTTCAATCTCATCTTCACTGTCCTAGAACCCTCTTAAGTGGAATCTACACTTCGTCCTGTCTTCAGGACATAAAAGACAGACTGAAACCATTAGAAAGACAGGATTAGAGCATAAAAATCAGAACTAGAGGTATGCCAACTGAGCAACTCTGTCATCAAGGAGTAGCAGTTGGAAAAGAAGGCAAGAGTCTCATAAGAGGGGAAAGCTTGTGGAAACACCAGAAGTTAAGTAGCTATGGAACACTGATTTTTCAGTAGTATACAAATCTTTACAAATATAAAAAATCACAAAGACAAAGAAGTCAGAGAACTCCTGGCATACAACCGAGTAAGCAGGGACTTGAAGAAACACCGAGAAGATAGGTCAACAGGGGCAGCACAGGAGAGCACAAGCAAAAGGTTTATGGACAGCCTTGATGGTAAGTTCCTAACACAGATAAATAAGGAGAGATATAGTCTGCTGGACATTATACAAGCAAGGAAGCACTCATTAGGAACCTGAAAGCAGCTTTGGCTGCAGTGAACTGACCAGTAGCCCCTGCTCCTGACACCTGGTACACTGTGTTGACAGGAAATTATGACATTCATTATGGAACAGGGAAGCGTGACAGCACATGAGATATTCTGAATGGCAAAACCTGTGATCCCCTGGTGGTCAGTGATGCCTCCTGTCCACTCAACTCTTGCTCAGATTTGACTAACACACAGCCCATGGTAAGGCCTGATGTACCCTGGGAGCAGCACTATTATGTAAAACTGAGAGCAAGAGGTAGGCAGGACCAGACATAGCAATCGACAGGAAGAGATAAAGATCATTATGCAGCCGTTACCAACAGCAGCTTGGTCTCTCTTGCAGTCAAAATTCTTGCATTTTGATTGTCTGGCAGCCTCTTCAGAATCCACTGCCATAGGGAAATGGTAAAGACCTAACTCCCAGACTGAGAGAGATAAATACATCCATTTTCCAAAAGGTTTTTGAAGCTGATGCAATAGCAGCCAGACTGCTCAGGACTTCATGTTTCCAGGTGTGGTAAAGGGGATGCCTGCACTGTGATGGAGGGGTAAGGGGGACAACCCTCACTGTTGGCTTGAGTAACTTTACACCACCTCTGCTGTTCTTCTTCCTCCAGGGACTGAATGACTCGTGTACTTCTTAAAGTCAGAATCTAGATTACGGTTATTGTACTGCACACTGACTGTTAAGAAATTGACCCAACCTGCAGATGGTCCAGGTGACTGAAAAGTCTGGGTAACTGAAATTTTATGTAATAGGAAAGCTATGCTAATTGCTAGAAATTCTGCACAATTATAAGCTATGCTGATTGCTAAAATCTTTATATAACAATAAAGCTCTAAATATAACTACAACCCTGTAGCCTGTTCTCATTCTATCAAGGGTCCTTAAAAGAACCTGTCTGACCCCATAGCATTGGGTAGCTTCGGATGACAACCACCATGAGATGGTAAAATTCAAGATCGGATGAGGAGGGAGTAGAGCAAATAGCAAGATCACAGACCTGAACCTTAGGAGGGCAGCATTTGAACTGGTCAAGAGTCAGCTTGGAAGAATCCCATGGGAAACAGACCTGCAGAGAAAAGAGATCCAGGAGAAATGATTAATTTTCAAGGATTATGTCCTTCAAGCTCAAGAACAGTCCATCTCAATGAACAGGAATTCAAGCAAAGGTGCAGGAATCTGCATGGATGAACAGTGAGCTCCTGACTAAACCCAAATATAAAGAGGAACGATACAAGAGGTGAAAGCAGGGACAGGTACACCAGGAGGAATATAGAGGCGCTGTCCAAGTATGGAAGGATGAAGCTGGGAAAGCCATAACCCATCTGAAGTTGAATCTGGTGAAGAACATGAAGGGAAAAAAGAACGTCTTCTACAGGTCTATTAGTAGCAAAAGGAAGACTAGGAAAAATGCAATCCCACTACTGAATTGGGTAAGGAACTTGGTGATAAAGCATAAAGAGAAAAGCTACATGTTCACTATCTCTTTACCTCAGTCTTTTCTGGTAAGATCAGACTTCGGGACTCTCATGTCCATGAGACCTGTGTAAAAGTCTGAAGCAAGAAACACCCTCAGGGGATGAGGTTAGGGAACATTTAAAAAAAAAAGAACGTGCACAAGTCAATGGGACCTGATGGGTTGTACCCATGAGTGATGAGGGAGCTGCCTGATGTCATTGCAAGGTCACTCTTGATCATCTGTAAAAGGTTATGGAAACTGGGAGGTGTTCCTGAGGACTGGAGAAAAGCAAATGTCACATCTATCTTCAAGAAAGGCAAGACTGAAGATCTAGGGATCTACAGACCAGTAAGCCTCACATTGTTCCCTGAGAAGGAGATAGAGCAAATAGTCCTGGAAACTGTTTTCAGACACATGAAGGTTAAGAAGATGATTGGGAGTAGTCAGCATGGATTCACAAAGTCAAAATCATGTCTGACCAAGCTGATAGCCTTCTAATGAATGGCTTGATGGATGAAGGGAGAGCACTGGATGTTTTTTATGTTGACCGTTTTAGGGCTTTTGGCCCTCTCCCATAATATCTTAATAGACAAGCTGATGAAGTATGGGCTAGATACACAGAAAGTGAGTGGATTGAAAACTGTCAGAACTGCTGGGCTCAAAGGATTGTGATCAGAGGCACGAAGTCCAGCTGGAAGTCAGTCACTAGTGGTGTACCCCAGGGGTCAATACTGAGGCAATACTGTTTAACAGCTTCATTAATAATGTGGATGATGAGACAGAGCACACCCTTCACAAGTTTGCAGACAGTACAAAACTGGGAGGAGTGCTTAATACACAAGATTGTTGTGCTGATGTTCAGAGGGACCTGGACAGACTGAAGAATTAGGCTGAGAGGGATCTCATGAAATTCAACAAAGGCAAACAAGTCCTTCCGCTGGGGAGGCATAACCCCATCCACCAGTACGTGTTGGGGCACACAAATGTGGAAAACTGCATCCCAGAAAAGGACCTGGGTGTCCTGGAGGACACCATATGAACCACGAATGAGCAATGTGCCCTTGCAGCAAAGAAAGCCAACAGCATCCTCAGCTGCATTAGGAAGAGCATCACCACCAGACTGAGGGAGATGATCCTTCCTCTCTACTTTGCCCTGGTGAGATACATGGATTACTGTGTCCAGTTCCAGGCCCCCCCGTACTAGAGGGATATGGACATGCTGACAGAAATCCATGAAAGGGCCACAAAGATTATTAATGGACCGGAACATCTGACGTAGAAGGACCACCTGAGAGAGCTATGATTTCTCAACCTAAAGAAGAGAAGGCTCAGCGGGGATCTTATCCATGTGCACAAATATCCAATGGCAGAGAATAAAGAAGACCAGTCCAGACTTTTCACAGTAATATCCCCTGACAGGAAAAGAAGCAATATGCACACACTGAAATACAGAAAATTCCACTTAAACATTAGAAAAAACCCTTTTACTACAGGATCGACTAAGCATTACAGCAGATTGCACAAGGGAGACTATCAAGGCTATCTTTGACCCTAGAGATATTCAAACTGGACACGGCCCTGAGCAACCTGCTTTAGCTGACCCTGCTCTGACTAGAGTTAGACTAGGTTGGATTAGATGATCTCCAGAGGTGCCTTCCTACCTCAGCCATTCTGTGATTCAATGGCTAGTCCAGGATCTGATATCTAAGAAATACAGTATCATAGACACAAAGCATTACCTTAGAATATGATCTCTAAGCAAATATTGGATCCCGGACTAGTATGTCTGTGTTCAAATTTATAAGAGGCAATTATATACTACTTTGCTTCTGGAGACCCCCCAGGTTTGATTGCTATTGTAGCTGAAACAACATCCATATAGGGGTTTTTGAAAAAATACTGAGAAAACAGAACTTGACCTCAAAAAAATTTGGGTTAGCAAAAGAACAGGCTGAAAAGGGTAATTATTGACTTGGAAGCACTATTGGACCACAGTTTAGGATAAGTTAGGAATAATTGTTATTTTCTGTTAGATTTAACTAGCAACATTAAGTATTTCTATTCCTTCCATTTTCTGCCAGATAGCACATATTTCCTATGTGGCAGGATGCATAATATTGCTAAGCACTTCTATAGCTTATAGAATTTGAAGTACCTTCAGAATTTGTCTCCAAATCCTTCTGCGCCTGGCACTTCATTAAACACAATGAGCACTTCAGCATACCAAGACCCTAACAAGCAATAATACTTCCAGAATATATCTCTCAAAATAGGGAGAAACTGAATGAATCATATCATTTCTTAGCAATTGTTGAGCTGATGGCCGTGTAAAGAGAACCTCTCCTTAGAGGGTTTCTATCTGCCCTCAGGTACAAGTTAAACCTCCACTGAGTCTGTATCTTCACTAGATCACAAAGACAAAACAGTAGCAATGGCATTGCAATTTCCACATTGATCATATGTCTTATCACTGCCTAAAGGAAACACATTTACAGAAGAGAGGACCATGCTTAATGAATCTTTGCCTCCTCTGAGAGCACTGCCAAAACCAAGTGTATGAGTTCTTTGTGATGTGAACTTCTACAAAGAAGAATTTGACATTGAAACAGTGCCACCCCTTTGTTTCACATAAAGGAAGGAAATAACATCCAATGACAAAGACTTGCAGCCAATAGCCACTCCCTTAAACAGATATCAGAAAGTTGGAATGTCCTACATACCACTTTGCAATATCTTGAGCCATTATGTCTCCAGGTGTCTCTCCTCACACAGCTCAGAACCTTATTTTCCTGATGAAAAGCAAACATTGAGCCATCATGAAAACTGGAACTTGTAGCCTCGGAAAATCATAGAATCATACAATGGTTTGGGTTGGAAGGGACTTTAAAGATCTTCTAGTTGCAACCTCACCTGTCATGGGCAGGGACAACTTCCACTACAAGTTACTCAAAGCCCCATCAAGCCTGGCCTTGAACACCTCCAGGGAGTGGGCATCCACAACTACTCTGCAAAGCTGCTCCAGTGTCTCATCACCCTCACAGTAAAAAATTTCTTCCTAATATCTAAACTAAATCTAGCCTCTCACTTTAAATCATTACCCCTCGTCCTATCGCTGCACTCCCTCATAAAGACTCCCTCCTCATCTTTCCTGTAGGCCCCCTTTAAGTACTAAAAGGCTGCAATAAGGTCTCCCCAGAGCCTTCTCCTCTCCAGGCTGAAAAACTCCAAATCTCTCAGCCTGTGTTCATAGTAGAGGTTGTCCATCCCTCTGGTCATCTTCGTGCCCTCTGGACTTGCTCCAACAGGTCCATGTCCTTCCTAAATTGGGGGTCTTCACAGCTGGATGCTGTCCTCCAGGTGGGGTCTCACCAGAGCAGATGGGCAGAATCACCTCCCTCAACCTACTGGCCACACTTCTTTTGATGCAGCCCAGCATGTGGTTGTCTTTCTGGGCTGCAAGCAGTCATTGCTGGCTCATATTGAGCTCATCCACCAACAATCCCAAATCCTTCTCCTCAGTGCTGCTCTCAATCGATTCTCTGCCCAGCATGTGTTTGTGCTTGGTCATGCTGCAACCCACATGCAGGACCTTGCACTTGGCCTGCTTGAACTTCATGAGGTTTGCACGGGCCCACTGCTTAAACCCTGTCCAGGTCCCTCTGAATGGCATTCCTTCCTCCAGTGTGTTGACCACACCACACCAAACAATTTGGTGTTGTCAGCAAACTTGCTGAGGGTGCACCCAATACCACTGTCCATGTCGTCGACAAAGATGTTAAACAGTACGGTCCCCA
>VYZM01010029.1:242286-298824 GCA_013398915.1 Dromas ardeola | reverse complement strand
GGGGGGGGGGGGGGGGCGGAGAAAGTGAAAATCCTTCAAGGGAAAGGAAAAGATTAGAAACTTTAAATCTTTCATAATTTGGGAAATAGATTGTGGAGAGAATAAACACACGTTCTGTGAATGTCACTGTGCTAGGTGAGTGACTGCGTATGTCTTGGGGTTGCATACTAAACGTGTTTGGGGAAGGCGTAAAGATCTGGATATGTTATCTCCTCCCTCTTTGCTTTAAGAGAGACATTTAGACAAGTTACGAGCATAACCAGAGGAAACTTAACAGCTGTTCTGCCACTGTTTTATTGTGCACTGATGATTTCATAGGAAGAAGCAGTCCTGATTTACCAGGAAAAAAGGAGTGGGATTTACCAGTAAGAAGATACAGCTACTTCTAATAGAGCCTCACTGCTTTACACCATCTTCAGTGCTGTCTCTTGGTCTGTGCTTATATCATCTCCAAAGCCAGCTCATGCCAGAGCAACTCCCATTGTGTGAACTGGCCATTTTAGTCTCGTTTTCATGTAGAGTGATTATAGTCACTATAAAAGCAAAAGGGAACACAAAGGGAAACTTGAGAACTGAAGTGCTTGTACATGGAGCTTGTTAATATATTCCTATCTGGATTTGGTGCAAAACCAATGCAGATTCATTAGATAATAATACTAGAGGCATGAGGAGTTAGGAATGCAACTTACAGAAATTGAATTTAAATGACCCATTTTGAAATGAGAGTTACATTTGGAAAGGAAAAGAAAAGCACTCTGGATGACATTTATTTATAATAGTGAAAGCATTAATGAATTTTGTGCTAATCCTGATTCGCTTAGGCTGTCATACAAAAATTAGAGGTTGCATAATAGAACTTACGGAGAAGTAGCATGAAACTGGAAAGTGTGTGATGCTTCTGGGAACAGAAGGTTTAGGGAAAACATATATTGTGAAAGATGAGAATTATACAGTAAAGAATTATGTTTCCAGAGTTTCCTGAGGCCTTGGCATTTCCAGGGTCCCAGTAGGATGACAGATGTGTAGGAAGCACCAAAATTCCTGCCATAAAACAAGTCCTGAAATCACAGGAATAACGGGGTTGTAAGTGAAAGCACAGGGGCACATCTCTTTTCTGATAAAGGGAGTTTCTCATTATGCCGAACACAAAGAAGCGCTCTTTCATTTGGAATTAACATTACTGAGTGCTGAGGACAAGAACTGTATGATGAAATGGCAGAGCTCCGAGAGGCAGGCAAGTTTTATGTCATTTGAACTCTGGGCACCTACTTAGCCCCGCTCCACAGCCTCCATCAGATCACGAGAAGTCTCTGTCTTCTTCCCACCCCTGACTTGAGGAGTTGCAGTGGCCTTGGCAGGAAGAGCTGAGCTATCTGGCCTGGTTTGCACACCTGGGCATGCAGACTGCAGCCTTGCTACGAGGCTCATACTGATATTAAGGGATCTGTGGAATGGAAGTTTATCTTGAATATTGGCAGCATAGAGGGGTAGATAATATTTGAGCAGAGTTGTGAATAGTTTGCCAAAACGCCCTCAGGGCCTTAGCAAATTGCAGCTTTTGAAGGAATACGCTGCATTTTTTGCTTGTGACTTAATTTTAAGAAACCCTGTGGAAAAATCCCTTTGTAATTGGCCTTGCAACCTCAGGTTGCTGGTGCAGATCTGATCACCACAGTCAAGACAGACTCTCAAACTTTGGTTCGTGGACAGCACGGTCAAGACAGACTCTCAAACTGTGGTTCATGGACAGCTGTCTGCAGGAGCAGATGACAAACAGCCTGCGAGACACACCCTTTATATGCAGGGGATCGAATACGACATGCTTCAAAAGCACCAGTGTCAGTAACATGGCATCTCTGACACCTTTTCCTGCAGTAGCAGCTTCTAGTCTGGCACGAACAAGTGTGAGGAGCGGCCGGTGTCTGGGCTCTGGCTGGCAGCTGCAGGGCCTGGGCTGACCCACCCTGCGCATCAGCAGGCAAAGGAATTCAGCCCTTAGAGGAATCCCTGCTCCTGGTGCAGATGAAAAATCCCCTGATGAGTTCATTGTGTCGAGGACAGTGTTTAGCAAGCTGCATACAAGAAGTTTCATGTGCTGCAAGTGGTTTGTAAGGTTTGGGTCTTTGTACACTCTGGTTATAGAAGAAAGCTGCTCTTATGTCTGATGGAGTAACCTGTAATCTGACTTCAGGCAGTTTGCTTTTCTACTGCAGTCGTAGCAACGGGGTCTTGCACTCAGATAACCAACTCAAAGCAAGTAGGTGCTATTGTACTGGCAGTACCTGCCAATATTGTGTGCATAATTGCAGAGGGTGACAAGCTTTCCCACACTACCAGCCTCCTGCTTGTAACTGCAGGGGTATGCAGGACTGAAAGGCCCTTTTTTCTCCTTTACCCGTGTTTGTAGGTGTCAGTGCCCTGTTCCCATGTGAGCTGAACCCCTTCTTGCATGTGTTACATTTTAACACCTTTAAGGAGTAAAACATCACACCATAGGAGGGTGCTCTGGCCTGAAATGGCCATTTGCTAAGCTATGTTCACAATCCCAAGAAGAATAAGAGCAAGAAAAGGACAAATGGAGAAGAGAAGGTTTTCTGTTAATGGGGAGGGGTGGTATGTGTGTGTGTGGCAGTGAAGATCCATGTGTTCACAAACATGCTTGAAGGTCTTCATTGTGTCTGTTTGAATATTTGTATTTATTATGCTGGAGCTAAACGTGTGTGCTCTCCTGCTGCTGTTAGCTCTATTTGCTTTTTGTGCATGCTTCATGACATTGAACATGCTTGTTGATGTAAGTAGTATGTAGATACCTTTATGAGCCTCCAGCCTTCAAGGGACATATGAAGACACAGGACTTTTCAGTATCCTACATATGAAATGCTTGCTTCAGTCATCCTTTTTTTTCCTCTAAGAAAGAAATGTTTTGATTGGTTTTTTTCACCTCTGCTTAGTGCTTATTGGCCAAAGGTGTCTCAGCCCTCTGTGGCTGTAATCTGTCCTACTCATAGCAAATGCGTTCAGGAGAGTGGGGAGGTGGATGAATTGCTGTCTTATCATTGTTGCAGCCAGAGCGCTGCAGTCTGCGGATCCTGCCCTGGCTCCCAAATGGGCAGCGGACAGACTGATTTCCAAAAGCCCCCTGTTCCTCAAAATGCTGGGAACAGAGGAGAGGAGATGCTTCCCAGCACAGTATTACTTAGGAAAAGCAGATTTTTGAGTCAGCCTCTCCTCTTGTATTTTCATACCCTTTTTGACTTTAGTCTAGAGGTGCTATATCGGTGCCGGGCACTCAGTTCCTTGGTGAGCCAAGGGTGGTTTGGATCAGCCCCTCTCAGTGACAGTCTCCTGACTGCCTGGCTTCTTGTACCTTTAGAACAGGAGGCAGGAGTTGCATTTCTTCAGATGTGGCTGGAAGATGGTCAGGATTGTCTGTAGCTCTGGCTTAGCTGTGTGTGATGTGTACAGGATCAGATCTCAGTAAGACCTGAACTGAAAACTTGGCCCTGTTGAAGTCAGTGGGATTGTTTCATTTCAGTTACTTCATCATTTAAACTCCTCTCTGGCAAATGCTGAAGATTTATAGTTGTCTTTTCAGCATGTTCTTAATGCATTCGCAACACACTTGTAATAGGACTACTGTTTTATTATCATCCTTCTATAGTGAGTATAATTGTTCTTTTAAGATAACAAAAGCTATGATTTAATAATTTTAAATGGATTCAATTAAAATGGGAGAGTTGCACTATAAGCATTATGTCAAGATAGATATGCTTAAAAGCATGTCGCTGCATTTGTACATTTCTGCAGGTGAAATGCAACTCCATTCTTTCAGTCCCAAATAGTCCCACAGCAGGCTGTGCTGACTTGGGAACAAGTTGCTGTTTACATAGAAAGTTCATTCATAGAAATGTAAAGGCATAATGCATAGCAAAGAAGGGAGGCAGTGATAAACTCTCTGTGCCACTTAGGTGTTGCTGAATGAGTTTCTGTATCCTCAACTTGTATGAGAACCTGGGATCTTGGGCACTTGCCATTTACAGCACCATCTTGCATGGTGACCTGGTGACACCATGCTGGAAAAGAGCACTTGGAGGATTAAAAAGGTCTTGGCTTCTTCTACCTTTCTGTGATAGCTTTGCATAGAAAAATGTAGCTATACCTGAAGAGCATTAGCCTGCTATGTATCTGCATGGGTTATTATTCTTTCACTCTAGACAGAGAATTGCATGCCAGCAGTTTACAGAATTCTCCTGTCGGGTACTTGTGACAGTGTTAAAAAGTAGGTCATTTGAATGCTTTGCTGATAGCAGTAATGGATTCACAGATCAGCTGGCTGCTCCATACACATGTAACCCCTGCCCAATGTCACCTCCAGAGTGGTTCACACCCACGCAGTGGAATGTGCCATTTTGCTAATGCACATATGCATACTTTGCATTTCAAACTAAGGAGAGCTGAGAGCTTAGGAAATACTAGTAATAGCTATTCCCTACATGTTTTATCAAAATCTCAGACCTGGGCTCTGTCACCAGCCATTTGGGAAGGCTGCATGGCTAGGATATATATGAAGTAGTATTAGGATTAGAACTTGCTTAAAAAGTTATGTGTTGCAGGGAGGCTGTTTAAAAAATAAAATCAAATAAATTAAAAAAACCCTTCTTGCTCTCTTTCTGCAGTACACAGACTGGAGGATGCACGTTCAGTAATGTCTGTGGGCTGCTCAGTCTGTGCAGCATCCTTTGGAGCATCCTTTCTGCCTCCCCAGCTGTGCTGCAGTGTGCGCTGGTGAAATGGGGTGTGTGGCTGACACTGACCAAGCTCCGCGGTCAGCGTGCGCTGAAGTGACTGGGGTGCTCAGTGCCTCGGGGTTGCAGGCTCTGTAATCAACAGCTCTGCAGTGCTTTGCGTGAGTAGTTGTTTCTTCCTACTTTCAGGAGAGCTTGAAACTAACTTCTGAAGGTTGAGATCCTAAATACTATATATACTTCCTTCTGCTGTCCCTAGAATGGCCTAAAGTGATGGCAACAACCAAGAGCAGCCAGGCACCCTGGTGTTGTGGTTTGGGTTACATTTGCATGTCCTGCCGTAGCTGTAGCTGAGCCACAGGAAGCAGCAATAAGCCTCTGGCCTCCCCATGGCAGCTCCTCAGCAAGCAGCACTGAGTTGGGGAGCAGCTGCAAATGTAGTTATACTCAGAAGGGCAGTGGGGCAGCTTGGGCTAGGGAATTAACATCATCATTTGGCTGCTGCATACAGAACCAGGAGGTTCTAGAGACCGAGACAGACATTGCTAGCCACTGTAACCATCCTCTGGTGAAGCAGGCCTTAGTGCCCGTGGAGCAGATAGTTCACTTGTGAAGCAAAATCCATAACCTCTACTTGATATGACCTAAGAGAGCCACAACAATGTTGTGCTTGCTGTCCAAAGTGAAATTAACTATGGAAGCATTGCAGAAATAGTTTGCTTTTAAACTGGAAAAGCAAAACAAAGCAAAAGCAAGTCTAATATCTTCTTAGAACCCACTTGTTCATGTAAATACACCGTGGCTGGGGTAGGTGTACTTTGAAGTGCAATTTAGGAAAGCCCAAGAGGTGAGCTAAGAACCTGCCAAAATATGTTAGAGGCACAAAACACCGAGTTAACTATTTGCCAATTGACTGTGCCATGAAAGGAAGAGGGCATTACTCAGACTGTGAAGTGTGTCTTTCAGTAGTAGTGCTGGACAACACAAAATCATGCTTGATAGATGAAAGTAGCCTGGTTAAGGTCACACACAGCCTTTGCCTCCCCCCCTAGTTCTGCTGCAATCAGGAATCATGTGTGTGTCTCAGCTACTTAAAAATACTTTATTGTTGGATTCACTTTTCTTGTATAAAGATTCAGGAATTGCTGATGAGACCAAAACCTGCAGCTTTAGAGAGAATGTATCTGAAGAGTCATCAGTGATGTGCTACCGCAGGCTGTTTCTGTGCATGCCTGCAGTGGAAGGTTCGCTTTTCCAGCGCAGAGTAACGCAGCAAGTTGATGGAAGGCTGAGTGTGATGCGGGCTTGGCTAATTGGAGCACTCCTGGGAGGATGTGAATTGCACAGTTTCCGTAATGAGCTGAGAGAAAAGATAGTTTACATCCCCTAATGTAACAGCGTCAGGACAAGATTAATAGCAGAACCACAGCAGCAGCGTCTGTCAGAGACTTCATTATTAAAGGGACTGAGTTTCGCTAATGGTATTTTGCTGGTGATGGGTGCGGTGAGTCAGTAGGCAAAATCACTTCCCTGGGTCTCCCCCAACTTTCTTATCACCAAAGCCCAAGCTTATAATGGACACATGAACACAGAGATTTTTCTGTTATGAGATGCAGTTAAATTGTGGTTCAGTTTCCAAACTACACTGGAAGTGGAGTCATCTGAATGCACGATTCTCCATGGATCTTTTATTCTGCTGCCGCTTTATACAGGGTCATCTCAGGAAAGTTAATGAAGAGTCATTAATTTGAAGTTAGGGAGATGGACTGGGTTTCTGTAAACATGCCATTTTCCTTCATTTTTTGAGCATACTATGCACTCTGGCCAGGTTCTCAGTGATATTAAGCTGTGTCTCAGCCTAGAAAATGTTTGTACATACAAATTGGGCCACACACATTTGGAAAACAGTCAGCTTTGTTGGCAATTGTTGCCCTGGAAAGGGATGGCAGGCAGTGTTACAAATCGGCATGCATGTGCTAGACTTGACTGGGAGACTTTTCCTCTGAGAAGCGTTGTAGGGTTAGGTAGAAACCAAAAGAAATAATTTTGCTGTAATTTCAGATATTTGTTAGAATACAAACTGTGGTGGTGTTTACAACCAGGGAGGGAAAAGACTTCTGAGTCCCCACTGCTCTAGGTAAGATGTATGGCTTTTTGGTGCTGGTTTTGAGGAAAATCACAATCGGCAATTTTTTACTATCTGTGCTGGCAATAAGGCTGTGTGTCAGATATCCTGTTTGTGGAAGGTGCCTGTTCCACACCAATACTGTTTGGCCTAACACTAGGTTAAGTGTCTCTAATCCCAGCGCATGATAGGTAAAACCTAATCCCATACTGGTGAAGTGAAAATTTTGGTGCAAATTTAGATTAAATCTGTATCCCCTTCCCGGACAGATTTGTGTGTTTGTTGGCATGTGCTCCCTCAGCTCTTGCAAGACATGGTGTCGACTGCCCAGATTCAAGACCCACATTGGTGCCAGAAGAACTCTACCATTTCCAGTGTTTGATACTGTGATAGCTCTGATAAACTTGAGGGCCTCATTTTGCTGTGTCCTGTCCTGTTGTAGAGGCTTGATGTCCTCCAGCCTTGGCTTGGAATGAAGCAGAAGATGAATCTGAAATACAGTAACTGTTTCTGCACAAATCCCTTTAAATACTCTGTCATGACTCAGAGAGAGTGCCATGGCAGTTCTGTGTTCTGTCTGGTAACTGAGCAGGGAAACTATTAAAGCCAAAATTACAAAAAATCCCTGAATCTGCCATAAACAAGGTACATGCAGTTGTCTGAAGAATTTTTCTCTGCACTTACCATGATTACACATCTATGGAGTGAAGAAACTGAAGAGTCTGGGGGTGCTCTGGACATACAGACCTCTCTCCTCGTGGCAGTCCATGTGCACATGCAAAAATGGTCACTTAACCACCTGCCTGGCCTGCTGTTCTCAGTTTATTTGTTTCTTACTGTGATTGCCCGGGTCATCTTAGAGTGCTTGTAAACAGAGCAAGTTTCCTTCTCTTTCTCTCTCTCTCTTTTTTTTTTTTTTTTTTTAATGGAGTTAACCACAACTCAATATTTGTATCATTCAAGCTCAATTAAAAGCACACACAAAAAAGTTCATGAAGTCTGCTTTTAATGAAGAGGCATACTTTCATAACAGACGATGTTCAAAGATACTTTTAACAATGAGAATGAAGGATTTACGATGTAAGTATTTTAGTCATTAGAAAATTGGAATTGTTCCTTTGGAGAAAACAAACAGGCTTTGGGCTCTTCCTACAAGCAGTATGAACTCAGCGGCTGGCAGCTAGTTAGCCCCCCTGCAGCATGAATTAATGATAAAACTGCTTTCATTCAGAAGGGAATTTTATTGGGCAGGATGCCGGGTACCAACACAATGAGGTCTCCAGGCGCCCCTCCCTCTAGGGGTCTTCAATTACACTTCGTAATGAGCACTGTTTCATTAGTGAGGAAAGCAAAAGTCGGCACTAATTAAAATTAAATTAGGACACACTCAAGTTGTGTCACACAGTGTGCTGAGATATTAATAAAAAAGAAGCTGCCTCAAACAAGCGTG
The DNA here is from genome assembly GCA_013398915.1 of Dromas ardeola. Lineage (NCBI taxonomy): Eukaryota > Metazoa > Chordata > Aves > Charadriiformes > Dromadidae > Dromas > Dromas ardeola. The sequence continues at coordinate 290,504 of VYZM01010029.1, read as the reverse complement.
GACCAAAGGGTCAAGTGATAACAATTAAAATATTGGATGTGATGTCAATGCTGAATTTTTAGCACTCCGGTTTGGCTTTGTGTATGGAAAGATGGTGTCTGGAGTGGTTTCTGTAAGTTGGAAGAGGCATTGCATCTACATCTGTCAACATAATGTCTGACAGAACGTTTTCCTAAAGCTTGCGTACTTGCCAGAGTATTTCGCAAGAACACATGCATGTGCACATGTGCCTGCAATCTGGTGTTCATGTACACTATTGAGCTGACGTGTGAAAATAAGATGTACGTTTCACGTGAAAACCCTGCATAAACTCCTGCTGACATGTAAAAGGTGTCTGACTTGAGCACTCATGTAGCAAAGCACTGCATCTGCACCGTTACATATGTATACCATGAGATGAGCATATATTTTTTTATGTATATGTTTAACATGAAGATGGTTTCTAAGAACAACTGAGTGCCAGACCCAGCTCTTGGCTCCCTTCCTGGGAGCACTAATACTTCATTCACCTTAACACTTGTGTGATGCACTTGACAGTTTGTAGCTGAGCTGCCCTTAGGTTTGGAGCATTGCTGAGCGTCCTCACTGGTTCGCTTTTTAAATTTTCTAGCTTTCACTTCTTCTGCCATGCTGTGTCTTGGGGCCTTCCACTGCTGCTCCTTGTCGCCGGTTGCGTATTGCGGGCCGGGAGTGCAGCACAGGCACTCAAACTGCTCTCACTCAGAGCCAGTGCGGATCTGGCAGAGCTCCTCAGCTGCGTCCCTCTAAGCCTGTAGCTAGTTGTTCAGACTAGTCGTTGTAAGCATTTTTGAGGAAAACTTACTGCTCAATTTAACTGTGGTGTTTAATTAAGTTGGTTCCAAAGGCATTTGCCAAAATATTAAAATATATTTGACCTTCAAAATGGATTAAGTAGACATGATGTTCAGCAAGGCAAATTATAGTGAACATCTGTACATTTTGTGTTTAAATATACAGACATGGAACTTGCTAGGCTGGTGAATGGATATGGAATATTCAGCACACACAGTAATCTGGAAAAGAATTTGTTCTTCTCAGTGAATATATTCTTGCACATTAGTAAAACTGTGGCCAAGGCACTTCATGCAGTGTACATCTGTTTGCCTGAGTAATAATTATTAATGCTTGCTATGGTACAGGGGTAGACTGTGCATGAGACTTGCGTGGAAAACTGATCAGAAATAGATCATGGTGTTGCATAAGAATCCTTGGAGGTTCAGGCACCCGACCACCAGCCCACCCAAATGCCCACGTCTGAATAAATGTGTTTCAAAGAATGGAGTAGGCATCATCACTGGACCATCCGTCTTTTTGTGCATAAATCCTCTTTCCTAAGCATTAAGACAATTGATTCTTTTAAACTTGCTGCTTGCTTAAATACCTGCTGTCCTTTCTGGGTGTTTCCTATTGTGGCAACTACAAGCAAAGCTCTCCATCCTATGGAGACTGTCCTCCTTTAGCTGAGGTAAAACTAGCAAATATTTAAGGCCTCGCACTGAAAGTTAACTGCTTACATTTCCTTAATATGTATTTAAAAGACAGATCATGAAGCCTGTAAATATGTGTTATCATAAAAACATCCCTAATGTGTAACTGAATGCTCTGCCATAGCCATTCCACATGAGCTGTTCCTTGCTGTGAGGGCTGTAACCTGCGTTGCAATAATTTCCTAATGTCTGGTTTAAGAAAGACCCTGACTTCACTAGGTCATTTATTTACAGTTCTATAAATGCTCTGCTTTTTTAGTACAGTCAAAGCATGCATTTGTGGATCTTGTGGGGTTTTTGTTTCTCTTCTGGATGTATTTGATTATAACGACATACATTTTTAATGTGCTTTCCATCCAGGAGGCAGAAATACAGCTCAGGTAAAATGTGTGTGACTTCACCATGAAAACAGAAGTCGCTCAGAGGTGGAGCACAGCATCTGCTGAATACTACACACAGACCAGTTTAAAGAGTTTTAAGAGATGCTTAAAATCCTATGTCTGCCCAGAAAATAGGAGCTAATCATCCAGAATTGTTGAAAGTAAGTGTTAAATCTGCTAAGCAGAGCATTGATCACAAAGGGAGAGATGCAAAGGGAAAAGGGAATCAACCAGATCACCAGAAAGTACTTTTCCATTCATGAGAGACCTAATTCTGATTAGCTTTGAGTCAGGACAGTCTGTGAGGCTAATGGTTTTGCTCAGCACTTCAAACTAGTATTTTAGCTCTTTTTAAAATTTGTACACGCTTAGAGTCAAGTACCAGCTCTAAAGGTATAAAAAAAAAAAAAAAAAGTTGGGGGAAAAAAGAGAGTGCTCTTCCTAGATACATTTCTAGTCAAATGCTACTCCCTGTCATCTTAATCTGTACTCCAAAAGGTCCAAGCAGGCTCACTGTGGGTGGGTAAGTAGGCAGTACACCAACGCGCATGCTATTACACTGGCATGCCTTGTACAGGCATTTTCTTGCTAGTTCCTCTTGCTTTTCACTTAACTTGCTGGGGATTGCTAAGGAAGACACTTCTGTGTTTGCTTATATTGAATCAGTGGAAGATACAGATCTTTGCAGTTATTACCTAAGGCTGTCTGGTCCCATTCAGGAGCAGACTTTTGTTGTGCAGAGGTACTTGCTTCTGCCTGCTGAAGCCCTTTCTTAACGGTGAGCGGAGAGTCCATGCGTGTGTGTGCGAGCGAGCTTTACAAATCCCCTTATACACACCCCTTTGGCAACCTCTTTTATGAAATTTTTATTAGTATGTTCAGCAATGTGCATGTCCTCAGGAATAACAAACAGCACAGAGAGAATATGTAGCCACTGAAATGGTCCAGGGGCTTCAGAAGGGAGGTGAACAATGCTACTTTAAATATTGCAGGATGGTTTACAACCCTGAGGGAGGAGGTGTGGGGGAGGAGAAGGGAAGAGCAGATGGGCACAGTGTCCATTTAAGGTGGTCTGGCACAATTATTGGTCAGCAACAATGTGATTTTTATTTGGAGGCTCCTTTCAGCCCCCGTTTTTCTTCTGAGTTTGCATATATGTCTATCCCTGAAAAAGTTACCTTGGATTTTAGGGGGTTCTCCAGCTCAGTTGTGCCATAATGATTAGGTTTAAAGATTGACAAAACATTTCAGGGATCATTGTCTTTAGACCGGATGGATGCCTGACATGGCTGGCGTGCCCCGTGTTAGGGGGCTGATATGGCAGGCAATGCTGCCCGCCTCGGCCGCAGTAAGCCAGTCTCAAATCACGAGGAGATGTGTGCCTGTCACAGTGATCTGCTGAGCTCAAAACCTCTGGTAGGACCTGAAAAACATTCAGGAACGTCACTGGCCCAGGCTGTTATCCCAGATGCCAGACTGGCTCTGGGCTGTGCAACATGGGGAATGAAAAAACTGTTATTCTGGGCTTTTGGCTCCAGGAACTTTGGAACAGCACAAGATGTTTGCATTGATTGAAGGCCTCGATGTTAGAGTAATCCCTAACAAAGAGCTCCTTTTTGAGTGCAGGAGGTCTGAGGTTGGTGGGCACAAAGCTGTTTCCTTGGGAGAAAAGGGACCTGACATCAACAGCAGTATAGGTATCTGTCTACAATTAGGGCCTGGTATATCTGCTAGTTAAATTTCCTTGAATAGGATAGTATTTATGTTTGCCAATTCTCCTCCCCAAGTGACCCGTTAAATCAAGTTAATCCCTCCACTCCAGTCTGTTCTTCTACTAAAATCCATGTCTTCCTGTAACTTGCTTCTCATAATCAGCCCATATGCCTGTGCTCCCATCTGACATAGAGGACGTTTAGCTTGGTGGCTACATCTTCTTGGCTTCAGTTTTCATTCGCTGTGTGATCCCCTGAAAGGCCACTGACTTTTTGCCTCAGTTTCCCCATCTGCAAAATTCTTTATTGCATTGCAAGGCTTACTGCAGTAAGGTCATCAAGGGAGCTGATATGTAAAGGCTAAGGAAGAGCAGCTATACTTATATGAACCGTGATATTGACTTATATGAACTTATATGAACCGATATGAACAACATCAGCTTCATTCCCCTGGTTTACTACCAACAGTGGTATCAGACTCCATAATAAACTAAAACTGCCCGTGTAAGAGTTTTGGTTTATCTGTTTGCACTGGGATTATTCTGTTAATTGGCATGGTAGCATGGTGCAATATCAAGTAAGAGCATTAGAGGTGAAATGTTTTCTTAACTTGAAGGTCTTCTGGCATGTGTTTTGTGTGTGGAGAGACAGGCAGTCATCCTTTAATGGCATATGGAAGGACCCGTATTTGTATCTCCTTAAGTGAGAGATGATAATATGCTACCAAGTATTCACCTTTTCATGATGCTACAAGAATAATATGAAAGGAACATGGTATCGTGCTGAACATAGACAGTCAACTCTTTGGGGCAGGAACCATCACTTTTTATAATGTATGCACTGTCTCTAGCATGATAAGTGATGTGTCCCTGTGATTATTAAGAATTCCATCGGAAAAACGTTGTTATTGTCGCCACAGATTTGCCTGTGTGTGAGATTTGCAAAGAACGGTCTGATATTTTAGGGATATACATGCAAAATCTTCAACTGTTGGCTCTCTGCTGCTTGGAAACCCAAGTTCGTCCTTAGAAGTTGACTTGCTTCAGCTGTTCTGGGGTCCTGAGGCCTGTGACAGGAAGGGCTGTATGATAGCCTTACTGAGTTTTCTCATGTCTGGAGCGTACAGACACAATTAATCCAGTGGAGTTTAAGGATATAGCCAGGCATGTACAGTATCCAGCCACGAGAGCAGTCAAAATGGGTGTGACCCAACAGGAGGTTGGAAAAGCCTGACACACTTGGCAAGTGATGTAATGCTCTATTCTCAGGAGGAAATTCTTTATTGAACCCCTCCAGCAATGAACTTTTGGCCTGAAGCTGGAGTTTGGATTGCACAAGCTCAATAAATGTGTAATTATAAATACCAGAGACGCACCAAGCCCCCACCATACAAGTAGGACCTGTTTCAGAAGTCAGGAAGAAGCAAACATCTAGGCAGTGAACCCATTGCAGGAGCCAGGTGCTCTGAAGGAGAGCAGCCTCTGCTCAGGGTGTGGGCCCTGCAGGAGATGGCTCCTGCCCAAGAAAGTGTCATTGGCCATCCTGGGCATCGTGGCAGACAATCAAGCCAGGAAAGCCATCAAACTTTCAGCCTCCTCCTCAGGTCTTGCTGCTTTGAATTGGCTGCTTGACAAGTGTGTGGTAATTCTGCTTTTACCTGAAGTCATTGCCTAATTTAGAGTTTGCAGCTTTGGCATTTAGGAGCTAGAGCTGGATGGGAAGCCCAGGGCTGTTGGGCTTTCTCTGATGTGGGAGATGGTATCATGCAGAGGGGCAGAATCTCAACTTTCATAAAATATCAGTCTCCAATCTTTTTTTTTTTTTTCTTCCTCTCTTCTTATATTAGAGTAACTATAATGTAATGCAGAGATACCAGAACCACTTTGATGGTAGAAATCTACCTGCAACAGCTTGAAGCTCAGCACTGGTAGACCTGCCCTGCCCCTCTCACTCCAAAGGAAGGATGCAGAGTTCATGGTCCAATGACACTTCCACACCAGTGATACAGTGCTTTCAGTGGCAGCAGAAATCAAATGGGAGGGTCAATGCTTACTAGGTGATTTCAGGGCAAACTGCGTTTACGATATTCCAGGCTAAGTGCATATGTGCCCACCAGTTCCAAAATGAACACCCCAATTTTCAGTCTTGTGACTTGAAATATTGGTGATTCACATACTTCTGTGCCGAATGGGATGAGGGTGGAATGGATGAAAATTGTTTACACCTTCATTTCAACTATGACAGTGTGGAGTGGTAGAGGAGGAGTCATCACTCTTCTTGAAAAGTTGGAGACGTTGGTTTTATGGGGCTAACCAAAACCATGTTAACTGTAGCTCTGCCTGCATGTAAGGCTTCTGCACAAACCTCTGCTAGTTTGCATGATGGCTTGCTGAGCCTTTCATGTATAGGGTGGATCCGGTGCTGAAATAAGCAAATGAAAAGGCTGTTGAACAAAGGGTTAGGAGTGGAACCAAGAGATGGCATATTCAGTCCTTTCTGTAGGCCAGGAAGACCTGTCCAGCCTGCTCACTGCAATTATTAGATTACCAAAAGAGCTTAACACCATTTTGAAAAGTCTGCTGTACATCTAACTGCAAACATTAGAATTGACTGTAACTGAACAAAATCAGGCAGAGGCAAAAGCCAAAAAATCATTACTCTTATATGAGGTTGGAGAGTGGAAAAAAGAATCCTCATCCTACAGCGTTCGGAGCAATCACCCCAAAGCCATGATGCACTGTGCAGCAACACTGTGTTTGAAAGTGTTACGATAAAGTATGGGGTCTGTGCACAGACACGTGCATTTTTAGGGTTAGCAAATGGAAATGTTTTCTTTTCATTTCTACCTGAATATGGATTTATCTTCCTGCTTTAATGTACCTACTGCATGACCGTTTCAAAACTGTACAGCAAGTGACAATTCTGAAGCATGGTTATTGTTCGTAATGACCATCAACCAGGCCACCTGAGTGACGATCTAGGTGTGAGAGGCTTTATTCAGGGCTCTGTAAACTTTATCACCATGTTCCTTGAAGCTCCAAAGGACATTAGAAGAGGTTGTGGAATAGTCTGAATGTCTCCACAGGACCGAGCAGATCATAGTACAGCTATGATGCATCTTGCTATTACAGCAGGAACAGCAGCATAGTTCTATTTTGGAAGTTTACTTAGTGTGTCCTTCAGATGTGTACGTATTAAACAAATGTGACCAAATAATTTGTCACTACACGTGTGCAGTTTGCTTATTTTGTTAATCCTATATAGGAAAGGGAAATCAAACATTTTTGTGACCATTTTAACCATGTTGTTTTATAACCCTCCCAACATTCTTTTCCTTCAAATGCTGTAAAGTGATTCCCTTTGCCAGTCTTTTCCCTTTTTCTCTTTGAAGGCTGCTGGTCATATAACCTTCTGTTTCCTGTTGTTCTGCCTGTGGACTTCAATTTGTTTTGGCACTTTCTGCAATTGTGAAACTTGAAATTAAGCTAAGATTTTTATATGTGCTAAATTAGTTGCCTTAGGTGTGGCTGAGTGGAAGAATGTGAAAGTGTCATGTACACAGTTCAGCATAATATTTGTTTTAGCTGTAATCATAGTACAGTATTATAATATCAAGGTAGTTTATAGTTTATTATGGTGTATTAGTGTAGTTAGTAAACAATGCTATCCAGTGTTAATTGTTAAATAATCAATATCAATCAGTGTTAAATAATCAATATGACTGTTTCAAGGATCTACCAATGTTTGTGCTAGCAAACTAGATTTCAAGGGTTTATAATTCATCCATTATATATTGCCTGAGGGTGGAACTTTACATAGTATGTACCAATATTGGGGAAATCCCTTTTCTCTTTGTACTATCCACTGGATTGAGGCCTATCATGCTTGGAGGAAGATCTAACCTCCTAGAGCTACAGCTATGGAGGCTTATCTTGTATGGGTAGGAATCCATGCCAGTCCCTTCAACTGAAGGTAGATATTTACTCTCTGCAGCTTCTAACAAATGTATCTTCTTCTTTCTTGATTTGCTATCCAACTGACTCATTTTTAGACATTCAGAGGAAGGGAGTGATAAAAGAAGAAAGTAGGAAATGTTTAAGAGAGAAATTTGTTTGCCAGTCAGGAAATACTTGAGAGTAAGAAATTCCTGGAGACGAAGTCCCAGTCCCAAACTGCTAGCTGTTCCCTGACAGTCAATGTTTATTCCTTAATTTCCAGAGGGAGGGAGGTATGAGGCACTTGAATTAGTCATACTCCTATCTCCCTAACCCCAGGGTGTGTTCTGGGGAGCCTTCTCCTGCCTTATCCCCAGGGAACCTCAATGGTGTGTCTGTAGGAGATTTTTGAGTTTTCTTTTCAAAGATTGTCCCCTAGAAGTCTGTCTTTTTCTCCTCCTTCTTAGAGCCTGTTCTCGTTTTAGTTAAGAATGAGGCTATCTACATCAACATCAATTTTTGCCCCTCGATAAGGGACACCAAACCCACTGTTCCTTTCTTGATGCCTGTCAACATTCATGATAATCAGATACAGGTTTGGGGTTTTTGAGCATGGATACATATATATATATTTATTTTTTACTGATGAAATGCTTACAAAGAAACAGATGCAAACATGAGAACAGACGGTGAGTCATAGAGGGACATGAGTGAGCAATGAGACTCCTGATGCAAGGTGCTGATGTTGGTGTTGTGGATGCCCTGATCCGGCAGTGCGCTGTACGCACAGAGGAGCTCTGTGCTGCAGGTTCCCCCTGGTCCAGGGAGGTGCTTTGTCAAAGTGGCTGCTGAAGGGAGCTGTGGTCCATTTGTACAGAGGCACCAGAGGTGAGGTTTGAGATCCACTGGGTTCGCAAGTTAGCAGTTGTATGTCCTGCAAGCCTGTTAAGATAGTAATAATAATAATGATGATGATACTTAGGAGAGTTCAAAGTGGAAGAATTTCAGGGAGATCTGCTATGAATTGCTTACTCTTGTTATCTATTGTGTATGTGTGTTCGTATGCAGGTGTAGGTAAGTCTGAGCGTGCAAATCCAGACACAAACACTAGAGCCATACCTTGTCCCACTGCAAAGAGGAATGCAACAAGGATGAGATTCCAGAACGCGATCAAAACTAACGAGCTCTCTGGCCTGCGGTGGACCCTGGGAGAAGTAAGCTCTGCAACTCCTTGCGAGTGCAGGAGTAGTGAGGGCCTGTGTGTGCAGGGGTGAGCTGAAAGCAGCTTTTCCCAGGTTGATTCAGGGGAATCTTCTCATGACTCCCCTTTCACCCATACTCCCTTCCCACGGATTTCATGTGGGAGGGTGAAACCCAACTTTGCAGTCAAAACATTGTCAAATTAGTAGTAATTAGCAATTCAATAAATAATCTGCAATAATGGGAACAGGTGCTAGGGGGAGCAGAAGAGCTGTCAGTAGGACACCCATCGTTTAAACAGTAGGTGTTGCTGGCGGCTTGCTGCAGTGACTAGTGGAAGTCTTTGAATCTATAAAATGTAGAACTAGATGCATTTAAAAGAGATATGGATGTGTTTTAAAGCGTCCTGGGTATTGACCATATCTCCTAGAATTCTACCTAATCAGTTGCACTTACCTTCCGTTATAATAAGCTATGTTCTTGTGTAGCACTGGTCTCTCTGTAGGAAGCAACCCAGTGTAACGGATTAACTCAGTTATTCACTCTCTAGGCTCATGTAGCTGCCTCTTGGGTGAAATACAAAAGTTAGTTAACCAATCAGACTTCACAGCAGTGTTTGGGAGGGGCATGAAACGCTGAGATTTTATATCAGCTGCCCCAGTGAAATCTGGAATAATTCTGTCAGCTGGCAATGGAATTGTTTGATTTATACCCATGTACAAAATCTAGCCTTAAAAATGTCTCCAGTAGAAACTACTTCAAAATGTTAGCAATAATTTGGCCAGAAAATGGACTCTAAGGCAATTTCTACTGGGAATGCAGTTCACAGATGTATCTAACCAGCTGCACACACTGGCTTGGGTTCACACATGTATCTCTGGGTTGCACTCACAGGAGAGAGGATAGTACGCATATAAGCTATATTACTACACTGAAAAGCATTACGGATCCCAAAAGCAGACAGGAAAAAGCATTCATCCCAACGTCACGTGAGACTTGCATATACTCACCCAAGAGGCATTCTCCTTTGCTGGTCTGGCTGGTTTTACCACAATAGGGTTACAATACTAGCAACTCGATTATGGTAAAAGTGGGGGATTATTAAGGATTTAAGTTTCCTGTGGTATAATTTTGTGATTCCATGTGCAGAATTACTCTGATATTACTAGAACTGTCTACACAAAAGACATTTTAATATAAAAAAATTGGCAACACTTGGTTTTTCCTCTTCTTTAGGAATAGTTCTTTCTGCCACAGTCCATCATTGGTTTGTTGCCTAGGGCTTGCTGAAGAGCAGTACTAGGTCTCCCCACTTGTCTGGAAGTTCATTCTTCTTCATTCTGCCAAGTGCCTTTTCTTTTCTCTTTCAAACAGCTCTCAATACCATCCATCTTATTCTTCTCTTGCCTTCTGTGTGCTAGTATCTACCTGTTGCTTCAATAATCACTACCATGTTGATAGGACTTAGAAGACTTTTCTTCTAAGTAAGTATTTATTCTGTTTCAATGCACTCTGCATAGCAATAGAGCATTCATTCATTTAATGGATGCATAAGGTACCTCTTCAGGACAGTGCTGATCTGAAAGCAAAGCTGCTCCACTCAAACACTGAAGCTGGACAAATGCAGACCAGTGTATGGCAAAAGCAAATGTAAAACCCATTAGATAAATCTTCCCTCAATAAAAAGTTTAGTCTGGCAAAGGGAAGGCTGAGAGAAATTCTATAAATACACCGGGACAGGAGGAAAAGGGGAGGTAAATGCCAGGGAGGGAGAAAAACTGCTTAAACTAAAGGCAACACTGGCACAGGAACAGACGGGTGTCATCTAGCCAGTAGTAACTTTAGGCTGGTAATTAGAAGGTTCCTAACCATCAGAGGAGAGAGATTCTGCAGCAGACTCCCAGCAAAAAGTGATGCTTTTTGCTGGCTTTTTTTTTGTTTCTTCTTGCTGTGAGCTGAGTTTAAGACAGAACTCAGTCAACTGGCATGAGGGGTTATGTTATCTGAGGTACTACTGGCTGTGTGTGCACATGTCCTTCCTCCTATGGCCCGGCAGGTCTCAGTGAGCAGAAGGGGTGGGGGAGAGAATAGCATGTTAGTAAATGTCAGCATCCACACGGTGTGAGTTCATTTGGAGTGTTTTCATCGTTCCCATCCTTGGACTGTGGGAGAGGAAATAGTGAAGAGCTCTCCCTTGTGTCCTTGTGGCACAAACAGTCGGTCCCAGAACAGTGATTCCTGGTGTAAAGGCCTGAAGATACGTGGAGGCAGGAAAACTCACCCTGGGGAGTCTGTCCCTCTACAAAGAATTGTGGAACGGTCCTCCCTAGCGCTGGAGAAGACAGGCCTGGACCAGAATGTCAGATCTAAACAGCTCTAGGTTTTGCAGCCTGTCAGCTCCAAATCTGAGGTCTATAGCATGAGCCTATCTCCAGTGACATCTCACTGAATCTGAATCACTTCTCCTGCTGCTAATGTACAACAGGCAGATGCGTATTCTCACACCCACTGCTCACCTGTGATTCTGTTTTTCTCTTTAGTAATTGTGCAAGTCACCTGATAATTCAGCTAAAAGCCCTTACGAGACATTACATAATGTCCTTGGAGAAACCCTGTCTGCTGTAACATTGGATAGATTATTATGTAAAACTTTCTCTCTTTTTCTCGGTTGTTTGGTTTTGGGTGGGGAGTCACGCTGAATTTCCACTTGGCTGAATCTAAGAGGTTTCAGGTCTACACTGGATTGCTCCACTATTTTATTAATCTCTGGAGACTATGCTGGAATTGGCTTTAGCATCACAAGTGAAATGAGTTTGGCAGGGCTCTCTGGAGTCTAGGCAGCACACCTGGCCGTGCTGAGGCGGAATTCAGCTCACTTGAGTAAGTGAGTGGTAACACTCAAGAAAGCCTCCAGCTCTAATGTGATGATTTAATTAGCATCACTGGACCAGCTCCATGGGATAAAACCTTCCCCCAATACTTCCTCAGGACTGCAGAACTTCCTATATGTGCAAGTAGTCCTGAAGGGATAGTGCATTCCTTGCTAACGTGGGCAAGAGACCTGTATGCAGGCCTCTGTTGAGCAGGATGAGTACAAAGAGGCACGTTCCAGCTTCTACTGAAACCTCTGCCTGTGGCTTCTCTTCCTTGGGTGGCTGTTGAAGGCCTGAGCAGGACTGGCTTGCTCACTCTTCCCTTTTTTGCTGAAGACCCTGAAGCCCTGCCTGCTCTAACAAATGGCCCGTGGGTGACATCGAGCTCCCGTGGAGGCCTGAAGGAAGGTTAGAAGTTAAAAACCAGAGCAGTGAGGCACCCAGCCATCTCTTAGCATCATGCTTCTGTTTGCATCTTGAAAAATCTCCATCTCCAGCTGCTAGGACAGAGGGGAGCAAGCAGCCCTCTACTAGAGGTTTCCCCCAGCTGAAGCAGTAGCAGACAACTGACCAGGCATTAATGGCCATTGTCACCACCACCTCCTTGCGTGAGTGCTGGGGGAGCTTATTAATTTTTGCAGATGTCCAACCCTCCTCATCTGCATTCTTCCACCAGCATCCTGTCCACTGTGCTGCCTGGCATCCAGCACAGCATAGTTCATCATCTGCCCCAGCAGAGAGACCAGGAGCATGTCAGGGCTGTGGTTTAGGCAGCATTTTGTTAAGAGACTTGATAAGAGAGTGGGGGTGAGAGTCTTGGGTGATGTCCTGGGCAGAGGCCATGCCAAGGGACCCAGCTGTCCGAGACCCCCCAGTGAGGTGCCCACACAGGGGAGAGGGAAACCGTATTCCAAAGCTCAGGTCAACAGAGTTCATCAAGAACCCTTTTCCTTTCTGTCCAGAAGTTCTGAATGGAAAAACATTCTCTGAAACACTGCTTCTGGCTGGATATTTCAAAGCAGAATGAAAAATTTTGTTTCAGCTCAAAGGGTTCTCTTTGAACTGAGATTTTGAGAGAACTTTTTCTTCTTGAAAACTGAGATTAAATAAACTCATCAACTGCAGAAAAATTTCAGTTGAGGAATCTATCAAAAAGCGTAAAATACTAGTTTGAAAAAATTCCCCTATTGAGGGGAGAAAAAAACCCAATGACTTTTAACAGCTATATTTTTCAAACGGAAATTTTTCCAGTCAGAAAATATCAAAATTTTGTTTCCTTCTGCTTGTTCACTTCTTTTTTGCCCTTATTTGGGACATCCTGTAGCAACCAAGAATCCAGAAAGTCTTCTTCCACCAAAGGTTTGCAAAACTCCTTGATGTACAAGCTTCAGGCTTGTCATGAAACCTGAACCCAAGGAAGGTTTCCTGGCTTCAGCTTTCAGTCCAATGTTGCACATGGCTCTGGCTCAGAGGATTGCTTTACTATTGGAGCAGGGATGGGAAATCCACTTGTGCAGAGGGAAAAAAGATGGAAAGTGTATGGCCTACAGTGTGGAAAAGCCAGCTACAGGACAGCCTCTGTCCCTGCTCCTAAGCCCCGGACTGGTGTTGTGCTGCAGTTCTCACCAGCTTTGGCAGCTGAGCTGTATTGCTGTGGACCACCTTAAATGTTTTCCATGCCAGCTGAGTACAGAAAGCTGCTGAAATGGGTCTCTGCTGTGTAGTGCTGCACTCTCTCTTAGCAATGCCCTCATGGTGACTCAGTCCCATTCCCCGCTTCTTTTAACCCACAACAGGTCAAGAGTTTAACAAAGTGACTGGGGCTGGGAGCCAAGTCCCCAGAGTTGCAATCTGCAGCCAGCATGCCAGCATCTGGAAAGCGTTTGTGACCAATAAAAAATGAATGTGCAGACTCCGCCAAAGCAGCAATCATTTGGCATCTCAAGCCCAGATCTTTACAAGATGATTCTTCTGAGGCTTGGAAAGGCTTGCCTTAGTGTTTTCTAATAAAAACAGTTCTGGGCTGGGCCAGTAGTCGGGTGAATAGTGCTATGCGTCGCCACATGGGAGACAGCCAGCCGGGAATGGGAAGAGGTTGCTGGAGTCTAACCTCTCTGGCTGGCTGGGGCTGGCTGCCTCATGTCAGTGATGCTCTTGCTCAGGCATGGGACAGGGCAACGTGGGTGCTACAGCAGCTGCCACTCAGAGCACACTCTGACCTTGGACTGTTTTATCTGGTGCCACAGGGCTCTGGGGGAAGGACACATGGAGGAGCACAGGGCAGAGAATTCCCTACTATTAGGGCATGGAGCTTTTGGTCAGTTTGATAGGAGCTGCCTTAGACTAAACCATGGACAAAGCAGTTTCCAGTATTCAGGAGTGACTTTTCCAGCTGGTACAGCTTAAACATGGCGGGCTGTCTCTGCAGGGTACAGTTTCATTCCTACCTTTTTGTCAGTTCCTGACTGCAAGGTATCAGCGGGATTGTAGGGAGCTGCTTCTCAGGTACAGGTAACAGCGTAGGTCCATGTCCAGCCTTGAAGAGACCAAAGAGAAGAGGTTTGGTGTATGTATGGGCTTGGTACCTCGGAGTGGTACGAGCCTGCTAGGGGCATTCAAGAAGGGGGAAAGAGCTGCATAACATGTGAATGCTGCCATTGATTGTCTTTGCCAGCAGCTAGCTCATACTGCTGTTGTTGAGCACATCCGAGAGTTCTTCCATTGCTTCCAAGTTCTGTCCCAAAGGATGCGCTGAACTCGGCACCCTGCTCCTTCTTGGAATGCGCAGTGGGATGGGTTTGTCCGTATGCGTGTTCCTTCCTCAGCTGGATTCTTTCCTTTCTGTTGCTTTATCTCTCTTCTCTGGAGTGACCATGACTGGCAGTCATGCACAAGCCATCTAGGGCTGTTTGAACTCCACCACCACATACCCTGACTTCCACTGTGAGGAAACAAACACAAATGAGTGGAAGTTTAGTAATTGTTTTGCAAGTTGCCAGAATAATTTTCGCTGGAACTAGATGGATGTTGTTCCTATGGTGTCATCTGACTGCAGAATCAGTACAGTGCCATGGCTCAAGCAGTGCAGCCGGGGTGCAAGAAACCCCACAGCTAAACCTCAGTCTTAACTCTGAAGACAGTGAAAAGACACTCATGGTTGGTTGTTCCCCTAATTCTAAGTATGATCTGCAGAGGGAGTTCCACCACAGAAGGGGAAGCTGGCATCTAAACTGAGGGATGAGAGCACAGATACAATTCAGATTCCTCAGTTTCCTGTATTTGATCTTGCCTTTGAGGGGTATCAAAACTGACGACTGGGCGGATGTTTGGAGGATGAGAAATCATGAAAGTGAAGGAATTGTATTTTATGCGTTCACATTTCAAACTGCAGATATTTGAAGTGAGGTCCTCTGGGACTCCCAGGGTTGTGCATTAACACTGCCACTTTACTAAGTTTGGTTTTAACTCAGCACCATTTGTTCTCACCTGGGTCCTGCCTGCAATAGGAAAATAAGACAGTTAGCCAGTGTCAGCTACTGCATGTCAGTGTGCTTTTCCATATGTTTACAAAGGGTAGGTTAGGGTGGCTACCCAGGGTAAGTAAAACCAGCATCGTTTGAAGAGACGTTACTGTTCTGGGTCAACCTACAGTATTGCTAGAATCTCCCCTTGTGCTCCTAGTCTTGGCAGATTAACAAAACAAACCACCACTACCACCCCCAACACCTTTTGCTTTGAGTTTGTGTCACACATGCAAAATCCCTCCAAAGGAAACTCTGCCAAATCCACTTTATCTGCCCTGGTTTGGAAACTTTAGATTGGGCAAAGTTGGCTTTAAAAGTTGAGTGATTCTTGGCCAAAACCAGCCTGAGTTCAAATCTCAGAATAAAGAGAAATCCAGATGCATATTTAGTTCTACTTTGGGACATTTCTTAGAAGCCTAAAGTTATTGTCATTTAATGCCTGTAGTCAGTTTAAAATCATTCCTTGGGAGATGGCTGGCTCATGTTGGCCGTGTTCTCCAGAAGTGCCAATTATTTTTCCTTTTGTTACTTTTCATGCCTTTTTTTTGTGAGAGGTGCCTTATTAGCCCCGGTAAGAGGTTATTTAGAGCTTGCAAAATACATCTTATGACTACTCAGCACTTTCCATGCATCCCTGAACACTGCTTCTATTTCCTCTTGATGGAGACTGGCCGGTCTCTTTGCTTCTCTCACCACGAAGCAGCTTCCTCACAGCATTAAAAATGTTCCACTTCCTACAGATGCTTAGATGTGCTGGACTGGGGTTGCGTTAACCCTAGCAGTGCAGCTGCACTGACAGGGCCTGTTGAGCCTCCCAGTGATAAGGAGCTGCTTTGTTAACGCACCAGCTGCCCCTGGGATGTAGTGGGGCACTAGGCAGGAAGATCCACAATAACGCAGCAAGGAGGTACAGGGCTGTGGCATGTCCTGGGCACCTGGGCAGTGCAACTAGCATTGGTTTGGATGCTGCATCTGTAGGATGGCAGCTGTAAGGCTGGAGGCCTGGAGACAGACGACAGTCTAGACAGCAGTGGGGTGCAGGATAGCTGTGCAGTAATGCAGAACATACATCTCAGAGGGTAGGTACTGCTCATGCTAGTGAGCAACAAGCAGATAGTGTGCGCATATCACAAGGTGACAGTGATACGTAAATGAGACAGTTCTTGCGATGATTCTAGGGCTGGAAATCTTTCACCATTTTGATTTCTGCTGGCTTAAGATCATTATTCCTCTTGCACACAGGCTGCTGTCTGAATGGTCACTGAATACTTCTGCTGTTTATCTTAAACATATTCAAGCAAAGGCTGCTGCATTATATCTAAGCATTCTCCATGGTTGCTGTGCCGTTTTCCTCTTCCCTGCCTCTCTCACAGTGAAGGGTTAAGTCTCCCTTTTCCCATGTGTCTGCTGAAGAACCGTGAATCTGCAGCTAGGACCTGTTTTCACGCATATGTCCCTTTCTACAATCCAGTCTTCTCCACTGTGGCACAAACCTGGAGGCTCTTCTGCAGCCTCATATGGAAGGTCTGCTGCCATGGGATAAGAAGCAGTAGGTTGATTTACATAATCACATATGCAAATAAGCCAAAGCAGGGTCCTTTCGTTCAGCTTTGGTTTTAAGAGGACTCTGTCCATGGGCTGAGAGCAGAGAGATTTGAAAAGGTGGATTTCCTTTCTTGAGCTCTTGTGAAACAGAGCACACCCTCAGAAAAGTACTGCTGTTACCAGACATGTACAAGCCAATGGGCATAAATGATTAATTGTGCAAAAACACCTGATAACCCATCCCATGCAAATGCACCCTTACCCTCTAGGCCTCTATCATCTGTTCTCTCTACTAGAAGTGTGGACTGCATCCTTATGCAGGAAATGAAAGAAACTCCATCTCCGAGGAACAAAGGGAATTCGTCTCTTCATCTTGTGGAACATTTAAAAGATGTTAAGAGCAGCAACAGCCTCACACCTGTGGTATACCAGATGAGTGCTAGCGGAGACACGTGGGGAGGTCATTTCAATGTGTGCCCTTAAAAAGGCTACAGAGAATAAATCAGAGTGCGGCAGTGTCTGTCAGCACTTAGAACAAGGACTCCAAACATTTGTGCTTCTACTTGATTCAGTTTCTCTTAGTCCTGCGTACTACCTCTGTCCTGCAGGGCTGCTGGCCAGCCTGGTGTGAACTTCAGGAAAGCTCTCAAAGCGCCAGAAGAGGAAGGTGTGAGCCATCCCTGACAAATTCATTGATCAGTTCAGTGATCTTGTTTCCAGAAGTGACCTTTGTAGGGGTTCCCAAGGAAAACTCCAAAATCAATGAGGCTAATGATGTACCTTGTAAGGCAGTACCTGCTCTTGACTTTTGAGGACAGGAGAGGTACCAGCAGCATCGCACATTTTAGCCTGGCTGATGGAGTGCTCTAAAGATCTCATGAACGAATGATTGAAAGATGCTATCTTTAATCAAATTTCTTTAATCCTTAAAAAAACCCCAAATTTAGTAAGGTATTCAGTCCTCCCTTGCAAAGTGGGATTAGAGGTAAATTGGATGTGTTAATTAAACATTGAATAAAAAATAATGACCTTTTGTCAATTTTAAGTGTTTTGCCTTTAGAATTCCACTGGCTCTAAGGGAATGTATATCTTGCTATGCTGTTCTGCCTGAGTGATTAGCTCTTGCTTGAACATACATGGAACTTTCCAATTTGCTTTAAAGGGAAAAGCAGGTACCCTAGCTAAATGCCACAGATTAAGAAAAAAAAAAACCAAACCCAAGAAATGCAGTAGCTCTGTGCTCTTGACTCTTTTGTCCATTACAAATTCTGATGGCATGAAGCATAACAGTGGGCATTCAGAGGTAGGTAAAGCTGTCTCTTCAGCGTTAGGCAGTCTCCTCAGTGTGGGAAAAATATTTTCAACTAAGTCTGCTAAGCAGCTTCTTCATCCTGGAATTTATAGCTGCAGACTCTTGGCTGCTCTAGGGGTGCAGTGCAGTGGCCCCTGTCATACCCTGCTACCCAGAGATTGGCAGAGCTCTGTATATAGCTACTGCCCCATCCACTATGCCAAGGGCAGGCAGAGGGAATGAAAAAATGCCAAATGGATTGCTTTGGTGGTGTTAGGAGACTCCCTGACAGCTGGTTAAGTCATCTCTGCAGTCTCTTTACCCCTGGAGCAATACAAAGTTACCCTAGATAGGATCAGAGTTGGCTCATTAGGAGTGTGTAAGCTGTTCTGCCTGACTGCCTTCCTTGCACGCTCGTTGCACCCAGCAGGTCTCTCACTTCATCTAATCAGTATCTACTGCAGAGGACTAGCAGCACCATCTACACTAGCAGGACATCTCAGAAGAGCAAAGAACCAAAGATTTTGTGGTTCTTCTAAGAATTAGCTAGTACTGAAGAGAAATAAATCTTCTCTGCATTCCTGGCAATGTTGACAGAGATAGTAATGAAGCTGTGTCCATCTTTTGCAACTAACTATAATGCTCACCAGCAACTGTGTTGGGGGTATCGTGTGTTCTCTGAGGCTTACGCCCAAAATGAAGCTGAGCACAGTGTCACTGGTAGGAAACAGGGCTACTGTTAGCACTTGATCTGAGTTCAGGCTCCGATGCCCAAGAGATAGGTCCTTAGTACTGACATGTGTTGAGTTTATATAGCATTTTGCAGCACCAGTGCACACTGGGTAGAACTAGTTAAGTCAGGCAGTGACCTACTTGAATTGATGCATCACAGACAAGAAACTAGTACAATCTCTTCTTGACCGTAAGTGGATAAATTCAGGTGGTAGCTACTGCAACCACTGCCTTTCTTCAGCAAGCCTGTTAGCAGCTGAGGCAGGAAGAGTAGGGGATTAAAGCAGAACTAGTGGCTTGTTTCCTTGAAAGGTAAGCTTTTGAAATCTAAGATGAGTTTGCATGTCAGGCAGAAGCTGGGCATGCCTGACACAGCCTCTCCTGTGGTCTCATGGAGAGTCTGGGTCTGGAAGGCTGGGCCTGCAGCTTTAAAAAGTGCTCATCCATGTAATTTGATGATGCGTTTTGCTTCTACAGTCAGGAGGGATGTCTTTGCCATCTCTTGATCCTTATCCTAATGATAAGCCTGACCTGGACCACAGGTGTCACCCAGCATTCAGTTTCTCAGTTCTGACCGAATCCACGCTGGGTGGGGTGACTGAACAGCTCTGCTTTTACACGCAGAAGTATTTGCCATGGCAGAGAATCTTGCGAGTGTGAGTGTGTGTATTTATAGGGAGGCAGATGTAAACCACATTTGTCCTGTGTTTCTGGCAAAGAGAATGCGTGAAATATTTGTGACCCGAGTCATTGGCTTTCCTGCCATTTGTATAAAAATTTCCAGATGTGATTGTTGATGCCTCACCTGGGACCAATTAAAGAAAGAAGGAATATCCAGAACCAACTGTGTTCATGTGGATACTTGACTTGTTTGCGTGTGTGCGTGCGTGTGCGCATCTCTGTTGGATTGTGTGTGTTTTAAAGTAAAGCAGAATTTCAGTTCAAAGAACTTCTGTCCTTCCAGGGCCTTCCTTTTGTCTATATTATTCTTTTCTCCTCAGATTGTCCCTGTCTCACAAAGCATTAGCAATCTGGATTTTTTAGACACTTTCTTTCCTCATATTCATCCTCACACCTTTTCTGTTATACATCCAAATAGCTGCTTGTGGCTCACCTCGATCCCAGGGCTCTTCCGTGCAGGCATGGCGAGGTTACTGGAGAAGGTTCCTGAATGCTATAAACTTCTAGAAAGACAGTGTGAAATCCCTAGTAACACAACAGTGAGTAACCAAAACAGGGTGCAGCACAGTGCTTGGACTGCTGACCAAGTGAGTCCTGATCTCTGGTCTGCCTCCTGCCCTCACTTTTCTCATCGCTTACTTCAGCTGTCAGTCTGCGAGGTTCATAGTAGACTGTGGCTGGAGATTAAAGTCCTGGCTCTCCCTTTCCAGGCTGTTTCCACAAAACCTTTCTCCTGATTGCCCGTTTTGTCTCCATTTTCTTCACTGTGCTCATGACTTGAAACTTCTATCCCTCTTGCTTGTTTTCTGTTGAGTTTCTCTGTACTTTTTTGTCCCTCCCCATGGTCCTCCGTGAGTATATTTACCAAGCTACCTCCCTGCCTTAGTCATACTCTGCTGGAAAGCAAATTTGAAGTCATCCAATCTTCTTCCCTTCTTTTGTTGTTGTTTTTGCAAGGGGAGTTCAAACAAATAACCACACCCCCACCCCCCACCATCTGGTGGCTTTCAGGAGCCTTAAACTCATGGCCAGAATGAGCATGTAGAAGGGTAGGATGGGACTCCAGCTAGCTTGCAAAAAACTAGGCATGGACCCAAAGACACAGACGTATTCTAATTTAAAGTAACCAAGAACAAAATTAGTATTTTTCTGCTTATCAGTCATCCCCTTTAGCCATGATCAAACCCATTTTTTGTACTTCCCTCCATGCCTGCTGGTGTCACCCACTTTGCTGTGTGGGCACAAGGCCTTCCCTGTGCAAGCATTTATTCTAAAAAGGGAGGAATGCAGGGTCCTCTCTGCATCAGGATTCATCGAACAAAAGGTCTGGAACCAGAACAGTTGCTGGAGGGGCAGTTCCTGTGTAACTTCAAACACGGTGTGGCAAGTATCAGGCCCAAAGTGAATTTTGCTTTCTTCTGTCTCATTTTTTAGCATTCCCCAAGTGGAATTGGATATGTTTATGCTTCTTTTCAACACGGAGGATAATTAAAATACAATTGTGAATGTCAGTGTGTTTTACAGAGTCATTTGTTCATTAACAAGACGTTTCCAGGGTAGTTATGTTTTAGCGCTGGACTTTCAGCTAGGATTTTTTTTCCTCTAGCAACAAATATTCATAGCTAGACTAGAATTGACAGTCTTATTAGATGACATGTTAAAACAGGACTACGACTCAAGTGTAGATTTATCTTTTCTGTGTCTGTTGGGGAGAGATATACACATGCTCTAAACAGCTGATTATAGTATTTTTGTTTCCATGGAATATAGTGAAGGGAAATTATTCAGTGTATTGTTTTTCCCTGGAAACTGTCTTTAACAGTTAAAATCGTTCTGCATCATTTTTTATGGTTTCAAAAGGGACAAGCGTTCAGAAAATAAGGACATGGCATTTGGACAGTGAAGCTTTTAGGTGTCTGTATGTATTTGAAGTGGTATTGTTCTCTTTTCAAAGTTCTATCTGGCATGGGTGTAAACCTCTCAGACTTTGCCCATAGCTTTATGCCGGCACACCAAACCCTTAACACAGTCAATTTTCTGCAGCATGGATAGCTGTATTTTAGCTTCGTTGTGATACTGTGGGTGTCAGGCGCTCCAGCTGCGCAGTATAGAGTCTCTCACTCTCCTTCTGTGTTGCAATCAAGTAAGAAGATAAATGTGGTGCTATATTATTACGCTATCTGCTCTGTTTCCGTGCACACATTCCAGCTGCCCTGGGCTTTATACCACGCTGTGCCATGGGGTGTGCTGCATACAGCTAGTCCTGGAGAGGAACGGTAAAGATAGACTGAAGCAGGGAGTTTAGCAATGCATCAGCCAGGTTATCTCAGCTTCCTGCATGGTGCCAAAGCTTCCCTGAGTTGGCTCTTTGATGCCTGGCCTCTTTGTCTAGGAAGACCAGAGTGGTGGTTTTCACCCTTCCATGTCCTATGAGCCATAGGCCTCTCAAAGGAGGGGGTGAGACAACAGTGCCCAAAGGGCAAGTGTGGGAGGAATGAAGGTGGGCAGCTGGAAGCCAGGGGGATGGGACACCAGGGGCTCCTGGTGCAATGAGCACTGTGATGGCCCCGAGGCAATGCAGGAAGACTGGGGTTAGAGGGAAACTGTCTAAAAAAGATCAAATGGAAGATAGAAGTGCATGAAGAAGATTAATGGCTATATTAGAGCAGCAGAGCAAAGTGCTAATATACTGGTAGCATGATCAGGTATCTGGCAGGGTTTGTTTGCAGTGAGGCCAAGCTGAATATTCTGCTGCAGAAATGATTCGTCGCTTTGCAGGGGAATTTCTGCCAAGTCCCTTCCTCTTCTGGCTTCCAGGTCTGGGTGTCTTGCTAAAGTCCTGGGGCTTCCAACCAATTTCCTGGCTGCTGCAGACTAAGGTGGTGCCAGTACTTCTAAAAACAGCCTGGGTGCTCTCCTCCTCCTCCTCTTCACTCTGGTGAATTCCTGCCTCCTCCCTTTCAAGCAATGCTTACTCAGCTTTCCTTGCTAGATTCTCGCCCGCTCTGGACTATACTGAGTCCTGACCTGAGGAGTGGAGTAGGTAATGCAGGAGGAGCAATTTTAGGAAATATTCAGCCTTCCCTGCTATTATGAGACAGGTCTGACTGCTTTGAGCTGCTTTCTACATTCAGCGTTTGCTTGTTTGTGCCAGCAGTGCTTTTAAAGCTTTGGTTTCTCCCCCCCCGCCATCTGAAGGGAAAATTGTATTGTTGAGGATCTGTCCCAGTTCCTGTGTACAATCAACACTGGGCTGTGCTTTAAACTGGAAGGACTGGGGGGCAAAGACTCCCCCAGGTCCATAGCACCCACTGATGGGTGCTGGTACCGAGGGTGCTAGGGAAAGGGAACCTCAGTCGTGGCTGCAAGCAGGGAAGGGCTCATGCCCCACTGCAGCAGGGCCACGGGCAGCCTCTCTCTCCCCCCACAAGAACAGAGCTATTGCACTGCTGCAGCAAAGGTCGCAGGAGCCCTCCAGGCTGGTGGGAGGAAGGGGCTTCGCTTCACCCTTCTGGGGCTGGGGGCTGCTGCATGCCTGACCAGAGGCGGGTGACGGCCAGGAGCAAGGCTCAGGGGCAGGCTGCCTTAGGAGGCAGGGATGGCGCCGTGGGGCTGGCGTGAGCTCTTCGAGCAAGGTGGTGCCCGTGTGGGTCGGGGGGAGGCCTGTGGGTGAGGAGGAGAGGCGGGGGGTGCCTGAGGCAAGTGGCTGTCCGCCTTGTCTCGTGTGTCAGACTTGATTAGATTTGGCTGTGGCGAAGGCCTCCACGCTGCGAGGGGTGGGGTCTGGCTGGAGGGGCAGAGCCAGGCCCTCCTTCTTTCATGCGCTGCTGAAAAGTGGCCTTTGTTGTGGGGTTTGCAGGCTTTGTCCCCTCCTGGAAGCAGTGCCCCTTTCTGCCGGCTTCAGCCCCCGGGAGAGGTGAGCAACGCTGTCTTTTTGTGTCAGAGCTGAGCTCTGCCTTGTGCCTGTGTTTGGGTGTCACACTGACCCCCCCGGGGGCCGAGAGAAGCATTTTTCCTGCTAGTTTGGTGGTGTTAATTTGAAACTGCATTTGGCGAGGATCCAGCAAGGTGTTAAGCTACTTTCAGTCGGGACTTCCCCCCAATTCCCTCCCCTGTATCTTCAACCATTTGTGAAAGGTTTAGAAGAAAACTGGAGATAGAAACTCCAATCAAATGTGCTGTTCCAGGCCTTTCTACAAACATGTCCCCCTCAGCCTGAGTGATCTGCAGTCAGCAATTTCCCATAGGGGTTTCCATCTTAGGGTTTTGTTGTGATAGTATTAATTTTGAGCAACATAACAGACCGGGGTAAGCAGCCCTTAGTTGACTTTACAGACCCCTGAGCTCAGGGATGGGTAATTGTCCAGCCCCTACAAACTACCTAACAAAATCTTCCCATATCAGACAACTGCAAGATACATACCCCACAAACCAGAGAGCTTGGTGGGTGGGAAGGCAAAAGGTGCGTGTTCCAGGGAATGATTTTTGGACTGTGGGTCCCAGGGGTCTTGCCTCTCTGCTGTGGGATAGAGCTGTACTGAATGTGCAGCTGTGTCCAAGGGTGGTGCAGTGCTATTGCTGCACTGCTTCCCAGTATGGAAGGCTTGGGTTGCCCGGTGGTCCTTGTACCACTAAAGCCCCCTTGCTATAAGTCATCTGAGCTACATGTGAACTGCTTTTGGGGTGCATGCTGATCAGAAGTGCCACAGTTTATCTGCTTATGCTCCAGTGTATATGCTGTTGTGTGCAGCGGATGCTTTGTTTTCAAAGCTGTGTAGAAGATATGCCCCTTCAGATCACTTCCTGGACATAACCGGCATGATGGCTAACCAAACACTGGGTCTCAAGGCTGAAGCGGGGAACCCTTCCTCAGGCTCCCCATGCTGGCTATCCACACTCACCAGGGCAGCACCAGAAGAACTACTTCGGCTTTTGGAGAGGAGTGGGTAGGTTGCCATCTTCTTGCCTGTTGCACCTGCAACACATGGGTCCCTATTCTGTGCTCTTCAAAGGGTTTTCAAGCGTTATTTTAGCTTGTCCGAGGCCAGGTAGCAGAAGGGCAACGAAACCATTTCAGATGACATTTGGTTTTACGATATTTACTATGTGTCTTCATTACTTTGGTTAAAATAATTTTCAGAGTACAGTAGCTGGAGTGCTGTCTGTCTGTCTTTAGGCAATGGATCTTTAATATGACATGTCCCTCCTGTGGTGCCTTTGGGAATGATGATTGACCTAAAGATTTCTTCTCTGCAGACTAATGCTCTCATTGCCCTGGGCATGCATGAAGGTTTGGCACTGCAGGGGTTAAATAGCTTGGGAAGGGTGGAGGATTCTTTAGCCAAACCCAAACTGATTGCACCTGGTTTGCTCAACCTGTGTGTAAATGACACCATGGTCTTCCCACCCCCACCCCAGCAAATGCCACAGGGGCTGCCAAGGAATACGTGCAGGTAGGGCTGTGCGAGCAGGTGTGGGGCCTGCAGCGGTAGGAGGCTCCTCGCCCCAACGGGGAGCAGCCGTGCCAGTTACACGCACACAGGAGCCGTGTAAGCTGCAGTCGCCATGAGCCACTGAAATGACAGTGAGCCAAAGTGAAAACTTCCCTTTGTTAAAATTTGCAGCCTCCTGTTAAACATACATGTCATTTACTGACAGGGTGCAGTAGGTCTGTTCCCCTTGAGCAGGAAAAGTGCACATTTTGGAAAGCGTGGGTCAGGCAGCCTGCTAAGCTCATGGGTGGCTCTGACGGCTCTGTCGGGGCAGTGCACGTGGCTCCGAGGTCCCCACCAGGCTGGTCTATGGCAAGACCCTCTCCTTTCCCTCTGGGACAGTGCTAGCTGAATGTGCAGAGGAATTGGAAGCAACGAGGTTGCTCACGCATTTGAGTTGCTTTGCTGTCCTTGGGGAGGTAATGAAGGGTTTGGGGCCATAGACTTGTGACTCGGAATTTAGTCTTTGGGACATTTAGAGTCTTTGGGAATTGCCAAGGAGGCAATGAATTCCTTACAGGAAAGTTGTCTGGAAGTGTGTTCTGGGAAACTGTGCTTCTTTTAGTGTGGGTGCCTCGTGCAGCTCTGAAAATGATCACTATCATGCAGCAGAGAGGATGAAGTTATTCACATTTATTCTCTCTTTCTTCACCCTGACTCCATACAGTGACAGTCATTCCTTTTCCAGTCTGTGCACAGAGATGATCATCACTGGGTCATCCTGCTCTGCAGTAGCCCGTGTTTTTTTACATGTTAACCAAGATATTGTTAATTTCTTGCTTCTGTGTCCACCATCAAGGCCTAGCATAAATCTGTGGGTGTAAACAATGCCGTTCTTCTGATTTCAGTAAAGTTCTACCCAGCTTCAGTGCAGGGAATTTGTCCCAGAGCTCCAAGGCTGACCTGCATATGGGTTTTCTTTGGCATTGTATAAAGGCTCTGAGGTGAGTGCTACAGGCTGGGGAGATTCCATGTTGTGGCCCAGCTGGCGTGTGCAGCCACAAATAATAATTAATTGGCTCTTTAAGAAGTCTTGCAAACTCTTTTTTTTTTTTTGTCTGTCTGTCGTAAGCTCCTTTTAATTAACTTCAGTCATGTCCCAACACATTATCTTGGCTGAATCATAGACCTCACTGTGCCAGTTTTTCACATTCCTGAAATACACAGGCCGCCAGTGTTGCAAATGCAGCTCGGAGGCAGCAGCTCAGAGGAAGTCGGGCAGCTCTCCTGGAACTCAGAAATTTTCAGGAACTGTTGTGAAATCGAGAGGCTAAGCAGACCAGCCTCTTTGCTTCAAACTCCCGTGCTGCCCAGTTCCCAACAGTGTTGCTGTCTTGCACTTTACCACTGACTCGAGGAGCAGCAATTGTAGCAAGCACCTGTGTACAAGCATCTTTGTTCCTTTAGAAAGCACCTTATTTGGGTTACAGTGCTTGGGGCATACAGCCTTTTTTTTCCCTATTCAAGAGCTTGTTTCTTTGTCACACTTATTGCAAAGGGTCAGCTTTCAAGATCATAGGGCATGTTAACAAGATACTCAGGCATACTTAGTCACCAAACAAAGTCTGTGTGGCAACAGGACAAACTTTTGTGTCTCTTCACTAGAAAGCTTCAAGCCTGGTCTAAGTACTGTTTTCCCACTGAAATGACAGCGAGCCAAAGGAATTTGGGGTTCAGGAGTGTCTGTATTGCATTATAACCTAGCTGTGCTCTCATCAGTGCTGGTGGAAATAATCCCAGTGTTTCCATTGACTCAAAGCTGTATCAACTCTCGTCCCTTGGTCTATGTGTTTTGAGTTGGAGACTTGCATTTGATAACTCAGAATCAATTTTAGCACCCCATTTAGCAATATGTTTAATGTACTGAAAAGAAGGGAGGTCTTATTGTAATCTCTTGGTACTTGTTTAGACAGTACAGCTTCGATAATGGAGTTGTCCAACTAGGGAAAAAAAAAAGGTATTCAGTGGTTAAAAGCTGAAGCTCCGTAAATTTAGGTGAGAAAGAGGGTGCAGCATTACAGTGGTGAGAATCTTCATCCATTTGAATATTGTACCACTATATTCTTCATTCCTAACCAATTTTGAAGTCAAGTTTGGAAATGGTCTCCAAAAGAAATTATCATATTGGGAAAAAAAAAGGGAATTTATTCAGGATACTTCTGTGCTCTATGCTGAGGAATAAAGGATTGCAGTTTACCTTCTGCCCTTAATGAGATAGGAAACAGGGCATTGTGATAGGAGCTTCAGGTGGTGTGTCTCCAGGCTGCAGGTGAGGAGCCATGAGTTGCCCCAGAAAACTCTTTTTCAGCAATGCTTGTGTTTCCATAGCAGCTCAGAGAGTGTTGCTGTGACACAGTGGTGGCACATTGGATTGCTATGGTGGTGAATTTTGAATAGGTGTGAGGAAAACACGTATGGTAGCTGAGAAAAAGCAAAGAGGAAAAAGTGCCTCAGCCTTTTGGGAAAAGGATAGGAAAACCAGGAAAGGTAATTACAAGCAAGCACCAGGTTGGAGCACGGGAGGAACACCTGGATTGCTGGGGACTGTACGGAAACTCTAAAGACATAGGCACATTTCAAATGGATAAGAAGCAGGAGCACGCCGTTTCTCTGAATAGGGGCAAGGCTTCAGAAGATAACTGAGGAGTGTGCTTAAACAAATCATACGGTGATGTAATACTTTCAGCTATGAATTTCTTTCAACAGACCGCTTTTGCCTAGGAAAACTTCAAGTGTTGATAGTAAGACTGTTTATTCTGAGGATCTGGTGTCATACATCTGTTTATAAGCAAAAATATGTGCATATTTGTAGCAGCTTTTACACTGCTCATCACTGCGGTTTCTAAGTGACGCTACTTTTTGCAAGTGAAGGAGTTAATGTAGCTCTCTTTCACACCAGGTGAAGACCCCATGCCTCTCAGTGATGCAGGAAGAGAAAAAGATTCTTGTACAGAAGTTTGGGATTACGTAATGCGAAAAGTAACTAGTGGTAGGGGAAAAAGAAAACAGCTCAGATAGCAGCACTCAAAACTGTGGTCTGCTGACTAGCCACTAGTTGTCTTGGAGAGCTGACAGGGCGGCTACAGGCTTGCTGACCTCTTCCAGCAAGCCTCTTCCATAAAATAATTAGCTTTGCTTCCCTGTGTTCGCTATGGCTGTAGCTCCCGTAGGGATTCCCCAGCACTGTGTGTACATGATGTGTCTCACAGTACAAAGAAGGCTGGGAAGCTCTGCTTCCCAATGTTACTCTCTCTGCTTCCATCTCGGAAGGGTGGTTCTCAGATGTTCTGCATGGTTGTGTACCAGGCTTTTTCAGACTACGTTTCCAGTTCCAACAGACTTCAAAAGAGGAAGATACTCCCATTAATGTTTTGCATGATAACGAGTTAGGCAAGCATCATTTTTGGATGCGGTCGATGGAAGACTGGTTACTGCCAGTGCCAAGTGGGCGTCTTAGTTGAGACTATCAAATGATGTCTGTTGTATTAAATGCTTTGTTGGATTTCCTGCTTGGAAAGTGATGCATGTGCCAGACAGACAGAGTTTTCTGTTTTGGCATTAAAGCAATCTTGGCACCCAGTGCAAACTGTTTACTTTAAAAGCTTAATTTTAAATACAGTTTTGGAACACACTTGGAAATGTCTGCAAATCATCCGTAACAGAGAGGAGACTAGAGCATCGTTTCCTTATCTCCTGTGTCTTTTTGAAATACCTTAGTCTGCTTTGCTTTATGCGAGCCCCTTCTGGTTTGTGCATGATTTATTCACGCATTGTCTCTTGCTGAATCGGACAATAGCTGAAAGACAGGTAGGAACTGAGAACACAAAAGAACATAATGCACAGCAACATTTAAAGGCCTTTCAGTATCATTTAACCCTTTCTTGTGATTTACCACTGGTGGAAGGAGAACATATTCCATCTTGCTGAGCAGTCAACAGAAGTAGCCTGTGTTAGGATCTTGAAGGGCACTCTCCAGTCTGCTGCAAAGCCAGTGGACATGCTGACATGCAGTGCCATTAATTTCCACCTAGCAGAAGGGTTCTTTAGAGTGCCAAGCGTGACGCCAGAATACAAAACACTTCATTCATCAAAGCCGTAAGTAAGAAACTCTGTGTTTTTGGTTTTAGAAGTAACTTTTGTACATTTATGACTTTTTCCACATTTAGCATCATTTATGGTTTGGAAATTGTTCAGGCAAGAGGCATGTGGTTTCTGTTCCTGAGTATCAGCAGCAGTTTTGCTAGGTTTAGTCTCTATTTTATGTTGACATTTTTTTGGCTTTTCATTTATCTTTTGGGTGGACCTCTTTGGAGCAAGCTGCCTCAAGGAGAACCTTTCTAAATGAAGACTAAGTGGTCTGCTTAAGGTGAAGAAGATGACATTGATATAGGGAATTTGGGTTTGGAGCCAGACTTCTGCATGGTAGCTGGTGAAGAAATACCTTTACTGCGATGTTCCCTCATCAGAGCAATTGCTGGAACAAATTGAGAAATAGGAATTTCACACCTGGACTTTGAGACATGAGTTGATAGGTTTTTCCATAGGCAATGTGAGAAGTTATGGAGTAGCTGTTGAATTTTCAGTTAATTCTATTTGTGCCGAATAAATGGTAAAGGGCTGATGCAAGATCTTGGTTTATGATCTAGGAAATCCATTTTACAAATTCTGCTGAGATTTCAAGAGCCTCCTTTTGCAGGCCTTTCTATGCATAAGTGCCACATTTCAAGTGAGGGTGGATGGAATTGCATAAATATGTTCCCTGTGTGTGTACATCGAAACAGAGAAGACTGTATGGGTCGGATGTGCTTTTGTTCCTGCAGCATTTTGGATTCTAGTGCTAATTCTTTCTTTAGCTGACCAGGCAGGACAGGATTTAGAAATGACCACCAGTTTTTGCCTTTCTGTATTCAGTGCGCTGTACAAGAAGAGCAACGTTTCTTTCCCGTCTAAACACTCTGTGAGGACCCAGTTCTGCACCATGCTGAGTCCAGTTACTCCACCGACTTACTCATGACAAAGAAATGCTATGGGGTGTCTGAATGCAGTGACAGGTACTGTAGTGTGCAAACTTTGAGAGGTGCTAAAAGCTCTCAATCAATGCCTTTGTGATTCTGGGGTTTGTAAAAATGTAAAAATTGGCCTGCTGTGCCGCACTAGTGGGCTGGTTCCGTCCAACCAAGGGTTTTGTCTCTGGCAGTGATAGCAGGAGATGCTATTTCAAGCCTGGCCACTGTCAGGGCTACGTTCACCATAGACTCCCCAGACAGTGACTCACGTCTGCTCCTGTTGTCCTCTCCCTAGAATCTCTGCTTTGGAGCTCTGTGCCCCACCTGCCCCTGAGGATTAGAGCCCCCTTTTCTGTGAGGAAATCAGTGCCATCGTGTGGGATCCATCCTGCAGAACTAGCAGTGGTAGAGGGAATCCCTGCTGTCTTTCCTGAGGTGTGCTACCAAGAAAAATAGCACTGAATCTTACTTTATTTCCCTGCACCTGCCTGAAAAGGGGATGAATAAAGACATGTCCTGTGATGTGTTAGGGGAGTTTCTTTCACTCTTTGCCCCTTTGCTTCATGGCCCAGCCACTTTTGGTGCTGGGTGTTTCTGTCTCTTCTCTGTTGCAGTGATCTTTGAGACTGGTGTTTGCAAAAGTTCTCTCCAGCAATAGCCCATGTAAAGTAGTGTGGAGCACAGCAAATGGTGCCTAGCGCCTCTGGAATTTGGGATAGAAACCTGCTTGGAGCGGAAGGGTGTTGCAGCTATATTTCTACATTTGTTTCCTCTTTAAAGTTTGATTGTATTCTTCCATTATCTGACCATGTTTATCCATCTGTCTGTGTTGAGGAAACAGCAGTGCTAAATTTCAAGGAGAGAAAGCAAAATTTTTGTTTCCCTCACTTGGCTAAACTTTTTGTGTGCGCCTACTTTGTATCCCAGCTGTTTCTGCAAGTCTAACATGCTGCTATTTCTAAACCCAGTTTCTCCTTCCTGGTGCCCTGGGCTAGGGGCTTGGAATGTTTGTCTCTGGCCTTCCATAGCAGAACAGCCTGTAACAGTGGAGTTTCATCCCTGTCCTCCCTGGGTCAGGACCACAAGCCTACACGTGGTGGTGCAAGCTCTCCTAGCTTAGTTTGCATCTTGATTTGTGATGGTTTCCCAATAATGGGAAGAGGTGATGAAAGCAAAGAAAGATGCACAGATGGGGAAAGATATCTCAGGGCTGCCAGGGCAGCTGTTTGAGATCTCTGAATCAGATGGAGACAGTGCTTCACCACCCTCAGCTTCCCCACCCTCAAACAAGCCATCTCCCATGTGTAAAGCAAAACCAGCCCCACCCCAGCCATGCCGTTTTAGCTAATGGCCAAGTTAATAAATGACAAATTCCAAGGGTAATCCTGTCAAAGTCTTCCTGACATCCTCATTGATAATATTAACCACAAAGTGCTCCCCTGCTCATCTGATTAATACCAGAAGAATTCTACTTGATTTGATCATTGCTGAGGGGAAATGTAGGAAGACAACTATTCCAGGGAAAAATCAGGCTTTAGACAAGGGGGAAGGTCACAGGTGTCCATGGTTTGTAAAGTTTTTCACCTGGTGGAGAGGGAAATGGTTTGTGATTGTCTTCTGCTCTGTGACAGCCCTTGCAAGAGTATGTATGTCCCAGCCTTTCTTCTTTGCCTGTAACTTACTCATATCATGTTGATATGAACCTGTTGGAGCGGGTCCAGAGGAGGGACACGAAGATGATCCGAGGGCTGGAGCACCTATCTTATGAAGACAGGCTGAGAGAGTTGGGGTTGTTCAGCCTGGAGAAGAGAAGGCTCTGGAGAGACCTTATAGTGGCCTTCCAGTACCTGAAGGGGGCCTATAAGAAAGCTGGGAGGGGCTGTTTGCAAGGACATGTAGCAACAGGACAAGGGGCAATGGTTTTAAACTAGAGCCGAGCAGGTTTAGATTAGACATTAGGATTAAGTTCTTTACAATGAGGGTGGGGAGACACTGGAACAGGTTGCCCAGAGAGGGGGTGGAGGCCCCATCCCTGGAGGCGTTCAAGGCTAGGCCTGATGAGGCTCTGAGCAACCTGATCTAGTTGAAGATGTCCCTGCTCACTGCAGGGGGGTTGGACTAGATGGCCTTTAAAGGTCCCTTCCAACCCAACACATTCTATGATTCTGTGATTCTATAATATAAGCCAAGCAAGCACATACATCTTTGAAGGGTTGGAGACTTTGAATGTAAAATCCCAAGGGCAGAGACCTATGTAATTGTTATCTTGAAAAGTCTGGCAGGGTCAAATTTGGGATCTTGGCACACCACTGAGAGCAGAGGGAGGAGCAGAATTCTCTGTCTCCGCCCTGCTGTACTCTTTCCCTGGAAAATCTGGGATAGTAGTTTGGAGGCTGGGTAAGAAATCCAGTATTTTGGGAAAGATACTGGGCTGCTGCTCTCTTATCCTTTCTTACCCTTTCCACACTGTGGTTCTTAGTTACCTTGAGATAAGTGACAGCTATTCATGCTTCTCAGGCTGCCTGCAGATTCGGGTAGGCATTGCAAGAGTCCTTACACATGGGCTTTTAAGTATTTATCACTTTGCAGACATGGGGAGGGCTTTTTAAAATGAGTGTCAAGATTGTGATACAGAAGGTGAGTAGAGCAGTTCTTCATCCCTTTCTTCTGATGCTGGCTTTGATACCTATGGGGTCTGCATCCTTGTTTCTTCGTCACAAGGTTTGGTCATGTACATA
The DNA here is from genome assembly GCA_013398915.1 of Dromas ardeola. Classification (NCBI taxonomy): domain Eukaryota; kingdom Metazoa; phylum Chordata; class Aves; order Charadriiformes; family Dromadidae; genus Dromas; species Dromas ardeola. Next base: position 257,887 of record VYZM01010029.1, on the reverse strand, counting down.
TAATCAGAACAGGAGCAGACAAACACTCGGGCACACCTGAGTGGTTGTTAGCCGTGTGTGTCACCCTGGCAGCTCCCTAAAACTGGAATCTGCTTTACTGACCAGAGCAAGTGTTAATGGGAAAAAGATGTTTGGAGGAGAGAAAAAAGCAGGTGTTTGGAGTTGGGTATGATTAGTTGGTGTGTGTAAATACTTGATGGGAGGGAATAAAGAGGATGGAGCCAGACTCTTCTTAGTGATTTCTACTGTAAGGGTGTTTGAACATAGGTTGCCCAGAGAGGCTGTGGAGTCTCCATCCTCAGAGATAATTCAAAACCCAACTGGACATGTCCTGGGCAACCTGCTGCACTTGACTCTGCCTTGAGCAAGGGGGTTGGACTAGATGATCTCCAGAGGTGCCTCCAACCTCAGCAATTCTGTGATTCTGTAACTAAACGTGCCAAATACCTGTGAGAGGGTAGTTGTGATAAGCTGGCTTGGGAGGTGAAACTAGCTTCAGAAGTTCTCACAGATCCCTGGAAATATCCCAGTTAAAACCAGCTCTCCATATTTTTTTAAAAAGGTGTTTTTTTCCAGGCTGTGTTGGAACATAGCCTGCAGACTAATAGATAATCACAACTGGGGAAAGGGGTGAACTGTAGTACGGCAGCAAAGCCAGTGGAAAGAAGACATTTTTAAACTGGCTCAATATTAGACAATCTGGCGTGTAGCTACACTTCAGTCCCTGCCCCCAAAGTGTGGGGCTATGCCGTTCTCTGCTAAGACAGCAAACTTGGCGTTTGCCTTAAGGTATGAGAAGAGGATCTAGGAGGTCTAGAAGAGGAGAGATGAGAGACCCTGTGGCTTGTAAACAAGAAGAATGGAGAAATGTGGTAACATCATGAAGTAGTAATGGGCTGAAGGGACAATACAAGTAATACAAGGAGAATGGGTATAATTTGTTCTCCATATCCAGGGCATATAGGACGAAACATCAAGGTTCTTAACTACAGTAAGACATTTTCCCACTCTACTCAGTGCCTGTCAGGCCACACCTGGAACACGGCACAGTTTTGGTTCCCACTATGCAAAAGAGATGTGGAGAGGCTGGAGAGAGCCTAGAGAAGGGTCACAAAGGTGATCAAAGGACTGGGAAGCCTGCCATATGAGCAAAGGCTGAGTGAACTAGGTTTATTCAGCCTTGAGAAAAGAAGGCTTTGGGGAGACCTTATCACCATGTTCCAGTGGCTGCAAAGAAGGTGGAGACTCCCTTTTTACAAGGAGTCACATGGAAAGACAAGGGGTAACAGGTACGAGTTATTACTGGGGAGATTCCAATCGGACACAAGAGGAAAATTTTTCACAATGAGAACAATCAGCCATTGAAATAATCTCTCCAGGGAACTGGTGGATTCCCCAACATTGGACACTTTTAAGATTCAGCCGGACAGGGTGCTGGGCATCTTGCCTAGACTGTGCTTTTGTCAAGAAAGGTTGGACCAGATGATCCCTCAGGTCCCTTCCAACCTGGTATTCTACGATTAGGAAAAAATCTTTATAGCAGTAAAGCTAATGAAGCCCTGGAATAAACTGCAGAGGTGGCTGTAGGGTCTATGAAGGAAATATTTAAAACATAGTGTAAAAATTTCAGTCAAGGATGGCAGTCTGAGCTGACCTGCCTTGGAGAAAGCAGATGGATGGACCAGAAGGGTCCTTTCTGTTCTCAGTTTCTGACTCCCTGGACAGTGGGAATTAATATGCATCTGAGAGTTTGCCTGTAGGAGGAAGCTCCTGTTGCTTTCCCTCAATTAAACTAGAACTCACAGGGGAGAACAACAGGGATCCATTTTACCCTGTGGTTTAAGAATTAATAGCCAATAGTCAATAGCCTTTCTAGAAGACCTGTGCACTGAGTAGTTTAAAGACTAGCACTCATATAACTTGCTGCCAATGTCAATATGTGTGAAAGTGTTGTTATACACTATGGTGGCACCTAACATGGAGCAATTCCTTAGGAAAGGGAGTGTGGTGGAAAGGCAGGCAATCTAGCTGGATTGAGAGTCACAACCACTGCTTCTTAACTGATCTTGTCAGAGGAGGGGGAAGTAAGTTGATAAAAATAATAAAAGATCATAATGCAGAGTCATTTGGGGATCAGTTCTTGTACAAGAAACATCTCTAATCCAGTGAAGGACTTTCAATCCTGATCTGACACGTCCACAGGGAATTCCCCACCAAATATGTCTTATTCCCCTCCTATGTGCACCCTCCCACACCCTGTCCCAGACCACAGAGAACGTTTTTTAGGCATGCTCTGAGTAAGCACAAGGGACTGGATCCCACTGGTAAAGCAGGCTGTTGGGGAGATGAAGTTTCTTGCTTTGAAACGTCTTCTCCAGAACCTTTCTGGCTTCAAAATTGGTGTTGGGAATTCACTGGCAGCTGAGCAGGGTTTTTCTGGCTTTCAGTGGGTTTTAAGGGAACTGAAATCCCTGAAGAAAAGTGTCCAAGTCCCTCTGAGGCTCCAATCATAGTACCTTTTCAGTCCGTCTCCCATTTGTCCTTTCAATGGAAGGCACTGGCGTCAGCTGTCTTCTGCTTTTTTGCAGCCTGTGCTTTAGAGGGGGCTTCTCAAGACAGTATGGGTTAGTGTCACGCTGCCCTGAAGAGTCAAAAGCCTGTAACGTGCTGAGAGAGCAAACTCTCCAGTCCTGGCATTTCTTTCTATTCCAACCCACAGCCATTCCCTTTCTGAGAAACCTAACCACTTTGTCTCCTTTATTCCCTCCCTCTCAGCTCCCTGGACACGTCTACTGCCGTGAGATGTCTCAGCCAAGGATTTTGAGCCAAGGTATGAAGGAAATGGTTTAACCAGATGTGTACCCATGCCTGTGACACTGAACTTTGAGATGCTGATATTTAAAAAGCTTGCCATCTCCCCTGCCTCCCAGCAGCAAGGTAAGTAATGGGTGGTACAGCAGCACATCCAGAAAAACACCTCTTTTTCAACGGGAAAGAGAGGATGTTATAATTCGACTGTAAAAATTTGCTCCAGGCTGAAACCTTGGCAAACAAAAGCTTAGGAGTGATTTAAAAGGACACAACAGAAAAGCGTAAAATAAATCAGGGCAGTCATTTTGGGTGGAGATGACGGTCCAGAGCTTAAGGATCATTCTGTAGTGGGGGATGAGAAGGAGTGGCTCAAGACAGAGTTGCATTTGGCTCTTAGCCCTACTGTAACTGAGCTTTTCAAAGCCAGGAGAATAAACTGAATACATGTCCAGTCCCTTGCCTCTCCCTTCACCCATTTGTCACAGGAAAGCAAGGCCCTATGTACCCTTGAAAGCAGAGTGGATGCGGTGGTGGCATTGGCTGAATTCCTTCTATTGCCACTTTCTAAATACGGGTTTCAGTGTACCTTAAATTGTAAATGCACATAAAGTCACTGAGGCTCAGTGTGCCTAAGAGATGAAGAGGGGCATCTGTTGCTTTCAGCATTATGGATCTCCTCAGCCCCCCTCTTGCTCTGTGCCATACCACACCTGCTGCTCAGGATCTGTGCCCTGCTTCTGCCTTCAGCATTGCACGGTGCTACTCCTTAGCAAGCTGAAGAGTTGAACAAGAGGATGACTGCTCTTGCAGGCCTTACATGGGCTGACTCCTCCGCAGTCCCAGGCTCACAAAGCTAAGGAAGAAGAAGGAGAGCTGGCTGGCTGGATAGCCACAAAGACCATGAACACAGAACATGGCCCTAGAGGGAAGGCTTTTCCAGACCATTACCTAATGTGTGCGGCACACATGGTTGGCAGCACAGTTGGCACAGGCCTTGAGAAACAAAGACGAGGCCCAGCCAGTTAATGTCTTTTGTCATCACCATACCCCTGGGCCCCTCCAGCCTGTGTGCCCATACATAATTACATTGCAGGCACCCTTTGTAGTGCTGTCACTGTGTGATTTTCCTGATGCCCTGGAGCATCCACACATCAAGTTAGGGAGGAAAGTATAATGCTGGCATTTTAGACAAACCCCTCAGCCTACTGAATTACCTATCCAAGTGCATATACAGAAAAAGATTTCACAGTGAGAGTGGGTTAAGCACTGGAACAGGTAGCTGAGCAAGTGTACGAAAGCTCCATCTTTGTAGATTTTTCAGAACTCAATTGGATAAGGTCTAGAGCAACCTGCCATAGCTTTGCTGACTCTCCTTACACACTTCTAAAACAGCCATCCCCTTGGCTGCCTGATGGAATGCTTTGGCTGTGGCAGGTACCAAGGAACAAAAGGCTAAATGAATGATCAAAGGCTTGTAGATGTAAATATAGATGTAAATAACCTTTCTGAATTTTTCCCTCCCACTGCATGGTTAATACATGTTCAGTTCCATCAGCTTAAGTGACATGGGCAGTTGTGGTTTAGATGGGATGTTACCTAATTCTGCTCAGAACAGTCCTCCTTTGAAGGGCAGCACAGCTTAAACCTCTCTGGATTTTCTAACAGGCTTCATAGTTTGCTCGCACATATTTTTGTATGTGTTCACAGATCCTCCCTTCAAGCACCTCAAGGCTCTCTGAAGAACTTAGTGCTCTCCAGCAGCAGATAGTGCAAACCTTTGCTTCATATAAAAGAAATGCACTTTTAATTCTGTCCTTTCTCCAGGGCTTAGTGAGGCAGGTAGAACCAACCAATACAGAAACTTTTAGGACTAGATCTATTTGTTAAGAAGGCTTGGAGAAGCTTTGCTTTGTGCTTCTGGCACTGTTTTTGCAGTATTAAGAGATCTCTTACCTATATTGGTATACTGCATAATTTGAGATCAGGTTGTCAAAACATCACTTTTATGAATATCTCAGTAGAGTCACCTCTACTGAGATGTCAAGGAGGGCTGTTCAAGAGATCTTGTTAAGGGGAAAGAAGCCCCGTCTTTTAGTCTGCTTTTATGTTTCAGTGCTCCCACTTTAGTGTATTGTATTTCTAGGGAAGACTGAAGCCACTGAGCATGGAATCCAGCCCATCTTCTAGCTCCCCAAGTGGAGCAAAACCATTTACGGACTGATCTTCTACAGCTCCTCTCAAGCACTAGAATTTTTAGGTGTATGTGTTTTCAGGGCACAAGCAACCCCAGGAAAGCTGCTTTTCAAAAGGTATGTCATCTCTTGTTTAGACTAAGAAAACTGAAAAGGGGAAAAAAGAAATTAAAAAAATTTACCTTTGGCATCAAAACAAAGCAAGTCTTTCTTTTCCCTAAGTTTCTTTAACTGTGCCTTATACAAAAGAACATGAAACTGTAAAAATGACTTTATTAAGTGGGGTTGAAGGTAAAGACAAGGTACAGGCATTGGAGATAAAGTTAAATCAGAGCCCATCAGAAAGTGCATGGCAGTGGAAGCAGTTTAACAAGCTCATTTTATGTGCCACTGTGTCATGCTTCCCATTGTTGCTCAAGAATGTTGCTTCACTGGTTCCTAGGGTGTGAAGGGGCCATGCTGCTGGGAGGATGTGCCCCACAGACCATGCATGAGCCACCATTGGGCTACCTGATGCTGACAGAAAGGGTGATCTATCTGAAAATTGTCGTTTTACTTTTATTGCAGTTTTGCAATGGACCAGGAACTGGTCTGGACTTTGTGGTCAGAGGTCTTCTGTAGTATGATAGTTTGCAGAACAGTACTATGCAGGGCCAAAGTGTGAGAGTAGGCAGGCCCTCCAGCCAAATCAAGGGAAGTTAGTACGCCTCTGTAGAAAGTATTCATAGTGGTCAGGAGGTTTGGAAGATGGCCATCTTGTAAGGAGTTCAGGAGATTAAGCGAAATGCTCTCTAAAATAATGGAGATCCCCTCTCACCTTTGCTGCCTTCAAAGGAAAGAGGCAGGACAAAGCGCTCACAGACTGTGTTGTGTGCACACATATAAAGCAAAGCACAGGAGGGGCCTGACAGACCTTGTTGGGAAGGGTAGAGTACACTGTGAGTGTGTGACAAGCCCTAGGCACATATACACCGCACCACTGCGGTCAGTGGCGTGAAGCCGGGCTAGGTCAGAGTTTACACCAAGGACTGACATTTCTCCCTCCTGCCAGTGTATGTACACATCCTAAACTGCTGTTGCATAATCTGGTGTGAGTGGCATGCTCTGCTCAGAAGAGACCTGAGGCTGGAAGAGCAGGCTACATCTGTCTGTTGGGCAGGACTGCAGTGCACTGCTAGAGACGTCCGAGCCTGATTGCTTTCCTTCCCCTCCTCCAGTTCCCACCTGCACCCCCAGCCCTGAAACAAAGACTCCCACTAAAAGTGAAGAAGTAGCTATAGCAGAAGATTCCCTAGTTGCTGACCACGTGTCAACTGCTGCTGCAGGCTGTGGCTTGGGCGATGACAGCAATGATTCAATTAAGTGATTTTTGAATCCTTCCTGTTATGGCAGTAAGTCCTTTGTGTGGACACTCTTAAACCAGTTAGAGTGGCCAGGAACTGATCAAGTGTAAATTTGTAAAAGAAAAGAAGGCAGAACTCTTGACTCCTCTTTTTCTGTCTGTTGTCTCTCTCTACCTAGATGCACAGACAGGCAGTTCGGTGAGGGTGTCCCGCTGGTTTTTAGCTCTGCCCCTATGGGAAAAAAAAACAAACAGAAAAAGTGATCAGCCTCCCCCACCATTTGTTCTGCTCTTGGTGATCTCAAAGCCTGCTCTGGAGCACATCATAACTGCCCCTTCTACCCATTCCAGCCTAAAAAACACTTTACAGGCCTTTGCTGTAAAGGACCACACTTCCACATGTAAAGGACTCAAAAAAGCCAAGGTATGACTCCTGTAACAGCTGTAACTCAGACCTTATTGCACACATACTATTTTATTTAATTTAGATGGTGTTAACATTAATGCCCGAACACTTGAGGAAGCTAACTAATTTCCAGGTTGATATGACCAGGGGCCTGGCTAATTTCCAGCGTTTTGGGGTGAGAGCCAAGAAGTGCAATGCCAGGGTGTTTCTGACTGCTGGTGTTCCTGAGTGGAGCACATCCGGGTCTGCACTTCATCCTGGGCGTCCACCCATTGTCTGCCACCCCACCATCCTATGTTTGTGCCGTGGGCTGGGTGTCTTTAATGGCAGGACTACAAGTTACTGAGCTGCAGCTGCGTGTCGTGATACCATCAACCAAAATGCCAGGAAGGGGACAAACTAGTAGCTTATTAACCTAGCCATACAAAGCTGGTGGCTTAAGAAGAGACAGCCACCTTGGTCTAGGAGTTTTGTGTAAGATGTAGCAAAAAAGTGGCACCATCACCCATGCACCAGCTGTTGTTACTGAAGTGTGGATCTAACCAGGAAAAGACCATGGCAAGCAGGCAGGAGAGGAAAAGGAAGGGGGGATTTCAAACACCACAGCCCAGAGAAAGAAATCCGTGCGTTCGTGCTTGCGTCAGTAGCCTGTCTGTGTGCTGACCCCAGGCTCACCTGAGCCTTGGCAAAGCTCCACTTTGTTCTGTGTTGGCGTTCAGAATCCAGAGTTATCCCACAGCCACTTGGTGACCTGTTCCACCCAGACAGCCTGCCCATGATTGCTTCATAAAGCAAGACCCAGGAATCAAAAACAGGGCATGTTTCCTGAGCAGAGATGGAAAACAGCTGTGCTGGAAAAAAGGAGGGGTTTGCTGGCTGAGCAGTGGAATATATAGATCAAGGCCTGGTTGTGCAATCTTCCCTGGCTGGCCTTTGGCTGCTATTGTGGCAAGGGGGCCAGCTGGAGTTGGCAGGAGGCTGCTGCCAGGCGATGCCCTGGGTAGCGAGAGCCTCCGGTGACAAGGCTAGAAACCCCGAGCTTAGTTCTGCACATTTTACAGATACCTGGGAGGCTAAGTGACATCTGGTGATGCTCCCTCTCCACTGTCCTGTGGTCAGATCTGTCCAGCCAGTTTGAAATGGCATTTGAATGGCCAGGCTCATTACTGTGAAGGCACACAGATATGTAGGACTACAGCATCATCTTGCCCACGTGTGGAGCTCGGTTCCTGCCTAGTGGTCATGAAGTGTTTGCTGTGCGGCTGCAGCCAGGGGATGTGGTTGTGTAGTCTGGCCAGGTTCCTGCGTCTGAGTCCTCAGCGCTCATACTGGGGAGTAGGCGCGCACCGAACAACTAGACAGCGCACACACATGCTGTGCAGGGAAGCTGACCAAAAAACCTTAGAGCTAGCATCTGCTGTGCTGCTGCCGTCCTCTGAAATCAAAGGAATGCTGTGTCACGTTTTTACTAGCCTTAAGTGCTGTTTGCTTCAAGTTGGGCTTCTGGATGAGTTCTTGATTTTTATACAATTCAAAATCTAAGCAGTAAGTAAATGAACTGGCTGAGTCTGAATCCAGAGGCAAGGGGTGCGGGATTCTGTTAGTTCTTTTAAAATGTAATTATTGTGTACAAGAAGGAGAGGATGGACAAGAACAGAGAGGGAGAATTAGGCCTTTGCTTCAGAGCCAAATTAGCAAAAAAATGTACCCTCCCCCGCTGAGAGAGCCCCGCAACCTCTCTCCTCTCCCAGTGCTCTCGGTAACTAAGCAAGAAACTAAGGTAAGGGGCAAAATGGTGAGAAGGCAGAAAGCAAAGGAGGTCGGCAGGAGCATCAGTCACCTCCTAGGCTGATACATACCAGCTACGTTGGCCTCTCTTCTTAGCACCTGGAACAACAGAACACAGTATTATGAATGTTCACTCTATAGTATTGGAGCGATGGATGCACTGTAATTGCAGGGAGATTGTACTTTCTTAGGGCTGGCTCAACGTACCGAGCTGAAACATATGGATTCAGACCTTGCTCTGCAGCAGCTTCCAATAGTGCTTATCACTAAGACAGCACAACTGCAGAGAAAATACCCCAACAAACTCTATCACTGATACAAAGCCTATGAAGGAAGATGTGGTATAGTGACCTGTAGGAGGGAGGAAACTGCAGAACTGAGGGAAGAGCAGCACCAACACAAGTTGTACAGGGAAGCATTTTTGGTCCACATAGCAAACTTTGGAGTATTTTTGGCCCTCTCTGCCAGGTTTTGTAATCCAGGTACCTCAAGGTGTGGGGTAGGATGGGCGTAGGCTTCAGATGCTGGAAGAACAGAGTCTTAATGAAATTAACATCAAGAAACTATGTGTTACCAGCAACATGTGTGACCTGAGACAAATAGTAATGTGCAGAGATGGATGAAAGCAGCATTACATTTGCAGTCTAGGGGCTAGGCTCCCAACTGGATGCAACCAGGGCATTATTTGCATTTTAGATAGTTTGCTTCCTGCCGTAAAGGATCCCATAATCCTGAGTTGGGACCTGGAGACTATATATACACCACAGGGAAGGAGTGAGGAACTTAATGGCTCTGGTGACAGCAGCCCGCGTCTCCTGTGGGAACCCATTCGGTGGGATTCTCTAGGTGCAGCTTACGGGGGGGCTGCAGGAGGTGGCTCCCACTGCGCAAGAAAAGAACAGGACAAAGAACAAGGAGTTTTGCTAAGGCAAATGCACTAGCTTTAGCTACTACTGATTTAAGCCAGGTCACACTGAACTTGATACCCAGCAGGCTTTGCACAAGTGCACACAAAATCAATTTGTTTAAACCTGGGCAACTTTGTAGTGCATCCAGACAAACAAACCCCAGATAGATGCACAAAATTAATAGCTGGTAACAGCTTCAGCATTCTTAGAGTTTTTGAAAATTTGGCATTACTTGCAGATAAAACCTCCAGTGCTTTGAAGTTTATTTTCAATACAAAACAGGAATGAAGGCATATTTTAGAAATAATTTGCAAAGTGAGGTGCTTGTGTTTTGGCTTTTACTGACCTGATTTTTTTTTTTTTTAAAACTGTCCTGCCCTTTTAAGTTCTTAATGTGATATCAGTCATCAGAGTTCTCATGAAACAGGCATTCTGCAACTGTGTCTACTCCGCAGGGTCCAAATGGGACCTCAACAGTGGCTGAAACAAAATTTCATTTTAAAAAAATTGCAAGTTTTGTTCCGATAGAAAAGTTCCAATTTTGATGAAACTATATTTCCTGCAGAAAAGCGAGAACCAAACCTATCATTCAAAGGTTTGACCCGATGTCTGTTTGCTCCTCAAGAGGGAGAAGGGTAGTGGAGAGAGAGCAAGTGTGGTTTTGAGAGAAAAGAAGTTCTACCAATAAATGGGGGCAATGAAAGCCGAGGGAAGAAAGTACAAATTCCCAGGCATTCCAGACATATCTGGTATCCTTTACATCCTGTGCTCTGCACTTCAGTTGTACATATTTCAGTGTTCCACCGAAGAGGCAGCTGCATTTCAGTTGTGAGTTATTATATGAGGAGTTTTGTATAGTTGTCACAGAATCTTACGAGAGAAAAAGGAGCTGACCATGACAAAGAAAGTAAAACAGAACATGCAATCTATTAACTATACTGGAAACCACTTATGCCACAGAGAAATGGGTGCCAGGAAGCAAAAACTTCCAGAAGAAATCAGAAATAAAGGAAAAGAAAAGTCACCGGTAGCTAGGAGAAGAGTACAGGCTCATTACTACATCTGAGCTGTTGAAAAACAGCCTGTGGTTTTCTGTGGCTCTTCATCTGTTTTTCTGTTCATTTTTGTCCTTCTCTTTAACCTTGCTGGGTAAAACACATCTCCAAGGACAAATAAAAATTATTTTCTTACCAATGCTGCTGACTTAGCAACCTGTCAGAAAACTGACTAAACTTGAAGCTCTTTCAGTCAGTCACTTTAAAATATAGTCAGCATTGTGTTTAAAAAAAAAGGGGGGAAGCAGAAGAAAAAAGAAATATATGAATTGAATGCCAGGATTACTCTGCTGCGTATTAAGGCATTCCAGCAGGCTCTGGGAGAAACAACAAAACTGTGGTGATGAGTAGTGGGAAGCGTTGCAAAATATTAGGCTTGGCTCTTGCATTATGGAGAAGATGCTTAATTTGTCTTCATTAAATAGGTATTTTATTGAAGGATCCTTAGATGCAAAAAGCTGGCCTAGGAACCAGAAAACACCATTAAGAACTCAGGCCAAGGGTATGTTAATTAATTTTGCTAGGGTCACACTTCAACTGCCCACGGAAAAATGTCTGGATCTTAACATTTGAGAGGTTGAAATCTGCAGTGCGTGCTTTTGTCATTACAGCCATCTTCCCTGGAAGCATTTCTCCTTTTCACCTGCACCACAGGTGGATGGAGAACGATAATTTCTTTAAGGAAACTTTTCTCTGCTCCTCAGAGATGTGCCCAGGGAGCTGGACTTCAAGCCCAAATAGACTGAAGGGATTTATGGATCAGCAGGTCCATCTACCATCTAGTGCCTCTGACAAACACTGCTTTCAAACTGTGGTTAGGACAAAGCAGGGGTAACTTTCCAAAACCAGCCTCAATTTGCACAGGGTAACAACAAAAAAGGTGAAATTATGATTCCTCCATTATCCATTGCCTGCATGTTTACTGTACGCCAGCCTGGCCCGTGCAATTCATCCTTTCTTATATTCTAACGAGCGTCAGATCTTGGCTTATGAGCAAAGTGCATAGGTGCATAAAATGAGAAATTGTGTGTGGCTCTTTAAGCCGTGTGGGGCTCTGCTTCGTGAAGTAGCTGGTTCAGATCCCTGGGCAAGAATAAAGGAGGGAGGAGAAAACATGGAGAGAGTCAGCTATAGAAAAAAGGTGAACTCTAGAGCAAAAGATACAATTTTTCAATCAAGCTTTTAATGAAAAGATCATAAAATAACAGTTTCTTATCACTGTACATTAAGACTGCAAATTTCTGAATGCTGAGATCATATTATAATTTCTGTATCTTTTCATATGACACTTGAGTTGAAGCCACAACTGTGTGTGGCTCTGACCTGAATTCAAGCTCTTGAAGGAAATGAACAGAACATTGCAGCAGGAATGTTGGCCTTTCCCTTGGCCTCCCCTCCTCTCCCCCTCCCCAGGAAACATCCAGGGCTCCTAGACTGACTGATAAGTTAAGGCTTAAAATTAAAAAAAAGAGAGAGAGATTCAACATCCCTTTTTCAGTTGTATTTAAAATACTAAACTAAAAAGGGGAAAAATAACCATCCAGCCAGAACAAGATCCTCTCCTCACAGAAAAGTTATCCCCAGCCAGTCAAAACTCCCATGGAAGTCAGAGCAACAGTCGTGCTAGGTGCTTCGATCAGTAACTTGTAATTGAGAAAGTTTAAAAAACATCGCACTCCTCAGGAAAGCAAGCACTATGAAGTGTACCCCTAACTGCCAACAAATGTAGCACGAAGTATTCTGTTTTAGACCTTCCCTACTGCATCCCACAGGTTCTGCTCTGTTCAAAAAACACTGATCCGTTGATCCCTATGTGTTCAACACTGGGCTTCAAATGCTTAGGAAAATTGTGGAAGGAGGGGAAGAAAAGGATGGTGATAGACAACTGAACAAAAAATGCATTTCTCGCTCTAAACTTATGTTTCAGTATTTTCGAGTCCAGCTAGTTACAACAAGGAAAGCAGAATAAATAGCAATTCTGTTGTGGCACAGAGATGAACTAGGGCTAAAATGAAGAAGCCGTCCTGACTAGGAAGTCCAGCTAGGAGCCTTAGAGCAGAGCTGGAACTGCCTCACAAGGGATCCCAAATCTTTTCCTTTTACAAGGAAGGCAGCAAATTTAGTGAGTATAATGGGAAATCATCAAAGGTGAAATTTCTTACCCCACTCTGAAAAAATGCAAAATAGGAGGAGTGGAAAGGGGCTGAGAATAAGCTACTGCTTGCCTGCTCTAAAATCCAGACAATAAAGTACCATGGAACTTAAAACATTGCAACAAACTCCTTCCGGCTATTGAAAGCAATCCCCAAATTTTCTTTCTCAAGAGTATGGCTAGTTGTGGAGTGCAAGAGTAAGCTTATGACTAGAAAGGGAGAGTACTCTCTCCAATAGGGAGATTAAAATAGAAAGGGGAATATCTCTCCAATAATTGAAGAGATTTTGCTGATGTTGAGCAAATCATTAAGTTTAAACACAAACTACAAAAAAATGCCAGAAGTCTATTTAATTGTTCCAGAATTACAGCTCAGAGCTCATTTAGATTTTAAACTCTTGCTTAAACAAATTTTTATTCAAACATGCCATCTCAATGGTGAGCATTTCTGCTGTTGGGGGTGAGCTAGATGTTTACTGTCTAGAGCCTCTCAAATCCATTTAAAATGTAGGGAGGTTTTGTCTCTCTGTGGTTTTTATTCGCTTTTCCCTTAACTCCAGCACAGCTGATTGCAAAGGTTTCTAAATTTGGCAACTATCCAGAAATCAAGAAATGTCCTTTCTTCATGCTAATTTTTAAGGCAGTAGTAGGTCTGTAACTGCTAACGCCACCAATACTGGGACAAGAGGCTTTGTGAAGTACAGCTTTTCCCAGGGACTCGAACCAACTTACGCTATTGGGAATCTGATGCTTCAGTGGTTTGCAGCGCCCATCACAAGATGGCACAGAGGCTGTTGGGTTTGGCACGAAGCTTCGTCTGCCTGTCTCAGGCATCAGCTCCCCACTTCTGAGATCCTTATTGCTACCACAGTAAACGGTAATTGAGGGATGAGGGGGCTTTAGGAAAGGAGCTACATCCTGTCCTTCAGGCAGGGCAGTAGACTTGTCTCAGTCACAAGCTGCAGTCGGAAGCACACAACCATTCCTCTGATGACTTTCACCTTCTCCGGATTTTGACAGCAGTCACCTCAGAATTTGTTTTGTTTCACGGAGCGCGCTGGATGTTTCCCTGGTCAAGACCCATACTCCTGCTTTTCAGAACTGAAGCGACATGGTAAAATACTGCTAACCCAGACTTTGAACCTGCACTGCTTGAAAACAATGCTTTCCACACACACGAGAGAGAGGAAAAAAAAACAAACTAAAAACCAAAACAGGAATCTTAAAGAGTGACACTGTAAATGGAAACATTTAAATACAGCAAAACATAAATTCTTCTTCTATGCAAAGCTACAAAAGTCCAGTCTTTGTATTGTCTTCACAGGTTATGGTTTATGGCTATGCTGAGAGTCTCTGAGATTAATTTTTTTTTAATATATTTTTTTCATTTTTTTTGAAATCCTGTAGAGAAGACCCTGCGGACACATCTTTGTGTTTGCAACTTTCTGAATTACATTGCAAAACTGTGCATACAGAATCTGAGAAATAAATACATTCATTACTGCACATACATATTGATACAAAAACAACACTGTCAAATAGTGTTTGCACCATCTTTGTTAGATATTAAGACCAGGCAAAATTAATATTTCATTTTCCATCAGCCCTCCCCTCAAATGTTTGAGGTGGCTTTGGTGTAGAAGGTAAAAGCTACAAAGGGGCAAGACCAATGATGGGGAGCTTTTTTAATTTTTTTTTTTTTTTGGCTTCAGCGGTATTTTAGCAAACCATCTTCATTGGTCATCTTTAGACTGTTCTAACATGCAAATCAAGCCTAGGTTTCCACCTAGAAAGCCTTAGGAGTTTGGTTGGGCTCCTTGTGCATGACTGTAAGGTCTGGAGTGACTCAGTCCAGCTGTTAAAATTAAAAGGTGGCTCAGAGGGTCTGAGCTGCGCAGCTCCGGCTGCAGCACAGCTCTGAGCAGGGGGCGGCAGCTGGGTGCCTGCGCTCTCGCCCCCCCACCAGACCATTAAAGCCACCTGAGCCACCCCTACTGCAGCCCCTGCCCAGCGCAGAGGGGGGTTCAGGGTTGTGCGTATTCTTCCACGTCAGAAGCCGCAAAGCCCCACAGAAGCTGCGTGTCAATAGCTCTTTGGTGTCTTCTGTGATCTTTGTGGCTCCTGCTAACTCCCCCAAACGCACAGAGCTAGGCTTTTGGTTTTCTTTTTTTTTTTTTTTTGTGTGTTTTTGTTTTTGCCAGGCATTTGGTTTTGGAGGTTTTGCAGTAAAGGACTGGAAAGCAGCTTAGCCCAGCTCCCCATGGCTAACGTTAAGGAGATGTGCTGGGTACAGCAGCTCCCACCATCTTCTGACAACATCCTTTATCTCAAGAGCTTCTTGCATCTCTCTTGTCCCTCTTGGTACCCTCAGATGCCTCTGAGGAAGAGGTAGGCTGTAATGCCATCGCAATAGTGCCTAGGTCTCATTCCCAGCAACATCTCTCATGGGTTGAAGAATGAAAAATAAATCTATGATGTGCCATATTTCCAACTGCTCACCCTCTCCCCACCCCTCCACCCCCCACCCTGAGCGGAGCAGTGCTGGAATGCAGGCTGGGGCACAGCTCTCCCCTCCCAAGCTGGGAAACGCTGTATAGCCCTCAGAGACAAACCAATGGAAAAAGCAAAGATTAATTTTGACTGGCCCCTAGATCTGTTGAGGTCTGAAACTGTAAAGTTTATGTAAACAATGAGATAAATATATTAGTACTTTTCTGAGCCAAGTGAGGTTCCATACTCATTCAAATGTGCTTTGGTTTAAAAAATAGTTTTGTGAATTTGGGTATGAGCTTCTTTATTCTTTTATACAACTTTTGCTATTTTATCTTTTTTTTTCCTCCTGTTATTCCGAAAACATTCTGGAACTAAGTGACTAAAGCATATATTTAAGCTGCCTGGCCTCTTTTTTTTTTCTTTTTGTTTTTTTTTTTTTTTTTTTTTTTTTTTT
>VYZM01010029.1:221240-241112 GCA_013398915.1 Dromas ardeola | reverse complement strand
GGGGGGGGGGGGGTTGGCAAGGAATCAAGGAGAAAAGAATTCAATATATATGTTCAAAATGTGGAAGTGCTAAAGACACTAAAAACCCACCTAACCCACCCCAAAAGAAAACAGCGCATCTCAGCACAATTAGAGAAGAGCAAAAGTCCACGCTTCCCTCTCACGATCCACAGCTCGCAGGTGTCTGGGTGCAAGCAGACAATAGCACTGGGAGAACTGAGAGAAGCACACTGGGGTGCTGGGGTGAGAGGGGCAAGCGTGTTCCCTGTAAGGTGAGACACCAGGCCAAGGCTCAGTGCCTTTGGGTTGTCTATTGCTTGGAGCCTGGGTTCCAGTTTCCTCAGTTCATTCAATTGACCCAACAACTTCTTATGGACTAGTCTACCTTAACAAAAAAAAAAAAAACAAAACCGAAACAAACAAAAAAACCCCAATAGAAAAATGAAGCTTATATTTCTTTGTTTTAGTCAAACATGCTAACTTTTTTCTTTTTTTTTCTTTTTTGGTCAAAACTTAAAAAAATTGGTTTTGTTTTTTTTTAAAAAGACAAAATGTGAGGTTTGGTAAACCTTACGCATAGAGACTATACTGGTTTGAGCGAAAAAAAAAAAAAAGAAAAAACACAAGTGTAAACTTTACTCAATTCAGAAGGGATGATTCTACTGGCTGTGAATTTTTACCACCACAGTCACGGGAGGCTTGAAATAAGCCATAGCTTTCCACAAGGTCACGCCAACAAAGTCAAGGGGGCCAAGAATCGGTGGGCTAGGTTCTCTGTCTTCTCTCCTAAACCAATAGCAGCTGTTGGCTGTGATGTCTTATGCAGATGTTGCAAGAACATTTTGTTTCTTTTTCTTTTCATTTTTCCTTTTTTTTTTTTTTGTGTGTGCGTGTTTAAATTGTCTAAAAGGGAGGATATGAAACACTTTGGTTTGCTTTTTCCTCCTCTCCCCCACCTTATTGCACTCTGGATTCTAGTAAATTATAGGCTGCTATGCCCTCACCCTCTGTCCTGCCAGGTGTTTACAGACTGACCCAGATGTGCTGGGGGAGTGGAAGATGAGGGGGACATTTTCCCCTCCCCATAGTATCCAGATTCAATAAACAAAGCTGGAAAGGGCCCAAAAAGCTCAGAGAAGTTTTCTTCTTTTAGATAAAAGTGACTACAAACAGCCAAGAGACTGCAAATGAGCCAGTCCAAGCAGCCAGCACAGCCTCTGGCTCAACGTATTTTTTTTTTTGCTTTGTCTTTGGCCAAACTTCGCTTTAACATTTCTCTAGCTGACTTTTGATGGAAGGACGGGGTGGTAAAAATCCCTTAACTTTAATTTAGTTTCTACTTTTATACATTTAATTACTTACAATAAGAGAAAAAAAAAAAAGCCTAATTTCCACTAACCATCTTATTGTTCTCATGAATTCAAGAGGTAGCAAAGGTAACAAGTCTGTCCACACAGACTTGCTCTTTAGTGAGGGAGGAAAGCTAAAAACATACACACACACAAAAAATAAAATAAAAAAATAATAAAAAAGTACCTAAGGAACTTGTAGCAACTCCAGCCTACATCAAAACCCCTCCCCANCCTAGAATTAACCTCAGACCTTCCAGTTCAAACATTCACATAAACGTTACAATGGTTTTTCCTTTAATAAAACAAGTACCTCTAAGCAAAGAATATTCATACGAAACTACTAGAAAAGTAAAGACGACCCCCTGCTCACTGAAAGAAATTCCCGGGGCATCCAGTCCCTGTTCAGTCATGGGTAAGGCAGAAGAGGTTTTTGTGTGTTGTGGGAAAAGGTGGCACGTAGTTATGTGTGCCAAGGATAAAGATCAAAACCAAAAGAGGGAGGGATGGTGAGGGAGGCATTGCCATTTCTTTAAGTGAAGTACTCTGGCTGGTGCACACCTAGGTAGACTGCTGTCCCCACCATCGCCAGCCCGGGGGAAGGTGGTGGGTTCCACCACTGCTATGGCTTTCCCACAGTATCTGAAGGGGCTGCCAACCCTGTGAGATGGTCCACAGACAAAGCTTCCGCGCTTGTGAATGCAATGCTATGTTATTTCACAGCTACTCAGGCTGCTGAAAAGGTGTACTCTTTTTTCTTTTTAATGGCAAGAAAAGCCCCTACTGAGTTTGGTTTTAAGAGAGGAGGTGAGTAGGGTGACAGTAACTCGAAGGAAAGAGGCAGGGAGGGGGGAGCCAGCAGAGGCTGAAAGTTCTCTGTGGTCCCCCTCTCTGCTCCAGATAATCAGTATGGCAATGAAGTTGATGTGTGCAAAAAGAAGTGGTATTTCTTGCCAGATCACCAAGATTTGGAGGGAGAGTTGGACTAAATGCATCAGCTTGGCTGTGGACCTTTCTTTTTTTAAAAAAAGGGAAAAAAGGAACTTTTTTTTTAAATGTTAAAGCTACATTTGTTTAGGCCTCCCATGACTGAACAGAGTATGGGGAGTTGCCCCCTTTTTTGTTTGTTTTTTTTTTTCTTTTTTCTTTTTTTTTTTTTAAGCAGCAAGTCTACAGAGAAAGGTAAATCACTGCGGATGGGCATGAAGCTCATTCTGGAGTCTTTGGCTTATGTGGGAGAGGTATGCATTCGCAGGTGGCTGATCAGATTGCGCTGCTGGGTGAATTTCCCACCACACAGTTGACATTCGTAAGGTTTTTCTCCTGAGTGGACACGCATATGCTCTGTCAGTCGGTACTGCCGGGTAAAACGCATCCCGCATTCCTCACAAGCAAAGGGCTTGAGCCCTAAGTGGCTGCGCATGTGCCGTGTCATGGTGCCCCGCTGTGTGAACATCTTGCCGCAGATGTTGCAAGGGAAGGGCCGCGTCAGCCAGTGAGTCTTCTCATGCTGCCGCAGTGTGGCTGGATCCTTGTAGCTCTTCTCACACACTGAACACTTGAAGGGTCGGGACTCCGCGGCATAGGACTGGTTGGGGTTGGACAAATCCTCAGCTTCATCCTTGCCGCCGTACGTGCCTTCTTCCTTGATGTAAAGGTCTTCCTCGGTATGCGTCTCCACATGGGCATTGAGCTGCTCAGAGCTAGGGAAGCCTTTGCCACAGGGGATACAGACATACAAGTTGTCACCGTAGGCCACTGGCTCATACCCCTCCTGCCGGTAGACATAGTTGGCACTAGTATGCCCACCGCTCTCGCTCTCACCACTGTCATCACTGTTCTCCTTACCATTTTCCACCTCCTCCTTACACGGGTAGGGTAAGTCTGTGCCATAGGCCCCGGCCAGGCTCCGCTCCACAGACTTGGACAAGGGCCCCAGGAGGATACCGTTGGGCAGTCCTTCACCCTCATCCCTGTCTTTGCCCCCCTCCTTTCGGTCAAAAGCGTTGTCTTTCTTCATCCACTCTTTCTTGCGGGACGAGTGCCGGAGGCCCTTGCGCTGGCTGCTCTCTGTTAATGAGTGGTGGCACTCTTCGCTCGGATCCATCTCCATGGGGTCGCTGCTGTCCGCCATGCTGTGAGGGGCTCCGACTCCAGACTCGTCAAACGATGAGGCACTGTTGGCTGCGGGGGCTGAGGCAGAGTGGGGAGAGCCATGCTGGCTTTCGCTGTGCTGCGTGTCATCATGGGAGGCTGCAACAGGGAGTGATGGGCTTTTTTTGGACAGGTCGAGGCCTAGCTCCTGGTCGCCAGTGCTCCCATTTGCACTGCTGCCCCCACCACCATTGTTACTGGCTCCCCTGCTTAAGGAATGACAATTCTCTTGGTTGGAGCTGCTGATGAAGACCTCGTCATCGGAGAGCTTTCCCTTTGACAGCTCCTTTGAGTGCGAGCCCTTCAACCCCTCATTTGACCCTGAATAGCGAGCTTGGATGACCGACGCGGTGGAAAGTCTTTGATTCCTGGCAGATCTCCCAACACCAAGGCCACCGGCCTTGCCAGCAAAGGACTTGCTGTTCCGCTTCAGCTTCTTTCTGCAGAGAGCTGCCAGGTCGTGCAGTTGGAGGTAGCTTGCTGCGGTGAGGAGAGCACTAAAGTTCTGTTCACCGGGCTGGTCAGTCGTTAAGAGCTTACCAGTATAAATAAAGTCCAAGATCTGCCGGAACACAGTGGGGTTCACCATGTCCGTGTCTAGGTTAATCAGGTTGTCATGCAGGACAAGGGATTTGAAATACATGCTGCTGGCTGCCAGGATATTCTTATGGGCACGAAACAGGGCATTTTCTACCACAATGATCACATCACAGAGGAAACCTTTGGCTCGTTGCTGGTTCAGCTGCAGTAGCAGTTGTTTGGCATGATTTGGCAGTTCCATCTCCACCTTCTCTTCCTTTCACCTTCACCTTACCACCTGCAAAACAGGAGAATGAGAGATGTGAACCTGCTGTTTCCACTCAAATAGTGGCTTAAAACGGTGCTAACACGGTGCAGTCTATGTTCAGCTTGACACTGACTAAGGAGCTCTGGGTACATTCAGCCCTGCAAGCTGTGATCCTGCTTGGAATACAGAGAGAAGCATTTCTCATGCTAAGATTTGAGTAAAGTCTTTCAAAAATCAGATTTGTAAGTATCTTTTTACAAAAGCAATCTTTGTTGGCTGGAATTA
This sequence comes from Dromas ardeola, assembly GCA_013398915.1. Taxonomy (NCBI): domain Eukaryota; kingdom Metazoa; phylum Chordata; class Aves; order Charadriiformes; family Dromadidae; genus Dromas; species Dromas ardeola. The sequence goes on along the minus strand of VYZM01010029.1, from coordinate 236,537 downwards.
CTATCCGAAAGATACCAGCAGGAAAACAACAGTTAGGTACAGGGGAAAGCTGTTTCCCTCTCATGACAGAAATCTGTTCAGAGGAACAAGAATAAAAGGAGGAAAAAAAAGAGGCATCTACTTCACTGCCATTTGCATATCTGACCATGTGAAATAATTAGCATAAGCTGCAGCTTCCCTACTTTAACATGTAGTTTGTTTCTTGGCTCTTACACCTTGAAATATTACAACACCCAGCTTGCTCTGAGGTTGAGAAAATGACATGTAACAACAACATCCATCGAAGATGGAATTAATCACACTGAGGTGTGAATGGGAAATCTTCAGACTATGAAAGGCTGCTTTAAAAACTGCCCCCCGGCAATGTCCATATCCCAATCCATTGACATGAACGGCTAGAATCAACCCTAAACTGGCTGAAATTCGGGATGCTGAGCTAGCTAAATGCCACCAAATGTCTTCAACAATCTGAAAGTGTTTTCTAAAGTTAATTCTGCCCTGCCTTTAGTTTTGAAGGATTTTTGTTTAAACTGATAGAGTCAAGTAACCTATTGCAAGTCACAGTCTCTCTGCCCTGAAGTACTGGGAAGAGAGGAAAATTGTGGTTACCTCTGTGTAGTCCATGTATTTCAAAACCAGTATTCACTATATTTTTTAGTTTAGATATTTATATTGGCTTTCCCAGTAGTATGGACTGTAGGAAATACCTAGTTTGAGGCATATCAAAACTAATTGCAATTGCACATTTGGTAGATACTACAATGCATTAAAAAATGGAAATCAAAACTGGGGCTGCATTCAGGAATCCAAGATCAATTTTTTAATTTTTTTTTTTCTTGAGGCTTTTTTTTGTTTGAAATTGTCAACGACTACTTGTAATGGGCATTTATCTGTTAAAGTTGATTTAAAATAGTTTCTGAGGTTCAAATGTAGGAATTAAATACTAAACATACAACAGCCACCTTTAGCCTTCCACTTCCTTTCTTCTTTTCGCAGTTCATCATATTATTGAAACAGATTCCTCTTACTGAAGGAGCAAGCCATAAGTCCATAGAAATGAAGAGCTTAAATTTTCTCTTAAAATCACCATCAGTTAATGGTTAATGTTTTTATTGCTTGTGAGTCCCATTACCACATTCTGTCCCATCAAATTTCAAATGATGAAGCATTAGACTGCATTATCATTCCTCTGTGTCAAGTATGTGTACACAAGAAAATGAAATAAGGAGCAATACTGTAAATATTAAAAATAACTTCCCTCAAACCTGATTCTCACTAACTGGTGATAAATAGAAAGATTTAATTTGGCAGAAAGGTGGTAAGTTTACATCATCCATTTCTGCAGACCAAAAGGATTTTGCTTTGTGAAAAAAGTTACCAAAAAATGCAATTTTTCCTCCAGTGTCTGACTCGTCTGGTACTTTTACTTTTACTAATGGATCTGCCAAGTAGGTGCCTCCCTTCTTCCACAGGACACATTTTTCACTTGGTTAGCTGGTCAGCCTGGTACTTGGTTACACATTTGGTAGAATTTTGCAACCCCTGTTCCGTGCACCAGCACCTAGTTCAGTATCTGCACAGACCTTAGTGGCTCCTCACCTTGACCCACAGCTAAAATGGTTGCTCTGCTTTTCTGTTCTATATTGTCTCAGCAATGGATGGGGAACCCAAGAAGATGGTGGATTCACTGCCGTGCACACTAATGTTGTTCCCAAGGGGGGCTGGCTTTAGAAAGGGTGGCAACCAAAAAGGGGAAATACAGGCTTGCCACCATGGTGCTAGTCAGTTATTTCTTCTCCATCTATAGTGTTTCTTTTTCTGAAACTCACCCTGCAGCATCACAAAAATGTGACAGAGACAGGGATTACCACCACTGAACAGCGTTGAGCGCTTTAAAAACAAAGTTTTGCTGTAATTAGTTACATCAGAGTTGCAGCACGCAGGCAATGTGTCTGGTTCTAGTGGCTTGCTTCCAGAATTGCTGATTAAGAGGAAGAAGCAACAGCACAGAGGCACCAAATATCCACTTTTATCTAGCCAGGCCAGTAAAAGCACTTACTTCTGGGTCACTGAGATATATTGATAGGGAAGGACAAAAGCATGGCTTGCAACATAACACAGTGTTTATATATATAAAAATGCATCCTGCTCAAGAATAGCAAGAGACAGCCTACTGCTACACTTAACTTTCACTACAAATGTAATGGTGCTTTTCCATGCATATAACAAACAAAATCCCTGGATATGAATTTTAAGTGTTCCATAAAGGACAAATACGGGAAAGGAAAGGAAACAGCACAGACAATATTTTTTGTCTAAACAGATTAATTTAAAAAAAATAAATAAAAATGTTACTGATTAAAAGCAAGCTTATTTCCCATTCATGTGGCACTTGAAGTAGAGGTCTAGAAATCTCTATATAAGTGTTTGGCTAAGCCTTTGCAAAGAGTCAAGGCTTGCTACGCTACCGAATGGAAATATTTTTAGATTTTATTTCTTTCTTTTTTCTTCTTTCTGCCTTAAATGATATTGAAACCAGGTAATGAGCCTGCAGGGAAAGCCCTGGAAACAGGTACAATTATAGTTCTGCTTTTTACTGACCTTCATGAGGAAGATAATATTATTATTAAACCTCAGTATGTTCTGCAGCATAAAAATTAGCATAGTACAAGTTGTTTAAATTACCTCTGTTTATCTCACATCAAATTTTACAGAAGTATTCATGTTCAGTAGGACATAAGTATCAGGTAGGTTATTACCTTTAGTAGATTTTAAAAGCAGTGGTCAGGTTTAAGCACTGTAACACTGCCTATCAAATCTGAGTTTGTTAGCTGAAGTCAACATGGATTTAGCAACCCCAACAGAATGAATGTTGTGAAACAAGGCAGCAAAACCTTAAGCCAAGTTGAGAGCCCCATGTTTAAAATTTTGCCAGAATTGCCCACCGAGGGCTTTTACCAGGACAGCAACATGGGTCAGAGAACACACCTCTGACTGACGTACCTTTGTTGCCAAAAGCTTTACAGCATCAACCTGGCTTGTGTATCTCGTGCAGTCCTGAACAAAAATAAATCCATTCCAGATATTTTCCAGAGCTGACCAGTTACAAACCCTTCTGTAGCAATGATGAATTTCAGATGTGGGGAAAAGAGGTTGGAAAAGTGTGTTGGAAAACTTGTTAGCCAAAGAGAAGCGGGCATTATTCCTTAATCTATGGCGTTCCTAATCTCACTTCTGTCTGAAAGCATGGGACCAAAGGCAACTACGCGGTTAAATCCAGTATAAAAGTTAGCAGATCTTCCCAAACAAATGGCAGGTGTAGCCTTAGGAATGCTATCCATTAGTTTGCAGAGACTGGCTCTTAACAAACCCTGAACATTTGGATAACATTGCCACCACCACCACAACAAAAGCCCCCAAAAGCCCTGAAAATTAAAAAAAAAAAAAAACAAACCACCCCCCTGACCTCAGGAATATGTAGATGTCCATCTGGGGCCATAGTCTTTTATCATTGAATTTGGTGTGCAAAATTTCACTCCTTTGCATTTAAAACAGGATCACAGAAGGCTTTGGACAAATAGCAGTAGAGATGGTCTTTTTTCAGATTCAGGTTGCTTCCAAGTCATTCAAGACAGATAGTTTTCAGAGTAATGAACCTGCTCAAATATTCTTGCGCAAGAAGGGAATGAAGCAAGACTGAGGATCCTCACTGCCTCCACCATATCCATGACACTGAGACACAGCACATGCAAAGACATGAAAAATACAGGGCACAAATCACAGAATACAGTAATGCTGCAAGCAGATGCCACACATCAAACAAAGCTTCGCAAGCTAAGAGCCGATAGCTTCTTCATAAGCAATATTGCCTGAGAGGCCAGGTAACTGCGAGCTGCTGTGCCCAGCCTGGGGCTCACCGTGATCCCACAGGCAGCCTGTGCAGAACACACAGGCTGCTCCTGGAGCTGTGCTGCTCTCACTGCAAAGCAAGAAAAACTTATTTTTTTCTCAATTTCCACAAAGACTCTGGACATCACACAAAATTAGATTGCCAAAGTACAGGAGAAGAGGAATTCCTTCACCCCTTTAAATAGTATAAAATCTACATATTCAGTACAGATTTAGTTCTCATTAATATTACTGAGTCTCTTCCTAAAAGTAATTGCTGAATGAATGCTCAATGTGTTATCTTAGCAACCTCTGGCAGGAGATGCTGTTTTGTTTCATCTCTGAGTTACAGATGCAGCGTATGAATATTGTTTACCTTTTAAGAAGCAACACCAGTGAAGCAAAGAATCAATCAAAAACAGATCTAAGGAATCACTCATTTCATGTAGAGGATTTGGGGATGGATGAGAAGGCTAGACACCAAACACCTGAACAGTGAATTAACAGTACTGCAGATAAAGACCAACACATAGATTAGATGTCATGTATCAAATTAGATGCTGTTAAAGTGTTATCCTATTGTGCATGTTATAATATACCTAGGAAAAGACAGTGGCTTGCTTGCTTATTTCTCCACCTTCGCAAGCAGTTGTGCTGCACTGAGCAGACACTGCAGCAGCGAGCATGGGGAAGAACTAAATAAAATTAAATCGTTTCCTACATTGCTCTCTGCCACCAATTTACTTCTGACATTAAAATTGCTGTGTCTAGCTGCTACTGGATCTGTGTGAAACCGAAACAGATGACTTCTGCACCCTTCAGTTTCAGATAAACTAACTTTTTTAGAGCACCTGAAGTCCCCACTGGGAAGAGAGCCTTCCTGTTACTCACTGGCTTATCTGATCTTCCTCTCCCCGTGTCCCAGCAGAACCTATTTCCGGGACTCTTCTGAGGTATCAGTGAAGTGGACTTTCATGGCCACTAACCTTCCCCCCAGGAGCTGCAGCTGGCAGGTCATTATCCCATGCCTTGTAAAGGTATTCACATTCCAGAGCAGCAGAGGAATAGGGAGGAATGCAGGAACTGTGTTAGCCCACATGGTTCCCTATCCCCAGTCCCCGTGAGCAGGCAGACAGCAGAACTCAGAAGCAGAGGCAAGAACGTGCGTTTTCATCATCGGCAGTGGAGCAGCAAAAACTCTGTAAGGTCACCTGAAGCAGAAAACAGGATACAGCACCCTTGTTTCTCTCACAGGAATACTTCTCATTTCAAAATAGGTAAGACCAACATGTCAGGTTACTCAGGGAGAGGTCTGCTGAGCTGGGGAAGAGAGAGAAAGCGACATGCAGGACAGACCACGATGTGCAGCTAGTGTTGCAGGTGTGGACATGGAAAGGAGAAGGAGAATGGAGGATCATTTTGCAGAGGATACAGCATTAGCAAACTTAAAAGTGGCCCTTGTTTAGTTTGTTACATTCCAATTAGTGCCAGGCAGAACTGCCCTCCTGGCTCCCTGAAGCAGCTCTTGCAGGACCCCCGCAGAAATGGTATAGCTTTGCTTATGGACACAAGCACCTGTTTGGTACCTCTGTGCGGCAACGTTTGGACATTAGGTATGTGGGCAATACATGCTCAACTGCTACCAGCTCCTGGCCCAAAAAGGAGAGAAGAAAAAAGAGTCAGATGATTTCCCAGTCCCTTCTATTTCCTGTTCTTGAATACCAAGGAGAGCCTGAGATGGCTAGGCCCTTCTCTACTGCATGGCAAACTGCCCAGGGAAGGGGAATCTCCATGGGTGAAAAGGGTAGGGGCCCTGTGTGCATGAAAGCACTAACATCAGGAGAGCAAAGTGATTTCTAGTCAGTGCAAGGCTGCAGCAAAGCAGGAACACTTTGCTATACAAGCTGAGACTACAAGCAGTAGAATGCAGATTAACCACTTGGTTGCCGCTTACCATGCCAGGTACATTGGGCTAAAGGCACCTCCATCCAGTGCTGCCCGACGTGCCAGGTACATCCCATGATGTTCCATTGAAATCACAACAGGCCATCAATAGAACGTGGCTGCACGGATGCAGAATGGAGAACCAGCAGGGACGCTGTTAAATGCAATTAAAAAACTGCAATCAAAATTGAAATGTACATTTTAAAACGGCCACCTGCCTTAAATATATAACTACTAGAACAACCGCCCCTCCACCCATCTCCCCAGAACTGCGGCGGAAACAGAGCAGAAGGCCTCTGCAGGTTTCTTGATGACTCTCTCTGGCCACTTTCATTCAGGACTCCCAACAGCAATGAGCTTCAGGGGGACCAGTCCATATATATCCAAGAGCAGCAGATCCCAGGATGTCTGCACCAGCCTCCTTCTGCCCAGAAATTCAGGCAACTAAATATCACCATTTAGAAATGCCTCTACGACAAGAAAAGCCTGGTGCCGGAACTTGACGATCTTGTTCCTCACACTGTACAGGCAATGGAAGAAACACTTAAATGCTGATCCTCTGTGTTGTCCCCATTTCCCTGTCCCCCTTCCAAATCCTTTGAAATCCTGCTCTTGTAGAGATGTTATGGCATTGAGCCAGGGAGTCCTTTGGCTTTTGTTACATCTGTGGTGCAAGATGGGAAAAGAAAATACTGTATGCCCTCTCCTATTTATAATGATGCTTCACTGGTAATTTAATCTATGTTCTTGGAGACTGGAGATCAAGTTGATTCATGGTGAACTGCAGCTGGTACAAGAGTCGCCAAACTCAAGATCTATAATTGCACCCTTCCCTGCCCAAAGGAAAAAGCAATCACATCTTTTCCATGTCAGGGAAAGGCATATCCCACAGATACAATCAGCTTGTCAAGACTAGGGTATGCGTATCCCCTGCAGTGCGTATCCTCCTTCCCCTAGAGTTCCTGTAATAACCTCCAGCAGGATTATCAAGGAGGATAGCCTTAGGGTAGATGCATAGCACAGGTCCCTCTCTACAAGTGGTGATGCTGCCCTAGTGGAGGAAAAAAAACCCAAAACAAACAACAAGAACAACCAAACCAAAAAACCCAGAAAGAATTCTGCAGCCTTGCAGGGATTCAGAGTAGGTTTTTAGATCCTCATGGCGAAGTGAAACTTCTGCATAGCTCTTGTCACATTGATGGCTGCATGTCTCCAGCTGTGCTGCTGGAGATAGAAATCTTACGTTTAAAAACTTAGAAGAATACTGATTATCATTTCAACCTTAAAAGGCCCAATGAAAAAGACTTACAATAATTAATGTAGTTGGATCAGAGAGGAGGAGGACATTAGCCTGGGAAATAGAAAATGTCTTCATGAAAAAGACACTGAATGTAAGGAGATAGTTCTTCATTCTTCCTGGACATCTGCTGGACTCAGGCCCAGGACAGTGTTCCCATCATTCCCACTGTATTCGTATCCCCACAGTTCTGTAACTAAATCCCTTTCACGCTGAACTAATAGGTCTTTTGTATTCAGATTGCCCTGTTTTGACTGCTACAGACTGAAGATTTTTAAATCTTGTCAATACTACGAAGAAGTGAAACGTAAGCAATTGTTTGCTTACTGATCTGGGCTGTGCTGAGCCAAGAGCATTTGCTGAACTAGTCTGAACGGACCACTGCCAACATGAACAGCCCAACCCACATTTAAATAGCATGGAACTTTAAGTATATCAGGCAAGAGCCCCAGGGATTTGGAGCTCCCCCCTCTCCAAGAGATCGCACGCTCTAGACTGCATACGAGCAATACCACTACTGGCTGCATCTGCCAGCACCAAGACTCTGCAAAACACAGCAATACCAGCAATACTCAGCTTAAGAAAGGCTGAATGCTGCATAAAGGTATTTCTTGGACAGTAGCTCAAATGCAGATTTACACCCAGATTACAGCAATTTGCCCCTGTGAAGCAAGAAGATCTTCTCCATAGTTGTATTTCCCCTCTAGGGCAGAGAGTAGCAGAGAACTGCCTAAACCAAAGCTGTTGCCTACTGTTAGAACATCACACTGCAGTCAGAAAAGAAGCTTCCTGCCAATTCCTAAACAGAGCCCTTGTACATTTATTTTTACTGCTGACATGAAGGAGCCTAAGACTACCCAAACCTTTTAGTGGGCGGAGAAGATGAGAGGCATGGATGTTGCAGATCTTGTCAAGCAGAGCCAGGCACTAAAAATTCCTGCATATCCGCAGAGCACAGTTGATCTCAGGAACACAGCAGTGGCACAAAACAAATAAAGCTTCAGAAACTAGCGAGCAGCAATAGATGTTGGGCTCTTCTGCAGCCCTGCAACAACCCAGCAAGCTCAGTTCCAACTGTACCTGCATTGCAAGTAGTAAAGGCAGCTCTGATGTCCCATGCTAATCAGACGACTCCTCCTTGCTCTAAAATACCCATATATTCAGTGGAGTAGCTCAGCCCACACAAGAGGAAGGATACTCTCTACCCATCCACCAGTTAAGGCCACTTTGGTATGCAAAATTCCTGTGTTTCCCAGCTACCTTTGAGCCTTGAGGTACAGAATTCTCCCTTTACAATGCAAGAATTTAGGACATGACTAAAGGATCATTGCTAATCCTAGAGTGTTAGGCAGAATCAACAGCCCTATGAATTACATGGAGTGAGAAGATGCTCCTGGTCCTAGAAGGCTTGGGCCCTGTCCTTCAGTATGGTAGGCCACAGTTGGCATGGGGTGCACAGAGTGGCAGCTTCGTGCTGAGCGCTGCTCTGGGGGCAGGAGCACACAGCACAGTGGAGAAGGAACATCATGACCCTTTTCCAGCCAAGACTGTATTACAGCGCTGCTTTAGGGCTCTGAGTCACCACAGGTACAAGCTGATAGCTGAGTTGTGAAATGCAGCAATACTGGAGCAAATTCCTGGCCCTTTCGACTGTCCCTGCAACTGGGGAGGGATCTCCAGGACAGGCCTGAGGCAAACAGCTGGGAGTGTTAAATCCACTAGTGACTGCGATGCAGACCCCTTCATTACAGGGTTTGTTAGAGCAAACAAGGCCCCAGAGTACTGGGAGAAATGGGAGAGCGTTTGATACAAAGATAGTCCCAATTGGCCAGCTTATTTTTATTTCTTGTGTGGACTCAGCAAACTTTTCTGCAGAGAAGCAGTCTGCACAGGAGCACCTGCATACAGATTACTGCTAATACGAACTTGTTGCAATAGGTAACACTAAGCTTCATGCTGAGGGGTGCAGGAAGGACATGGGAAGTTGCCTTGGACCAAAATGTCGTCTCTTTCACCACATGGCAGATACCAGTGAGCACAGAAAAAAAACCTGCTGTGTCATTTTCTTCTATAAGACCAAATGTCATTCCCTTATCTCATCTGTACCTGCAGATGCAGTAGCAACAGTTCTCCTTAACATAAATAAACAATGCCTTAAATACAGCACCTTTTGGACTTTATCCACCTTTTTTTCCCCCCGCACCCCCAAGAACAGACCATGTACTCAGCCCTGTACTTCCCAGAGAAATCTTTGTCTCTAAGCTTCACTTCAGTGAAGTCTTTCAAGCAAACCACTGTTTAAGAACCAGTCCTGGCAGTATCAAGACTGTACTGCCTGCCAAACATCCGTCCAAATCAGATGCTTAACTCATCACTCTGAACCCTCACATATTTGGTTCTTTGCAACTACCAAAAAGTGTTTCTGAAACTCTGAGCCTGGCAAACGAGAGGATGCCAGAAAGCCACTATTGCTTATAAAAGCAGAAGGCCTAACGACTCAAAATTTTGCAAACTGTCTGCATTGCATCTAAATCTCAAGATAAAACCTAAGGGGAAAGCAGGGATTACTCACTTTCAAAATTCTTCGTTTCTTTGGCTGCGTCTACTAAACGACTACTTCTCATTTTCACTGTTTTATTCCCCTGTCTTCTTCACTTGAGACTTCAGACATTCTTTAAACTCAGCTCACAGGCTGCAAGGAGGTCACTCTACATAGGCTTCCAAAATACACCGCTTCCCAGCAAGGCTGCCGTCTCGCCATCCTTATCCTGCAGCACTGCACAACAGTGGTCCAGGGCTGCAGAAGTCTCATGCGCACTTGGCCAGCCTTCTCTGTCAGACAGTTTCTCAGCTTTGGAGGTTACAGCCTCAGGCACGTTATGAAAGGCAGCCCAGCAAGGTCATGGGATGTTGAAAACTTTGCTACAGGATCTTCCTCCTTTCCTTCCCAACACACTATTCTTGTCAAGGTCAAGGATTTTTTGGCAGTACTCAAACACAAGTTACAGGCTCTTGTCATGAGTCAAGACTTAAAGCATCTCTCCATTTAAAAAAAGCAGAAGGGGAAGAGCAAAGCAGAGGGGAAGGTACTTTTGCCCAAGATTTGGTTTTGAAAAGGCGATTGACAGCCTATGCATGTGCTTTACCCTCTAATCTGAAAGCTCCTCAGGACAGGACCCCTAGAAGCATTTTATACCGACATAACACCCCAGAGCAAAGGAGCCAGCGGCTCCCCACATCCATTCCAGTCTGCTCAGCTTCTCCTAAATCAACACTGCCAGAAGGCAAGACAGCACTATAACAAATTAGCACCGCTCACGATTTGTTGAAGTTGCTGTTCCTTTGTTTGTTTATTTAAATCACGCGTGCACATGCACACACACACAAACCTCCCAAGCTTGCTCTCTGCTGCCATCACCCAAACTCCAGATTTGTAGTCTCAGAGAGAGAGGCAAGCAAAAGCGGTGGATTAAACCCATGCAGAGCAACAGTCACTGCACTGGGACTCTGCTTGGGTTTTGCTCTTTCACTACAAGCAGAACAAAAGAACGCCCACACTGTTCCAGCCTGGAAGATCAAGGTGTTAAAATCCTTATTTTGGCACTTGACTAGGAAAGTGTTGTTAAAGAAAAAGAAAGAGCCACAGGCTTGAAAGGAGCCAGCACTAATAAAACTCTTAGTGTTAATGCTATTTATGAACATCCAAGGGATAATCTGCACCCCTTATCAGCCCACAAGATTATAAGATCTTTAAAATAGGAAACATGTCTTACTTCATAAAGCGCTGTATAAGTTTACAAAGGACAATATTAGTGGTAATATATAATTGTCAAAGTCGAGCAAAGAGGGTATCTGTAAAACCTGAAACAGTACCACCCTTCCCATTTCATTCTGAGCTCTGGGGAGTAATACTGTAGGTTGACTGGTTGTTCTGACTGGGTTTACTCTTATGCACCAATCTATTTTTACTTTAAGAGATTATTTGGGAAATGTGCTATGCTTTTATTTACACTGGAGAAATTAATGTTTTATCATGAGGTGATCACAAGGGTGATTTTAAAGAGCTGTAGTAGATTTTTATCCTTCCACCAAATAGAGTCTAATTTGCCAGCATGCATCAGTGTGCCAGCAATGATTCCTTTACACAGCATTTCTATACGTAGGCACTTACTGCGCACAGAGCACCCTGCTATCTGAGCAGTTGCTCAGCAGTTGCATCATGTAGCCTGTAGAGACAGCTTCTCTTTCGTTTCTTTTGGTTTATATGACATTAAGATCTGTGTTGCTGCAGGCATAGTTTAAAGGACAGTAAAGTCAGCATCATCCCCTCAAACCCTTATATGCTTTCATTTAGTTGTTTTTTATTTTGTTTTAGAGAAATTTTTCTGATTTATGAATGCACTAAGTGTTTGCATCTTCCGGCTGCTGTACCATGTGCTGACAGATAGCTGTATCATCCAAAGCATCTCTGCTAGTCTGGGTTGAGCACGGTTTTGGTTGCTGGACAAGTGAACACTAGCTACTACAGTTACCTCCACCAGCCTAACATCAATTAAAGAAATTACTAGATTTTTATACTCAGATTGAGACCTTTGCATGGAATTCTGTGGGTGCCAAAAGAATTACAATTTTATTCTTCAGATAATACATGGTTTATCAAATGTTTAAATACTCAAGCTTAAGTATTTCAAAAGCTACTCACTTTACATTTGTCACTGAAGGAAATTGCTAAGCAATTTGTGTATTTATTTCCCGTCAGAAAAAAGCCTCAAAGTGCACAGCAGAATGGATCACCCTCCTTCTTTCAGCACTATTAAAACCATCTCATTGGTAATTATTCTCCTCAGGATGGGTGTGGGGGAGTGAAAAGCTGGAGCAGATTCTATTTATAGAAGATAACCTTGGGAAAAACAGGAGGTACCAGAGAAACAGGCATGAGGGGTGAAGTTGTGACAGTACTGAAACTAGCAGGAGACACAGGTGTACCAGGTGTCTGTGCCAGAGAGCTCTGGGAACACAAATGTGGCCGCACCTCCTGCAAGATTTAGGCTTGGCTGGCAAGTTTCATAGGCACTCAGATGAGAATTCACAGAGACAATTCACATATTTAAAAGCTTGAGCAAGAGTTAAAAAAAAAAAACAAAAACCAACCCACACTAAAAGGCTATTTTAAAAGTTTGCTGGATCACTTCCCTTAGAACTCTCCCCTCTCGGCAAGGAAAGTGGTTAAAGAAAAAACCAAAACACCAACCAGAACCAAAACAGAAAAACCAAAACAGCCAGAGAGACTGAAACCTCCGTTACACAGATGAAACAACTCAGCAGTTTTATAGCTACGTAAATAGGATCAGAATCTGGCCAAAGGAGTAATACATGTACAAACTACTGCTAACAGCCGCAACAAACATTGATACTACTCCTTGGACTAGAAGGTAAAAAATAAAATTCTTATATCATTACCACTTCCAGCAGAGCCCACTAATGTAACAGCATCCGTAGACTCCCAGAAGATGCAAAAAGTATGTTTAGTAAGGATATATCTGGACTAAAACCTCTCTGTCTTGGCATTGTGCATTCCCAAACACCTGTATCTAGCTGCTTTCAGTCCCCGGCCTTTGGCTCCACGTTTTTCAGCCACATGCCGTTCTGTCACGGAGAAGGGCTGAATAAATTGTGGCGTTGTTATGCCACAGTGCAGGTGCTCTAGAACACGCACGTCCTGAGGCTCATGAACTTGAGAAGAGATATACCTCATCAGGCATAGCCATGTTCTGATGCCATCCAGCTTTCTCTGACCTATCAAGTCAGTCTATCTACGGTTAATCTGTTCCCTTCTCCAGGCATTTTCTTGGCAGGCACCTCACTCAAAGAATATGTTTTAACAGCACAAAACTACCCCAAAATCCAAACCCAAACAACAGTCAACTCCTGTAAAGAACCTGAAAAAGTGGCATCACTCTTATCATAAAGTATTCTCCATCATGGACGCTAACATGGGTTTCACACACGTTTCTCTGCTACCTCTGTGTAAGAAGCCTGATGATAATCCTAAATCCCCAGAGCCTTACAGGACCAGTCATTGCACACACAGACCCATTCCAGACAATTAAAGTCTTATAACAGGGTATGTAATGTAAAAGCGCATTTAATCTTGTACAGGCAAGAAATAGCAGGGACTTGCCTGTAGAAAAATTAAAAGTATATAGTAATTCATCAAATTGATTTACTACAGCCAGCTGCATGTGAGAATGCTAGCCCAGGCAGAAATAGTCCCAATAGTATGCATTTGCTTACAAGTAAGCAAGGTGCTTTGGCACAGCTACTACATCCTTCGAAAAAGTTGGTTTTGACATGTTGGGAAAGGACTTGGATTTTCCAGCTGCTCTCTAAAGCAGGAGGCAATTCAGCAAACGCACCCAAGACCTGCAGCAGACACGACTCTAAAATTTGTCGTCATTATGTTCTAATTTTCACATAACTTCCTATTATTTGCAACAGCCAGGAAAGAAGCACTGATTAAATTTTCCATGTTTCTAAAAACAGACGAAAGGTCAGGAAAGCACTGTTATGCATAATTTGTTCTTTCTCTAGCAGTAGCCATTGAGAGTGCTGGGCCATACTTTATGGTTCACATTTTCCCTGTTATTCTTGAGCCACCGAATCAAATAGACATGTCATGTTTGGTAGCTTTCAAAACAAAAGGTGTATTGGAAGGGTGATTATTCTGTTTTGTGGTTTGTGGGTTTTTTTTGTGTTTTGTTTTGTTTTTTAAAGACAGTTATTCATAACAAATAGTGAAATTGCTGAGAAAATCAATTCTGCTTTGCCACTTTGCAAATATTACTTCTTCCCCCAAGAAGAGACTGGGTCACTGAGATCTGCAAAGCTTCAGATAGGACAAAAAACTGTGCTGAAATTTACTGAGGTGCCCAAAAATGACCAATGAGTTTGGGTCTTTCAACAGGATGAATGGCACAGTAGAAATTCTTAGTCATGCTAACTTTCTTCATATGTATTTTTTTATTATTATTTGTATAAAACCTTCATTATAAAAGACAAAAGTATGGTTATTAGAAGACATGTAAAGCACACCAGAACTCCAGAGGGGAGCCCCAACTCTGTCTGCCTTTCATGTGAAAGAACGGATGATTATTACAATCCACTTTTTTCTTTAACTTAATTTTTATTTTTCTGGGAAGTGTGAAAAAGCTTTTTTTGTTCATTTGGTTTCTAATTTATCATATTATTTAAATGACTTAACAAGGAATCTAAAAGTCTGCATAAGAGTTTGTTTCCGGGGGGAGGGGGGCTAGATTAGAAAGAGAAAAGCCTCATAAAAACAACCCCAGCCCCTTGAAACACAAGGTTTTCCTCTGCTGCACATACACACTAATGACCTTTTGCCTCCCCATGAGAGAAACAGATCCAAAAGATCTGGCATAAAAGGCCTGGAAGACACTGCACTAAGTTGGACCACGTGGTGGAGTGATGCTGGGAAGCAAAGCAGCAGCTGCAATTATATGGGAACAACAACAACATTCACAGAAGTTCCCTTTGGATACACGTCAGCATGTGGGAATGATGGATTAAGATTGAGTATTTGCATTTCCCAGTCAGATGCCAAGATATCAAAGCTGGCATGCTAAGGTGTTCTGGCCTTCCTTGAAGGGAGTCTCCAGCCATCAACACTGCATGTGTACAGAGCTCTTCTGCTTGCAAGTATCTCTCTCTCTCCTTCTCTCTAATAGTGCGTGCATTTTTGATTTTTTTAACTATGTGATCTAGGTTAGTGCTCATAAAAATGGAAGGATTAACAGCTACGGCGTAGCACACGCGGCTGGGCAAGCTCTGCTGACAGATCCCTGCCAACACAATCAACCCCCAATTAATCCTGCGCTGTGCTTCCACCCACACACAGCAAGCAGGTAGTGCCATGGTGCCAACTTCTTCAGTCAACATGTAGGAGCAAAGAAGTGCCATGTTATTACCTCTTCTTCTAAAGACCACTTTTTATTGATCTTTGTGTACAATAGGCCCGTACACATATAAACAATTAGAGTGCAGAACCGAATCCTCTGTCAGACATGGTTTTTAAAATAAGATGTAGCACTTCTGCATCATTGCCCTCTACAACAGACTTCAGTGCTTTTATGAATCTGCTTTTTTTT
>VYZM01010029.1:166907-221215 GCA_013398915.1 Dromas ardeola | reverse complement strand
TTTTTTTTTTTTTTAAAGCCAGCATTAACATTGCCAGTGGTACATTATTTTCCCAGCTGGAAGAAAAAAAAACAAAAAACAAAAACCAAAAACCAAAAAAAACAACAAACCAAACAAAACAAGAAACAAAAAACCCAAACCAAAACAAAAAAAAAAAAAAAAAACACAAAAAAACCAAACCACAGAGAAACAGATCCATCATTACAGATGATGTGGCATCATGATCTGTTTTAACCCACCCAAGTCAGGGCCACCACTGAAAAGGTTAGGTCTTGCCCTCTTCCTGCATCAGCCCTGGTCTGGCTCAGCCTTAAAGCCTCATGGTCTTCAGGGGTGATGCAACAGAGCAGGCAGGAAAGCACAGCCAAGGACCGGGAACACTCATCAGCAAAGCTGTCTGTGAAGCCAAATCCCATGTGCCAGAGGTCACAGTAGTAATTGAGGATTGTGCTTCAAACTCCTAAATATCCACCAGTACTCAGGAAGGCTGCTGGCAATAGGTGAAAGATGGTGACGAGACAGAGGAATAATGAAGAAAATAAAGTTCTTGCAAATTATTGCTGACACTGTGTGGTGCATGTGCAATGAGAAGATGGAGCAGAGCAGCACTTGGACCAGGAGGAGCTTCTCTCCCACAGAGGGAGGGACAGAAGGCAATACTCCTCCTGCCTTTGGGCCTGAAATTCTCCTCTCCAACACCCCAGTTTGCATAGTCAGAAGTGAGATCAATGCCTAACTACACAAGATGCTTCCACTTGCAGTGATCTTCATTTCTAGATGCTTCACAGTTGTTGACTTCCTCCCTTGGAATTTTAGAACAGCCCAGCAAGAATGAGAGTTCAGAGGTTCTCCCCAAAGTCCCCAAAACACATTAGAAACTGGAATCTGCTGCAGGGCTGCAGTACATTGTCTTAGCAGATTCAGTCGGTAACAAGGTCTTCTAAAACAAAGTGTAATAAGTGTTTCTGCCCGGACTTGCCAAAAAACCTTAATGCAAATACAACTCTAAGAAAATTAGGGTGGACTGTAGTGGCTGCCTCCCCCTCAGGGTTGTTTTTTTTTTTTTCTTCGATCCTGATGAATTTCATTACAGTTGCATTTAAACTGAGGTTGTGATTTAAATTTTCCAAAGCAGGCAGGGCAGGCTTGAAAGCCTGATATATCAGAGTTTATGTGCTTCCTGAAGGACGAGGGTGGTTGCAGAGCCTTCCCCAGGGGGTGCCTGGTTGGTCCCCTCGCCCCCTTGACATGTTTGCTGTCACACAGGCCACTGGATTCCTGGCAGGTCGAGCAGGCTTGCTCCTTACAACCAAGCAGCCCCACATTCACACATGCCAGTACTTTCCTTGAAGGTATTTACGCTTAGCTTTTTAGTGCTACTTTAAGTTCAAAGGGGCTAGTAAAGCCCCATTAAGCCATTTACATCAAACTGGTTAGTTAATTATCCTGTTGCAGGCTTTAAATTAGCAATTTATAACCCCTTCCCTAGAGATGCCAGTATTTGGAAACAACTCAGCCGGGACATTTTGCAGGGTGCAGTTATGGAACAAAAAACCTCACTAAATCCAACCACCCCCCTAGAAAACCCTCCAGAATAAGTCTCTTCAGTTTTTGGCTGGAAATCGACTAACGCTGGGAGAAGCCAGTAGGGGCAGGGGTGGGAGAGCACCCACCATTACCGGCTAGTAAGGGTACTGGACCCGTGTCTACCTTACAATGTACCTGTGTGGCAAAATGCAGTGATGTGCAGATACACAGAGCTAGCCTGGGAGGCAGCACAGCTAGATGAGGGTGATGTGTCCCTCACAACGAGATATTCTGCTTCTTAGTATCATAATCAAAGGTAGTTTCACATTCATATGTACCAAAATGTGTCTGCCCGCAAGGAAGGAAAACAATTTGAGGCGTTGGGGCTGGTCAAACTGTGAATGCCAGCACAGGGACTCAGGAGCACTGTGGGTTTTGGTCAGCGCCTCTGCTCACCCATGTAGGCAAAGAGATTCTTGCTACACTGCAGCCATCTTTCAGGTTAGGATTAACAAGATTCAGATTTATAACCCTTTGCCAAAAGGGTCAATGACCTGCTCACAGTGAGCCTACCCCGTGGACCAGGTGAGGCTGGAGCCGAGGAGTCTTCGTGCCCAGGATCGTCTCCCCTGCCAACAACATTTCATTTCTGAGAAGGAGAATCTGTTGTCCCCTCAGGGTCTTGTTAGTCTGGTCCACCCCATCAGAATTCAGAGCTGCTATAGAAGGAAGTAATAACCACCTTCCTCCCCAAATACCTAACTGCCCAAACCAGCCAGGTCCTAGAGTAAAACATGCCTCTCACCCCTCTCTTCCTTATTTCCACCAGCCATTATTAGTTCCACAAACAGTTGGCATACTGTATATTTATTGTCAAATTCTATTTAAAATAAAGATGGGAGGGAAAGACTGTCCAGTTCTTACTATTTTCACACAACAATCTCTCAGGTACGGGAGAAATCTTGGCCCCAGTCCTGGTAGCTGTCCCAAACCAACAAGCACTTAAAACCTCACCAAGGGCAGGAATCCATGGAAAGATGGGGCATGTGGAGTGAGACCAAGGCAAACTAGGAAATTCCACATTAACATAAAAAAAGGCCCATAAAAAAAGAAGTTTGAGAGAAAATTTCCATTCTACTTGAAAGACGAGACAGACAGACGGAATCAAGCCATATGACAGACTGACTTTTTTTTTCTCCATCTTATTATATCCCCATTTCAATGGAAAAAAAATTTATCTTCTGCCAAACAAGTGTCAGATTACCTTAAAAGAGAGATAAAAATCTAAGCAAGTTAATTTCTTTATACTATGCAACCACGAGATTTTGCATTTGTTTGCCTTTTCTTCCGTATGGAAAGTAGCCATTTCACAACAATTTTTGGGATGGGGGGCTGATGGGCAGAAGAGAGGGAAAGACACTCAGAGATTTCAAACCAAAGGGACAAAATATTTTTGTACAAAATTTGGTAAGATGATAGCACATTTACGTAATTTACTTCCCCAAATTGCAAGACAGGGGCCTTATAATAAAAGTATAGGTAAACACAACATAAAATCTAAACGATCTAAAGGACTGAAAAACCCAGCCCCGCACATAGATGACATTCTCCGAATTCTCTGCTCTTTCTTGGGAGCAGTTACACCCAAACCATCACTCAGCCCAGAAGCTGTTCTCTCCTGCTAATCACTTTGGAATCATACACTAAGGTAAAAAAAGTTCAAATGCAGACACTAGCCTGGCCTTTGAAACAGCCTGGTGCTAACAGGCCACAGGATTGCATAATATTAGGAAATTATAAAATAATGTGAATCCAGGGAGAAAGAAAGCAAAGCCCTCCTGTGGATGAAATGGGAGTCTTTCCTGCTCCACCAAAACCTTCCATTTCCAAGGCATGCAGTACCCGGGGCTGTGCCTAGAACAGGTGTGTCTCCTTAAATACCTCACATGTCACACTTGTGTCGCACAGACACAGTCCTGCGGGATTATATTAGTACCAGCACAGACCAGCTGGAGCTACCCCCAGCGGTATCCTGTAACTCCTTGGACAGGGGGGAGCTGCTCTCCACAGCATGCAGAGCCCCTTGCCACATGGCTTTCTGGAGACAGTCAGTCACCCTGCCACTGCAGCTTCCGAGCATTTGTGCTCTGGGGGCTGAATGAAGTCAGCGCCAAGCAAAAGACTCCTCCAAGGGCAGGAACGAGGTGCTGCCAAGAGAAAGTGAACGAAGGGCTCCAAGTATTCTTTTCTTTCCCCCCTCTGCACTTATTACCAGCAAATTCTTAATTGAATTATGCCAAATAGACACTCTGAAGATCTCCTTTATTTAAAGAGAGATGCATAGCTAACAGATCAAAGTCCACTCAGCCATTCCCAAGCAGAAAACGTTGACAGGGCACAAGGCAGATATGGCTAGTGCAGGATGAAGGAAGGACAAAGGAGAGTGAGCCTCATACATCCCTAAGTCAGCGCAGAAAGAGAGACTCCTTGGCAATTCCAACCAAATTCTTCACTAAGCCTTGGAGAATACTACCTGCTGGCCTAAGCAGCTGAAAGAGACAACAAGAAATTTTTTAGGGCAGCAAATGCATTAACTGCATTTTCTGCATCATATCTGCATGAGTGGCACAAATAATAAAAAGAGAAGAGCTACTTGCTTGAGGTATAGCTCTGCATCACAACAGAAAGGTGCTCTTCAGCATGAATAAGAACTGTCCCCATGCCACCCATCTCATGAAAAGCATCTTGTAGTACTTAACACGGAGCTGGAGCACCGATAGATGTGAGAAACTGCCAACCAGCATGCATTGGCTCAGAGGCAGAGGACCACAGGGCGCTGTAGGATCCTCCTTTCTTATTCCTCCTTAACAGCCCAAGTGCTCTCATTTTCCAGTGATCAATCCTTCCATTCAGGCAACAGCTTTTAGGAGAGAGTGTGCATGAGCAAGAATGCATGCACCGATCTTGATGAAAAGCCTAATTTATGAGGAATCCACCACATCCATAAGTTATTCCGCTGGTTAATTAATTCAGATTTCCAGGTTTAAGCACATACCAGGTTTGTCTGCTCATCCCTATGGTAGATGGCCCCAGGCATCATGAGCAGCAGTCAGGGATGAAGGCAGTGCCAAACTAAACGTTCTTCTGAAGTGGCATAGTTAGAACTTTTTCAGTCCACCTCTGCTTTATAACCCCTTGAGGGCTGGATGATGCAGTGAGTTCAGTGAACCCAACTGATCAGTCCAGTGCGGGTCGAAAGCAAAGGGAAATTCTCACATACTTTACATCCCAGTCATCTCTTCATCTCACTGGCCATCTCTGTTCAAATGAATCCAGAATAGGGCCATTACTTGATACTTCATTCTCAAACAAATGAGCAGGACCCCAAAATCCACCTACCCCTAGAAACACGTATGCGTCTTACTACTGGCATTTCTTGTTTTCAAGAGGTCTCAAGTCCATAGCCATAAAAATGAGCATTAACTGCCAGGTGAACTCTTACTCTTTAACCAACTATTTATAACACTGGGTCTTTGATTATCGGGCAAACACATGTTGCAAATGACACCCTATGTTCTCAGACACCAGGAGTTTAAATGTTAAACAGTTTCCCATAACCAAGATTTAGCATCTTTATGTTTTCTTTATTCTTTGCCAGCCACAGTGTTAGTGGCCAGTTAGCAGTCAGCCTGGTGAGAGCACTTAACTTTACACATTTGTCGTGAGATCTTAGAACATACACTGTCATGTCTTTTGTGAGCAACTTGAAATCAAATCACAAGAGCAGATCTGTGTCCCCAACAGACAAATGGAGGTCCAGATGTATTTCGTAACTGTGAATGTGCACTTCCAGAAACCTTCATACTGAGTAATGCATCTAATGTGGAATCAATTGTTTAAGAAGCCATTAATGAAAACCCCCACATTCAGTGTAGGAGTTCAATCATTCACTTCATTTTTCCACAAACAAAATTTTCAGACTTTGGGAAAACCAGGTCTTCTTATGAGCAACCTCTGCGTATACACAGATGGAGTGGTGTGTTCCCATAGGGAGATAACAGCATGCGCGTTTTCTTTGAAGACTCAGAAAGTCTGAATCTCTTGTCCATGAGCCTCTGTACAGGCCTCCATCCAAACGCTCAACTCCCATTTAACGCAACAGAGGTTCTTCACCAACCTACAGCATTTTGTGACGTGCTTGTCTTAGGACACAGAATCCTAGACAGCATCCCCTTAAACCAAATGCATTTGTTATATAATTGAAGAAGTTTTATGGGGGAAAATGGCAAAAATCCTACTGTCATTAAGAAGAAAATTAGTGATCTAGTGCATAGCAATGATTAACCAGCTAGCTATCCTTTTTTATTGAGGAACCAGACTCATAACTAAGGTGTTTTTTTCTTAAGATAATATATAACAAATTATTGGAGAGTTTTACACAATTTTAACCAGTAGAATTTCAGAGTTCAAATGAATTACAAGCTATTTCACTGTTGGACTGTATGCCTCTAAGGTCATAATTACTTTTAATTTTTGGAAGTTACAATACCAAACTGTGACCAGGAGTAAAATAAGAAAAAAAACTCTTCAAGGCTCTCTTTCAGCTTGTATCAAACATACAGAAGACAGGAAAATAGGAAGCCAGGTGCGCTTATCTTCAGAGGCACCTCACACACCTTGAAAAGTATGTAAAACATGACAAATTCATAATTAACTTGCCCATTTAAATTTTGGCGGAGGGTATTAGAGGTGAGAGACAGAGGACAGGGAGGAAAAAAAAGGAGCAAGTGTTACGTTAGTGACTTCATATATGAACACACAGAGGGAGTTTCCCTTATCTGTGTATCACATAGAAAATACCATAGCAAAAAAGCTATGGCAATTCCATGCCAGCAACTAAATGTGCTTTTACTTATTTATTTATTCTAATAGCAACAGTAGAGGAGGGTGGATTTGAATGAAAGTAATTTAAAGCTACCAATTTTAATCTTGTTTTACATAAAGGATGATCAGTGGCTGCTAACTACTAAGCCATATTGATTTGCAACTAAGTATAGTCTGCTCTGAATTCGGTATTATTTTTTGCTAACCAGAGAGCTGCACTATCCCCAGTTGAAACATTTATTCTATTTTACAGGTACTTATCCAGCTGACATTTTTCCTCCTTTTATTATTTTAATAAACAGCCAATTAGTTTCATTAGACATTTTATTTTTCTCATTTGAATTTGCTGCTGAAAATTTAAAAAGTAACCACCCATCGAGAATTTTCTGATTGCATTTTCTTATCAAGCATACTAGACATTTAAGTCCAAACATGTTTAACATTTAAAACAAGGTTTTAAAACTGAATTCTTCTTGCCTTGTCCTTAAAAAACTAGAGCTATCGGATATTTCCCTCGAGCTACCAGATATTTGCCTCCTATTCGATCTGTTTCTTATTCACCAGCTTTGAAAAGGAAAACAAGCATCCTAAGTTTCTTAAGCTTTCATTGTTTCTCAACCAAAATCCCTTACTGCATTAAATAAACTAAAAAAAAAAAAAAAAAAAAAAAGCTGCAAAACCAGCCTCAAGGTCTCCCTGCAAAAGCAACTACATCTGTCAAAAGCCCAGTACTTTCTTACAAACTCATGCTCCTCATACTTAGGGACAGACTTTCTGCAGTTCAGCGTTCTGTCTTTCCTTAAACCTTTGGCAGAAGACAAGTATTGCCAGAATAAAGACAGACCTAATCTCACTTAAGATCCATGAAAATTGTTTAAGGCACATATTGTAATTTCAAGGAAGTATTTTTTCCTAGTTATTAAAAAGATTGTTCAATTCAGTAGCTTTTAGCCCTACATCTATGACGCGCTTGACTTCTGCTCAATATCCCACAAATTCCTAACATAAAGACTATTAAAACATGAATTGAAGTAAACAACAATGGGGAAAGAGAAACACTTGCACACCATGAAAGCAAGAGGTACGTATCAATTTCCTACAGTATGCATTCTGCTTCCCTTGGTGTGGCATACGTACTGAGAGGCTGTGATTCTGTCTGTCCACATTTTGTTCAGCAATTTATGTTACAGAGAAATCTTTTTTCCCAAAAAAATCTCAATACCCATGCCAGAAATGAAAAGATAAACCTTAATTTGCTATCAGGAAGATGGCAGAGGAACAGGAGACAGACCTTCACCTGATCAGACACATTGTTATGTGAAAAGTGCCGAAGAAACAGGTATTCATGAAACACTCTCATGCTACTTCCAAATTCATGTTTGTCTTCACAATCCATGACATTTCTCAAACCATTTCTGCACTAAGTTCCTTCTTTGTTTATTCCTTCCTAAGGTAGCACTTCCATTTATAAAATTCACACCTTAATTGCTAGCACAGACCTGCCTGCCTGTCAAGCTTAGGAAACCTGAAATGAAGTCTTTCCTTTCGCCTGCTGCGGCTCAGACCTAGGCAACCTGCTACTGCTTCTGCAGCCTCCACAGAAGGTCCATGTTATTTCTTGAAAGCAAACACTTCATTAAGTGATGAGGCACAGCTATGAGCTCACATGGTGCTTTCTTGCAATAATGTGTGTACACTAACATGAAAGAGTAAAAAGCAATAAAAAGTCAATACATTTACTGTGGCTGTATGACAGTCAAAGCAAAATGAACCATTTGTTCTTAAAGTCAGGAGACGCTCATCCTGTGAGGAGGTCTGCCTAACAGTTTTCAGTACGTAAAATAAATGCAAATTTCACCTGATTATCCAATGGCTGCTAGTAGGCTAACGGTGACTCACACTGCCACTGACAGAACACACCTCAGTTACATTTAGAGCAAGACCTGTTGCGCTTCAGCCAGTCTAACAACAGTCTTAACCTGCAGGGGTGCACCATGCGTGTAGCTACTGGTTTCTGAATGGTGGAGGATCCTGTTCAAGCTCATCCATGACTGCTGGTTAACCATCCAGTAATCCGTCTGATGTGATTACAACAGGAGAAGTAGTAGTGTATTAGACACAGTGTCCTGGTCCTACATCATGCTGGACAACTCTCATATACGTAGCCTGGACATTGAGAGAATCTCCCTGGATAATTTACCAGTATTGGTGGATTTCAAGTTGTGGCTAGATAGCAAACATGCAGAATGAACTGCTGCATTCTTACAGGTTTTTAAAAAAAGAAAGTCTGGATGCATTGAAGGGATAAAGCCAATAAAACCTTTTTGCTCCTTGTTATAAACATCAGTTGTTTTGCTGGTGTTGGGGGAGAAGCAAGTAGGGGAAGTACAACTACACCTCCCTTTTTTAAAAGGAAGAGGACTTGGTATCTCAGAAATAGTCTAATAAGAACACTATTTCCCTTACCTAATAAAGTTCCTTGCCCAGTATTAGGACAGTAATCTTTCAGTAGCGTTTCAGCCACGTCAAAGGGCAATTTGAAAAAATAATGTAGGTCTTGATGTTTAAACAAGCTTTTCCAGCAATTACTTGTTAATAGCATCCAGAGGTTCCAAGTAAGAAGCATGACCCATCATCCCAAGCAATTTATAGTAGCAATACGTAGAGCGAGGCAGAGGATTTGAAGGGAGGGAAAATGCTGGGGGCAGGGAGAGGGAGGAGGGTTAAAAACCACAAGTAAGATTGCTAAGTATATCCAACATCTGAAAACTGGAATAAAAGCCAGTGCCGTGCAACCAAAGCCCTCTGGAAATACAAACTTAAAAAAAAAAAAAGTCAGTCATTACTTCCTTGTTTGCCCAATCAGATCAGACCCCACAGCTTTCCCGCAGCCTGTGCTTTAGAGAGCTCCAGCCTTTTGCTATCCCTTTGGCAGCCTTGTGCCCTCACGTACTCAGGTGTGCCAGGCAATGACAGCTGACAGGCACAAGCTCATTTGCCCCAGGGCAGCCTGGCACATGAACTCAGAAGGGCTCTGAGCTGGAAATCTCCCAAGCGAAGAAGGAAACTCTCACTAGTTTGTCTAGAAAAGCCTCTTGTAGCCTTCCTCCAGAGAGCAGAGCTGCGTTGTTTGTAAGGTGCGTTATTCACGCTTGTGCTGCAGCCCATACTCCTCCTCAGGGCAGGGGAATGCCATGCTGCAGCGAGCTCGCTCCCAGGTTCACGTGGAAGCATTCCAAGCTACTCAGCTTCTGACGGCTCTCCAACTGCTCTTCCACGCTGGATTGCTTTATGTTACATTGCTTTCCCTGCCAGGAGGCACTGCTGTATTACAGTACAATTGTCTAGCAAAATGTAAAACTGATTTTTTCACCTCCCAAACACCGACTGTTGCAGTCACAACTATAAGCCCCGCTCTGTAGTAGACTTTCCTGCTTTTATGGATATACTAGAGATTTTAGTATCTTGCCTCCTCTTCAGCCTCCTTCCCAAGGCTCTTCCCTCCATTTCATCGTCCCCAGTCCTTTCTGTGGAGGGCAGCCATCCTCAGCTTCCAGCCCAAGGTGTCACTACTACTCAAATTAAAATGCCTAAGCCAGATCATTAGGTGCATTATCAGGCAACCTGACTGTGACCAAACACAGAAAGTGAGAAAAATTACTAGAAACATTGTAGGTTGACTCCCAGCTTCATTAACAAGCTCAGTTTTTTTGTTATGTCAGAATTTTAAAAAAGAAAGAGGCATTTTATAACACGCACATTTTTACGGTATTAGGAGGCATTTGGCTCCTAATTCTCTTCATTTCAGTGTGCTTTACATTACTTGTGGGATGCAAGGCAAAACTAGTTCCCTGCACTGTAGCTAATTTCCTTTCTTTTGAACTATAAAAATAGCTGTATTATAAAAGCAAAGGTCTAGCTCTCTGTCTGTTCTTCAGGAGTAGCCAGAATAGGGCCACACACACACACAAAAAAGCGCAGTGGGGTGTACGTGGAGGAAAAGCAGTGAAATAGAGTACGGTCTCACAGTCTTTTCCTTTCTTATACTCTGTGCGATTGTTAAAGATCTCCTGATCCAGAGGTTGCAACCAGGCCATCATTTTTAACACGAACTTATCTGTCCTTCATCGATTTTTCAATCTGTTTAGACTTCTGCTATCCATAACACCCTTCGGCAACAAGTTTCACATGGTAAGTCCTGCTTGACAGAGTGCGCCTCTCTGCCTGCTTTGAGTCAATTTAGTTAACAGAAGAACCATGAAGAATCACTCCCTACTCTGCTTCCCCACCCCATTCATGACAGTATAAAACACCTGCAATTTTTGTAATAGTCATCTCTTCTCTATGGGAAAGAGAGCAATCATGTTGACTGACTTGAGGCCCATCTTTGGTGGTCTTCTCCGGACCTTCCCCAGCCCTCCACTACCGTCAAGAGGTGGTAATCAGAACTGCATAGTGGTTAAGATACTGGCACACCATGAATTTACGTAGCAGCATACTGATGTTTTCTATTCGGTTTACCAGCTTGGGTAGACATCCAGAGAGTTTGTTGATTCTTCAGGGAGCGTAGTGTTTCTTCCCAGTTGGCCATTAGTCTCTCTGCAAGAACTTTTTGGGGACTCACTTCAGATAGTGCTCTTAAGTAGTCTGCTGAGGGAACAGGTGAAATTTTTCATCTCCCAATAACTGCTGCCACAGATCTCAATTTTTTTGACCCAATTCAAGGTAGTCAAACTCTCAGCTTTCAAATCCCTGCATTTTCCGCCCCCTCCCCCCCACCAAAGACTTCCCAAGAGCATGGCAGTTGGCAGACGCTCAAAGCTGACAGATACATCCTTTCACCTGTGCACCCAGTGAGAAGTCCCACAAACCAGAGAAGCACAAAGTACATGGTTCTCCCCAGCAAGACAGGAGAAGCATTGCTGCATTAAAATCCATACTGACCAACCCAGAAAATTTTCTTACGCCTATCCCAGCGAATATCCCAGTCTTAAGAAATTTCCTAGGCGTCCCCATATGAGTGACTGTCCTGAAGGATCAGTCAGACTCAGCACCGTGATACACAATTCACTGCCTCGTGAGGCCCTGCTAGTCCCAAGAGATGTGCTTCACCAAATAGAGCTGCTCCATATAATTGCTTGGCTTGTCTCCCCTCTCTTAGCTGAACTACCGTGGTTCCAAAAGCCCTTAAAATAAATGATAGGTATGCTTGCAAATTAAAATCCATCTACCTGGGTAATGCGATGTGCATCACTTGCCCAGCACTGCCAGTCACAGTGCTCAGCTGCAGCTTCTCTATGCTTCTTAGTAGCAGCTCAAATACTGCCAAATTAGCAAACGGTGGGAGAAGCAGAAGTTTGATTGACCCCAATTTCAGAATTTCTGGGAAGAAGCAGTTGTAATGCACCGTAAGTAAGATAACACAAAACAAAGTTAGGAGCTGAAACATTGTATCTCCGCACACCTGATCAGAAAAATGAGCAGGCAATTTGAGGATGGGCTCCTGTGAACATGCAGTTAACGAAAGTAGCTCAAGACAGCTTTACCAAAATAATAGCACAGACACATCTTACTTCCAAAGTTACAAGCCTCTGAATTTGAATGAGCAAACTATAGAAATAACAACCTTTGAATGTCAACAAAACTCTACTACTGCCCATGAGCATAAGATGGCATGCAAAAGCTAGGCGAATAATATAAGCCAGTTGAAAAATCTAAAGCATATTGAAATCTAAACCTTCCTTCTGGATATCTCATTTTCTGAACATTTTTGCATACAGTGCCTGCAAAAATAACACTGGGTGTGTTAAGTACTGAGGAGAAGAGTCCCTTTCCTTCTGTTTTCTCAGGAAAATAACGGGGGAGAGAACATCACTTTTACTCAATAGGATGAGAAATTCCACCAAATCCCTTGCTGGAGCTCTGACATAAAGGCAGTTCAGAAAGTCAGACAGAGACTTGCCCACATCCATCACCATTACTTTCCAAGACTGGAATGAGAAAAAGTTGCATTTAAATTCTGCACTCAGCCTCAAAAGTTAGTCACCTCAATTCTCTCTTTTGAAATATACACACAATATATACACACACACCATGCATTTATACACACATATAAATCACTTCTGGTATTTCTTCGGAAATCCCTAGTCTGACTCTTCTTGAAGTGCTGAATCCAATAGATGGCTTCCCCAGTTATTTTGCCCCCTGTATTGTAAAATCCTGCCATCCAACGAGGGATCAGAACCAGCTAGGAGCTTGAATACAGAAAACACAGCAGTCTGCTCACGATGAGCAGAAAAATTATCATTGTAATGCAGTTTACAAAAAGCGTCTTAAACACTATTACAAGAAAGTGGCAGCCTGTACAGAGCTACGTCAGTCAGGAAAAAAGTTTGAGTCCCAGGGCTAGTTACTTGCTGCTGTCTGGGAAGGTTTGCGCACACAGGTAAGGAAGCAGTATCTCTGCCGCACACCGGACTCCTGTCCAGGCCTTGTGCTGCAAAAAGTCAACATGTACTGTTTGCTCACACCCCCTTTCTTTGGTAACCCATTGAGAACATGTTACTTAGCTTTAGCATGAGACAAGAAAATGCATTTCTTCTTAGTCTAAAAACTTCTAGTTCCAACCAATTCAACTGGTTTCAGAGAAGATTTAGCTGAGAAGAATGAGAATGCCCTCCTCCAGATAGATGTTCTGGCCTCTTGTGGGCATCACTCTCCCAGCAGGACTTGACAATTGATACTGTTATTGTAGAAAATGCATTTAAGCTCAGTTCTGTTAATATGGTCCTCTCCCAGTTGAGACCAGAGGATCTTTGTACATGTGGTATCTTCTGCATTTATCCTCCCATTGTTCCAGAAGCAGAACTATTACTGCTGAGGAAAAGTTACCCAGAGTAAGGGAATGGGCTCTTCTTCTAAGCCACATAAAGAGGACAATGAGTGAATTTACTTTGCAATTTGAGAAGAGTCCTTCTTATCACCTGGGACATTTGCATAAAACAGCTTCCTCAGCTTTTGGTTTAATGAATAAAGGAATCAAATCTTTCAGTGCGTATTGCAAGTAACCACAAAGATTTGCCACGTGAAACAGCTATACGTGGCGCGCTCTTCATACCCGCCACCTACAATAAACATTTCTCAAGTGATCATCTGGGAGAGCTGAAAGTGGGCAGAGCTCAATGCCTAGCCAAGTTGACTCTTCAAGGAGAAATTTGGACAACACAATGCTGAAAGTCTTGGAGATACTTTACAGTTGCTTCACTATGTTCTGTTTTTCCTCAAACCAATGTTCTTAAGATTTTTCTAGCAAGCTGGTAATTTTTCTGCTGTATCAAATTTCTTGACACCTACTGTGGGAGAAAATTTAGTTGATACGATAACATTTGCATGGCATATTTCTTCGTGCTGTGAAAAGAGTCAAGTAAAGAAACTTGCCCCAAAGTCACAATGGCAGCTGCAGAGCTGAGGGGGGATCCCCATCTTCACGCCCTTAACTCCTTGTCATTTTGCAACTGAAGAAAAGCACAGCCAATGGGCAGTTAGATGAATGACAAACCTGCACAGCAATCTGGCTTCAACCGCTTGACCTAAAGCTGCTCCTTACAGTCAGTAGCAGAATCACGTCCATCTCCTCTGGGGGCAAGCCGAGAGCTGCCCAGCATCATGCCCTGGTGACAGCTACACCCCATGATCTATCCACGGGGTTAGGCAGAAAGTAGTATCCAAGGCACCTATCGTGGCAATATCTAAATGCGAGTATCAGAGCACTTTACAGACAAAAAGGTCTTTGCCCCAGGCTGTTTAAAATTTGCATGTTCCTGTGTCGCACTGAAGATAGCAGCAATGGTGATTCATTAAGATAATGATTTAAGTAGGAGGCTTAAGAAAGTCAGGGTGGATTAACATCCAAAGGGCTGCAGTTGAAGCTTCTCCACACCAGGATGGCACCTCCCCTGCCTCCAAAAATCTGGAGAACTATGAATTAACCACAACTATTACCACAACTACAATGCATTAAAGGCCAAGAGCACCATCTCTACTCCAGCCCACCCTTCTTGGCAAGGTTGAGCACAAAATTTTATGCTGTGGGAAAATTTTCATGGCATTATAAATTATTGGATATTCCTTTATTTGATTAGTTTGTTAGTGTAGGTTCTCCTCAAAAAAAGATTGTGCATGTTTCTTTTCAACTAATTTTCTGTCCACCTTAGAAACAATACAAGTTTTCCTCCAACCAGTTGTCTTTTCCCACTGTTGAATAATCAGATGGGTTTGATAAATTGATAGCTCCCCACATAATAATGTAAATATACATATTGAAAAAAAGCACGCAAGTCCTTTCTACACCCCAAGATTTAATCAAATTGTAATCAGTCACAAGTTGAAACATGCATTCTGTCCATAACACGGGGTTAATGCTCAAACAGTAACAGGCAGCTCATACTTCACCCCTGCTGAAAAAAAGAGGCCTTTGTATTGTGACTTTGATACAATACTTCGGCTGCCTGTGCATCTCTCTAGAAGGCAACAGTTTTGCTATGCTTCTGCTCACTCATAATAGTTGCAATAGGGCATCCCGGTGTATATTGCCCCACTCACCGCTAGCTGCGCTTGGTCTGAACATCTTCTAGGCACTCTATCCCATGCTGATTCAGTACAGAATAGCTTCCTAGAATGCAATTATAGAAAGAGTAAGGGTTTGTCTTAAAAAGGGATTATTCCAGAACAGCTATTCCTTATTAACTATTCCCAGTCGCCTCTTTGTTAGGATGATGAAGTTAACTGGGAATAGCTCTTCCATTCAGATCTGTAACTTACCTTGGTCTGAATCAATGGCCCTGTTTAGATGAGCCCTTAGCACAGCGTCATACAATCATAGCAATAGCTTCATCAATAAAAATAGATGCATAGTTGCAATGAAAGTAGAGCTGCTGCATGGACATGTATCAGCCGAGTTTGTTGTAAGCTGGGCAGATAACAGGATAAAGAAATGCGCAAAAAAAACCCCAAACTTGTTCCTATAATGTTAGATCTTCTGAGTACTGCATGTGACATTTTGTACTTCACAAGTCTCTGGATCTGCTTTGTTCAGTCTTGGTTTATTCCTTAGATATACGGAGACCTTAACAGCAGGGAAATTTTGAATTCTGTAGCTTCTTTGTTTATTAAGTTCTTAGCTTGCAAGATTTCTCATCCAAAAAGGGCTGAGAAAGTACCTGGCACATCTTGGATGCTTATTGAATACATTAAATAAATCAAACGTTTTATGATAAAATTCCACTCCCCCACACCAAACAGATGTAGGTGCAAGTCAGAGAGGCTTGAAAAATTGCACTAAAATTGATTTTGCTCCAGTTTTCCCCAAAGGAAAAAAACTGTGTCGGGGTTGAGACAAAAACATGGAAAATTTCAGCTATCATGAACAACTGAAAAGAGAAATGGAGGAAAGACAGAAGCCAAAACTGAACTTCATATTCAGAGGGCATAATTTATATTCTCTACAGTGTTCTATATTATGGGCATTTCTGGACTTACACATACAGTGGAAGCCTTTTACTTGGGCTCATCACACTTCTAGAGAAAAATGCCAGGCAGCTTAATGCTGGAGCCTCCTTGCCTACTCAGGGGAAATCACAGACCATAGAGAAGGTTCTTTGCTTGATTTCAGATTCTGAGAGGCTAGAAAAGATAGGACCCAACATAGCTGAGGATGTCTGTCACAAAACTGGGTGGAAAGTTATTTATGGACACTTATCAAGTCCTGCAGCACAAAAATCTGAGAAAAATCTTGAACACCTACAACTTAAAATACATACAAAGCCATCTCATTTTGCACATATTAGAGGGAGAGAACAGAAACAAACCATAGTCTGTTAAGGTTGTTTCTAGGCTGTTAAAGTACGACTTGATCTGCTATACCCGACTCTTAAACATCACCATCTGCGTGATTTTCCACACCTGAGGTCTGTGCCCAGGCAGCTGGGTTCTGGTGAGGGGCACAGGGCAGAAAGTTTCAGTGGACAGTTCAGTCATTTCCAAGGACAGTACTGGCATCTCAAAGGAGCTCTCTGACAAAGACAGCACAGAACTCAGTACTTTGGGGCAGCATTCAACTGCCCGACCCGCAAGACCATTTCTTGTGTCCTTGCAACTCCTTATTCACACCACACCTCCCGCATTCACACTGACAAAGCTGGTCCATCCCGTACACGGAGTGAATCAGGGATCCTGTGTCAAAAACAGCAGGTGATCCAGCTTGCCATTACTTGATCGCAGTACCTGTGTAACTATCAGTCTTCCTTTGCATATATACCAATCTTAGTCCATGTATGTAATATTTTATAAGCAACTCTTATGGGTTCTTTTCCCCATAGGAGAGAAAGTTAAGAGAGACAAGACAGAAAGGGGAAAGGGCAATTATAAATATCTGCAAGTCAAATAAGGCAAAAAAAAAAAAAAAAAAACTGAAGTAACTTCCAGTCTGTCTCTCCAACAAATTCCACACTCTCGTGGTCTCTGGCACCACTTCACAGTAACCCCAGATGATGTTCACCTGCTCCCACAGCACTAAGAAACAAACAGTGAAATGGGAACAAAGAAGCTCCCACCTAGGCTGACCAGCGTAATCCCCTGACAGTGCATCACAAAGGGAAAACCTTATCATTAAAGCAGAAGAAAAACAAACAAATGCACACACACGCACACACACGCACACACACACACACACACACACACACAGAGCTCTACTGCCGTGCACTTTTAGCATCTTCCCCATTTTCTATACCCATCTAATATCAGGAGATTTATATTCAGGCCAAAAACTCATGCTGGCAGGAGAGGAAAGTACTTTGGAGAAGAGAGGGGAAGGAAAAAAAAAAAGCCTACAGTTTCTTGGCCTGTGATCAGCAGGCTGGATGCATTCTGTGGAACTAGGCCAAAGTGTTAGTTATTATATTCAAGAGAACATCTGAATCCCAGCTCAAGGGAGCAGAGTTTGCGGCTCTCATTTATGCTGTATATCAATTGAATATCAAACCACATTTTCCGCCTTCTGAATAATAAAGCTTAATAGTTTGGGACTCCCATATGGTCTATTGTTAAAATATTTCCAAACACTAGCTGCTGGTTTATTTCTGAAGGCAAGATTTCTCTTTCGTCTTCAAGCTTTACTTATTTAAAAGATGCTTGTAGCAAAAGCTAAATATATTCATCTTCTAAATATTTCCAGAGTTTTAAGAACAGATGAAAAATGAGGGGATAAGGAAAAGCAAGTAAATTTTGAAATTGGCTTTTTTTTTTTTTTAATGTCACATGCAAATGTTTGTTCCAGGCAGAAGCAGCTGGTGCCACCAGGCTCTGCTGTTCAGAACAGGGGGTGCAGAAGCTTTCAGAAACCATGAGCTGCTCTAACAAAGGAGGACCACACAGACTCAAACCATTCACAAAAGGACCCAGGCCGATTATTTGACTAATACTTACAAGGAAGCTTGGCCAGTAACATAGGCAATAAATACTGGAGAAACCTGTTCTGTGCATAACACAGGTTTGTCTTTTCACAAGTCCTGCTCTCTAATTAGCTGCTCATTCCTGGAGGGCATTGCTGATGGATGGAGTGTATCAATTTGGTATATTTAAAAAAAAAAAAGTTAAGAAACTTGTTAAATAATAAAAGCATCAGCATAATAAACAGTCACTAGCGCTCCTTCACAGTGAAACCAGAAAAGTGTATTCCTGTTCTTTCTACGTTGAGACAAAGAGTTAGTGGCAGATAGATTCTCTACCTTCCAAGGGCTGCAGTGCCCTGCTCAAAGCCCGAACAGGAACTGAGAAATGCTCATCTTTTGGTCCTGCATTCACCCCCGTCCGACCAGCGTGGAAGGACTCAGCTGCTCAGTGAGCAGAAGTGAAACACACCACGCTGACTGGTTGTGTGCTGGTGTGAACGTCCTGCTCCCCCTCGCCCGGCTCTTGCCCTCCCCATGAAGTGCTTCGGGCTCTGACAGGAGCTGGCTGCGGCACCAGCTCGGTCCACTGGTCACTCAGCAAAGCAGGAGATGCTGAGCAAGGCGCAGCCAACAGCATAACACGGCACAAAAACGTAGTAGTTCCTACAGCCCAAGGAGCTAAGCAGAAACTTCTGCTCTCTCCTCACTCTTCTGCTCTAGCCCTCATTGCTGCTTCCGATTCCCGTCTCCTACCTCCCTCCTCCTGCCTGGGTGATCCCCTCCCCTCCATCACCCATCTGCCCCACCATCACCTTCTCTGCCCCAGTGTATAGGTTTTCAGAATCAGCTCTCCTAACCCTGAAACTGGTTGCTCAAACTCATCAGATGCCTTCGCCCCAGAAAGGAAGAAATTCCAGTATTTCAACATTCGCTTTCATCCCAATTCAGGGAGAAAAACTGAAATGGCAGACTCTTTGTAGAACGGAAGTTCACAAGTTTAAAAAAAAAAGAAAGAAGAACCCTATTTGTGAACACCAGTGCATTTTGTGTCATTTGAAATGGAATATTTTTACATTACTGAAACCAAAGTTGGTTCATTTTGGTTTAGTGACCTGACCCGACAAATTTTGTTCTGAGTCAGTACAGCACTGAACTGAATTTTATTCCCACAACGTTACGTTGCCTCAGACACTGCAGTTTGGCAGCCTGATAACTCTGGTCTCACTTCTGGGTCAGACTCCCTGGCTGGAAGGCAGTTCCCACAGCACACACCGAGGTGTCCCGTGGCACCGCACGGTCTCCAGGAGAGCTGTAGGGCCACATGGGAAGGCCAAGGCCCTTGGGGTCCAGCAGAAGAGGACGGATACATCAGCCAACAGCTCTCTGAGCACCAAGGACTGCCCGGAATCCAAGACAATGTTTTGAAGCAATTCTGAGTGAAGCCTCTCAGACCAGTTAAAGAAAAGCAAAGCAAAGAGGTATTCTCATTCAGATAATATAGATGGGTTAATGTAATATTTCTGGTAAAAAGCTAGTTTATTAATTTTACAGGTGATCAGAAATCTAGAATTGGGCTTTTCTAGAAGAAAAAAAAGTCTCCACTCCAAAGAAAAACTCAAATCAGTCTCTTACTGACCACAGCAGCATTCTTACAAACTGTCTTAAAAATAATACCGTGAACAAAGCTCACTCTTACAGAAATTTCCCCAGCAGGGAACTTGTAGCAATATCGGCGCCCCTCTGCCTCCTACATAGCTGCTGTTGTGACCCAAGGACTGTAGGATTAAGGTCATCAACCAAGTATAAGGACTAGTTTAGAGTCTGACAAGTACTGAACTAGAGGTTTTGCAACAGGTATCTGAATGGTCAATCCCTCACTGCTTCTGGCCGAGGCACTGACTTTTACGATAGTTGGGTAGAAGCAAGTGCCGGTGGAGCTGGTGAAGGCTCCGAGTTCTGCCCCAAACATTAGGCGTGCCACCAAATCATGCTCAGCAAACAGCTCTTAAAACAAGTGGAGAGGACGCAGTGGGAGGATTAGTATGCATTTGCAGAAAGCTATTTTAGCAGTTTTCCTGTAGGCTCTATAATGCTTCTCTGGTAACGTGTATTCTTACCCGTAGGTCTGTGTATCTGAGAGAAGGTGGAGTGCGTGTGCCTGTATGGTTTTGATTTACTTCAGAAAGAAGAAAAAGGAGAAACACTTAGCCTGTAGTTTCAGTGTTGGAAACTGCAATAAACCTCTCTTTTTAAACCCCATAATCTTGTGACTGTTTTATAGTTATAAGAAATCATAACCAGAGAAAGATTTAGCCTAACAGTGATCTGCCCTCAAAGACATTAATCTGTCACATCTAATAGAACGGGAATAAGGAGACGAACCTTTCCTCTCAAGTAATTCAAACAGATGGCATATGGCTTTGGTGGGAACTTAACTGTAAGTTGCCCCTGTAACAAGGGTAAATTTGGCAATGCTGCACACCCGAAGACGTTGTTTACGAGTCAGTGTGAAAAATATCTCTGCATGATTTCCTTGTGTTTTAAAACCTGAATTATCTATGATCATATCTCACTGCTTTTGTGGTTGACACATCCAACCAGCTTTTCACCCGCCTTTTCACCCCCCTTACGCCAGTAAGATTGAGTCTTTCTTTTTGTTTGCAATTTTTTCCTCTTCTCAAAGTAATTCTTTACTTTCGAAGGATCAGCAGAAGATAATAATCAAGTGCATCGTGCCAACATGTTAAAGCATAGTTTTCTATCAATATTTCAAATATAACTTTGTTTGTCTGGGCTCCTAGTAGCCTCTTTCTTACCCCATAAAGCAGACAGAAGTCTTCAGGTTAGTTTCTCTTTTCTTTCCTTCTCCTTGCCTTATATGGGAAATAAAGGGTTTATTTTCTCTCCTTCTCTCTTCTTCCCCTAAACCTCAATCCTCAACTTGTCTAGTTTTATCATACAAGTTCTCTCCCTCTTTCTATTACCCACTGTGTTTCTCCAGTCACACAGTAAAAAGCATTTCTGGATCGCCTTGCTCTGGATTCCTTCCTCTCCTCCAGAGAAGCAACAAATGGCTTCTGGGACACTTTGCTCCGTTTCCTCTCTTGGAAGAAAGCCAAAGCTTGCTCAACTCTCCTTTTCTCAGGTCTGCCACTCAGCCCACTAACCTATCCCCATCTTCCACCCACACTGAACAAGCCGTAAGGTTTCCAAACTGGTCTGAAGAGCTTAATCCTAAATTCAGCTTGTTGTCCTATAAGAGACCAGACACGAAACCAATACCAACGCTTAAGAGTTCTCATGATATCCCAAAGCAGGTGAAGACCATTATTGTCAGATTCCTAGCGTGCATCAAGGCTGATAGGGAGCACTAAAAGATACGGGGCAGCACGAGACCAAATTCACATGCAGCGGCAGTCCAGCAGAGTACACTGAATTCAGAGGAGCAGTAAACTTAAGACACTGGTCTTCCAGACCGGTCGGGAGAGGACTGGTATTAGAGAACCCGAGGGTAATCCCCAGATTACCCTTCAATATGCTCACAGGGAGCAAATGTCACTTTGCATGGTGAAGCACGCCAGCCAGGGAGCGTGCTTTATCTTTCATGTTAATGAGTATTAGCATGGAACCCAACTTCCTTCCCCTCCCTATTTTTGATATAATTAAGGACTAGAATGAGCATTTTGTTTCAGTCTGCAGCAGCAACAGACTGCAGCACAGCAGAATAACAGGGAAGGGAGAGAATGACAAAAAAAAATATCCAGGTGGCAAACACTTACTGCTCTGACCACTGCACGAAATGAAGGCTTGAGTGCACATTTTTGCCTGATTGCATAGCTGTCTCTGCTACCCATCTAATCTGCTTAGAAAACTGGTTTTGAAGGATATGGTTCAGACATACCACTCGCATGGGGGGGCGGCGGGGGGAGTGATGAGGGGAAAAAAAAACGTGCTGCAGCTGCAAAAGATAAAATAGAGACAACTAATTTTCTCAGGGGTTGCAACACAACCTCTCCCCCTCCTCCACATGCAGTTACTGCACTGGCAGGATAAGCTGGAGATTCTCCAGCGTAAGCAAGAAGGCACAATGAGGTGTGCAGGCCCTTCTCCACCCCGATACCCACAGCCCTTGGGGTACCACAGAGCGCAAAGGCTGACAGCCCAGCCGCTCAAAGGGCGGTGGTGACATTCCTCCGCCTGCTCATTTCAGTTGCATTACCACTTTTCAGAGGGGGACGTGAGAAACGCACATTGCTCGATGTCATGCGAAGACAATAATGAGCGTAAGGAGTTGCAGACTCCTGTTGTACCAATTGGTGGCTGGTTTCTGAACTCTTATTGTGTGATCTGATTTCTCCTGTCACCCAAGCCATTTTGCAAACTCCAAGCATACGTTCATTTAAGCCACGTGTCCTGAAATCTAAACAGCTGAAGGGGATGGGAGGGGTAGGGAGAGAGGAGAACCTCTGGATTTCTGGTGACAGTGGCTAAAATACGCATTTGCACAAGGAAGTCTCACTTTAGATAGTCACTTAGCAAAACAACTACAGCTGCTGACAGGCAAGAGGTACAGTTTCAAGTGACCATCAGACGTAAAATAGGCCAAATAAATTACTGCAGTCCAAAGGGAGTAGGTGGGTGTGCTCCCACAAATGTAACAGATACAACAAATGGATTACCAATGGGTGCCCCAATGTCAAGATTCCGAGTTCTCATTTCAGTTACACCGTAGCAGTGACATTACCTAAGATCTAGCACAAGTCAAACGGAAATCAGAGTCTGATCCAGGATGTCAGGGCAGCAGCTGCTTTAGTTTTTTCATGCCTACAATTTCAACCCAGTTTGCTTTGTTTCAGGAGTCTAAGCTGTCTTTGGCAGAAGGGCTAGCCGCCTCTGCCAGCTGCCACGTGATCTGCAAGTATGTTTTCTAAATGGAAGTGGGGTTTTATTGAGGTGGCGACGGGGGAGAAGACGTGGGGGTTGTTTGTGATGAAGGCAGACAGCACGAGAAGTATATTGGCATTTTTTTGTCGCTGTCCTCAAAGGTGTATTTTCCTTTATTTCCACTCCCTGCCCACATGTACACTTACCCTTTCCTCTGTGCTCTCCTACACATAGACCCGTCTGTTCTTTGACAGTATCAAGAATGCCAGTTCTGGTCTTTGTGGGGTCTTTGAGGAGACATTGTGCGAGTGCTTACTCCCCAGCCAAAGTAAAATGCAAGGGTTTTTTACATGTATGTAAACAATTTTTAAGCTTTCCAAATATTAATTGCTTACGGAAACTAAACATCTGCTAACAATAAACTCCCCGTACAAACGAGAAGACAGTTACAGTCTGACGAAAATGCTTTCCCTTGCTAATTGCTAGGAATACTATTTTCTTGTCATTTACAATGGCAATTTCATTAGTTCTCCAGTTATCAAAATATTTCAGTCCTTTCTCTTTCATGACAAAGGAGAAGGTCCAATTCCCATCTCCAACTGAACTTTCAGGGTCCTGCAAGACCAAGTGAGAAAATGGCAGTTATGACTAGCCACGAAAAGTCCTTGGGCAGAGACCGACTATGTGGGTTGTAGTGTCCACCTGCAGACCTTCTCTCCCCCATGAGTCTGCCAAATTTTCACAAGTGTTATATTACAGAATACATCCGACTGTGGCAACTATGTATTGCAAATGCAAAGAGGAGCTGAAATGCTGATAACGCAAGAATGCTTAGAATAACTTGACGCTATGGGGAGAGAAGGGGGCCACCGGCTGCATCTGCGTCACACAAGGAGGTCAGTTAGTTGGGTAAAAGCCCCCATATGGCTGCTTGGGAACATAGAGCTAAAAGGGCTTTCACTGATTGGAGAACTGCAGATCTCCTCCAGCTTTTCATCTCACTCTGTGCAACTTGGTGCAGAAAATAATGAAAAAATTCCAAAACCCCACAGTATTTTATTATATAGGAAAAGCAACTAGTCCTTTGCACGAGATGTTTTCTGCACTCAGTAATCTTAAAGTATATAGCTACAGTACTTGCCGTCTACCCACATAAGGGCTGAAGGCCAGGCCTAGCTCACTCAAGGTCAAATAGCAAGTTCAGCAGCAAAAGATGACTAGGACTCGGTTACATCCAAATCCCATTCAACCCTTCTATGCATTAGATTGAAGGGATGCTAAACACCCTCATGCCATCAAGAATGACTAACGCCTTCCCAGGTCAGCCTGCAATAGAGAACTGTGAAATCGCACATCTCCTTCCTCTGCCTCCCACTGCTCTGTTCCCACTCCAATGTTGTTCCAAAGCCCACTTGATGACATTTTCCTAATCAGCAATTAAACAGTTAATGCTTACATTACAGCAGATGGAACAGGAGTTGCTGCAGGGAAGGTATGCAGAGGGAAGAAGTAGAAGAGAGACAGCAAGGAGGAAAAAGCAGGCAGAGAAACAATCCTGAAGGAAAGCAGTTTTCCCAGTAAAAGGGCTGATTAGTTGACTAGACAACATAACCCTTAAGACTTGGTCTAGACTAGGATAAAATGCTATATTGTTGAAGGCATGAGAGGCATAGTGTAGGTAAGGCTCGTGGCCTTTGAGCATGTGGTAGCCAAGGTAGAGACTAATTAGGACGTGTTCGCTAACACGTCGTAACGTTCTACTTTCAAATCCTTGCCCAAGAACTCAAGGCTATGCAAAGCAAAGGTCTCTGATGGTTATAAAAGCAAAGTACGACACAGTGCAAAGAAATCAGAATGTCGAGGAATTGCTGAAGTCTCACATCCAGCATTTTTCATATGCTCATTGAACGCCTATGAACATTTGCATCTTAAAATATTCACCAGCATTTTACTGGACAACCTGCTATGACATTTTTCTTCTGAAAATCTAATCAAAGCTCCAGATGCCAATAGGAAAAGAGATCACAGGCTAAGAGCCTACAGTCTTGTGAAACTTTTCCTTTTGCTCCTGTGTCTGCTCAGGGAGATTTGGGAAGGAGGGGGTGTGGGGAAAAGACAAGAGGACGAAGAAAAGTGTGCCCAAGGCCTTAGCAACACCATCATTTTGATAATCCATTACCAGATTTGTAATTAAAATCAAGTCCCACCTTACTAGGGCAGCCAGATGCAGCCACAGAGAACTTGTTCAGAGAGTTGTTACAATAAATACCAGGAGAATTACCGATGTTGTAGCTTCTTCTTAACCCTTCCAGCAGTATTTCAGAGAACTACCTGTCAGTTTGAAAGACTGATCGTTTTGCTCTCAGCTTGTTGCAGGCTCTAGGTGTGCCCCTAACCAAATAGACTTACCACTTAAAAGCTTAATTGCACCTGTGGCTTAAACCTTATCCCAGACAGCACTTGGGAGCATTTGGATTTGGGCGTTTCAGGTGTGGGACTGGGGCCTGCACTCACAAACAGAGCTCGGCAAGTCAGAATAGGAGCCCCTGGTAAAAGCAGACTCAGGGAGCAAGGGATGAGGACGAAAGAAGTGCCTTTTCCATTTTGATCACATTTATCTGTATTTACATTTCCACAGTTGGGTTTGAGTAATGTCCGCCTCCTTGTTTGTGACTGAGGGCAGGTTTCACAGTCTCAGATTTCTTTTCCACAACAAAAAGATCAAAGTTTGAGCCACTTGTGCAACTTAGGTGTTTACAGTGAACTGGTCTAATCGCATGGCAAGCCCTCCCTCCCATTATCAGTCTCACACTGAGGGAACCTCCTTCATTCTATATGCACCAGGAAGGGCCGAGAAGAAAGAGCCCACGTCTGGTGTGGATTATAACCCACCATCCCTTCTGTCTACTCTTACACAGAAACAAAAATACAACATGCTAGGGAAGGGTTTGACACGTTCAAGCAAAGATTCATTCAGGGTCTTTTCTGCAGGGCTGACAAGCCGTTTCCAGGTTGTATTTTTAAAGAGGCTTTCTAAAAAGCAAGCAAAGGCTGTGTGAAGAACCACAATGAAAGAGTAGGTTCCCTTCACTCATCTTCTCAGTACTGCCTAGGTAGTACAGGCTCATGGTGCATCTTACTGCCAAGGGAAATCTGTGCTACCTTTTCAAAAGGTACTGGTGAAGGAAAGATAAAGAAATATGGCGTAACAGGAGTCCACGCCCGTAAGCTTCCACATTCCTAATCCCATTCTGTCTCATGCAAGGACACACAAACTTTCTAGGTCTCAGTTCTGTAAGCTGTGAAATGGAGCTAAATTTTAGGGTTTTGTGAAATTGTTTTAATTAATAATTGCAAAGCGCGCATCTTTAGATGGAAGGTATCATATAAATATTGATGAGCTCTGACTACTGGCAGTATGCGTGTCTCTCAGGAATCATAAG
Organism: Dromas ardeola; assembly: GCA_013398915.1. Lineage (NCBI taxonomy): Eukaryota > Metazoa > Chordata > Aves > Charadriiformes > Dromadidae > Dromas > Dromas ardeola. The sequence continues at coordinate 195,030 of VYZM01010029.1, read as the reverse complement.
CACCATGGATGGATCAAAGAGGGCATGTACCTCTAAGAGACAGAGTGGTGGGAGCTGCCTCTGTGTTTAACTATATTTTAAAGTAGATCCTCAAGACTGTTGTGGATGTTCCCTATCAAGTTACAGCAGCTTTCAATTAAAACTACATTTTTTCCTTAGGCAAAATTCCACAGTGTACCTTTTAATATTAGCTGGGCACATTTTCACGCATGTAGATCTTTCTTCCACATACATGCATTACTAGATCTTCATAAACAGGGGTCAAACCAACTTGGAAATAAGGATTTTCACTTTGTTCTCATCTAAATAAATACTCCTTACATAGTTACATTACCAAACAGCTTCCTGCTGTACTGGTGATGGCGTGACAAGAAGTGGGACGAGGACATAGCAGCTGTTTGCTTCGCCATGTTCATAGGGCAGATGAGCCTGGCAGCACTTCAGACACGGAGCCGTCCTCTGTCCTTTGAATGAATATGGCAGAAAACACCGCTTCTGTTTTCACGAGCAGTCGTCTCCCGAGCACGAGCAGCACAAAGCGTGGCCACAGAGGGGCCCGCGAGAGGCGGGGGGCCCTGTGGGCTGTGAGCGGGTGTCCAGGGCAGGGCGGGGGGCAGCTCTGCTGTCCCCGCAGCCCCCACACCCCCTTGGGAACGCCGGAGCGTTCCCAAAGAGGTGCTCATGTTTCTCTCAGGGTCCAGCAAACCTGTGCTGCTTTGTTGTTGGGGGTGGTGGTGGTAACTGAGGAAGAGTTGCTTTGTTGGGTGTTTTTAAAAAACATTAGAAGACAACAGGGGTCAGGGACCAAAGGTTTTTTCTTTCCCTGAGGAAAATTCAGTCTCATCAGCTGCATTCTTGCCTCTCTCAAGCTATAAGATGCCACGGCCAGCTTTCTGACCACTCCTCGGTGCTTTGTGAGCCTGACACAGGCCAGCCAGGGGGACCCCAGTGACCCGGCTCCTTCCTGGGGCTGTGTCACGTTTCCTCAGCAGAGTCAGACCGACGGCCCTCTGCCCCGCTCACCTCAGGCATGGCTCCAGAAGCTCTGCTTTCTGCAGCTGCTGCTAAGGCAGCGCTGTAGCTGCCTCCGGCTTTGTCTGCACTGGGGCAACTGGGACTGATTGCTTAGTGCTGGTAGCAAGAGCGAAAATCAAATGGTGTAGGCACACTCGGTGTGGCTGTAATTGTGTCCCTGAGCTGCTCGGAGGGAGTACAGCAAAGAAATGGCACTGAGAATCCCTACCACTTCTTTGGCAAGAGAGGAAGAAATTTGGAAGATCTTGATAACTAGAAAAACATCTTGATAGCTAGAAAAAAAATAGTAATTTCCTCCTGGTGTGCCAATAAAAGAAGGGATGTTCACAACATACAGTGAGTGGTGGCCCAAACAATGGTCTAATAACTTGTATCTACTTGCTGTGTTCAGCGTTAAAAGTTTAAGGCCGAAAACGTAACTTTGTTTTGATACTAAATAACATAAATCTGGCCACAGTGACAACAATTTTTAGGCAAGGAACCATGAACCCAAACTAGAGGGTCAGGAGGTTAATTTCTTCCCCCGGCCACACCAGGGAATTTTACACCTCTCTATGAATAATGTTTTTATAGCAAACCCAGGCATCAGTCCTAGCAAATAGCTCTCTGTAAACTCTAGCCCAAAAGAATCACTTTGGAAAAGGTCATACCACCTCCTGTTCACAGAATTAAGTTAATTAGCACTTCTCCCCCTCTGTATAAGGTCAGGGATCCTCCCACAAAGGAGGTACACAACCAGATTGTTAAAAGATGTATGTGTGCCCTCTTAAGCAAACAAGCTTCTTTGTAGTATCACTAACATTCCCTCTGGTCGTCCCTGTAGAAGAACTCTCCATTGGAAGGGAAGCAGACAGGGAGATTAGCGTAACCACTGCTTTGCCAGGTACAAGGCGACAGTACAGGTCAACAGGCGTGATGGTATTTCAGTACCAAGTAGCAATCTCTCTCCATCTGGATGATTTTTATCAGGTTCAGCATCAGTCTTTCATGCAGAATGAAATATTTGTACTATGGAAATGTTTTCGTATTGAATTTGAAAGAGTTGCAGTGCATTTTCCCCTCTGACACACTTTGTTTCTTATTCCATCCAGGCGTTTGTGCTATATATATTATTGAAGTATTCCACTTCCCCTCCATGTGACAAGCTACGTGCATTGAGAGAAAGTAAATCCAGGTAAGACCTGCTATCAGTTATATCTAGGTGCAACTGAAGTTTGATCAGCAATGAAGGTCAACATGCGGTCCTGTATTTTCTGTCTGCAAAAAAGTTACGCAGTTCACTTACTGAAAGAAGGAAAAAACAGCCTAGCCCATACAGTTCTTGGGCACAGGAACATTGTCACAGGTTGCCTGACACAGTACTTACTGCTGGTTTACAACAGTAGTTTAAAAACAGAAACCCAAACCCAAGTGTTTAATTACAGACACATCCATCCTAATCTAACTCTACCATAGCATAAACTCTGTCGGATGCTAAACCCTACTTCTTAAGCTAGGAGCCATTCTGACAGCCAGCCATGACGGCTTACTCTGAGCACAGCCCCGAACCTGCTGAGCAAGAAAGGATTACACCGAGGAGGACAGGCTCTGGCTCCCTGGGCAGAACACTGCTTTGCAGGCCCATAAAAAAGGGTCCAGAGACTATTTGTGTCAACTCCCTAAACCACAAACCACAGCTAGCCCTCCCTCTGAGGCACTTGCGTGCTGCTCCTTGCTAAGCTGGAGCGAGATATTTTGGCATCCAGATCACCACCTTCAGGGGCCCACCCATCCCTTTTGGTCTCTTTCCGTGCCTTATCGCAGACTTGCAGACCCTCTCCCTGGGCAGCAGCAGAAACTGGGGCACATTTGCCTCCGGGTTTGGCACCCTCCTGTTTCACCGTCACCCTGTTCTTCTGACCCAGAGTGTAGTTTACCCACCCTTGCTGGATTACGCTGATACCAAGAGTGGGGTAATATGTAGAGAATCACATGTAAGAAATGTGAAACTGGCAACCCTGGCATTTGAAACAGAATGGGAATTCAGGATGCACTTGGCATTTCAGCTTTAAACTTTAAAATAAACAAGGCAAAACTGAACTGTAGTAAAGGAATGGCTTATGGGCAGCTCAGACTTGTCCTAGACTTTCAAGCCAGTCATTTCCCATAAATACTCATAATTTTAAACATAAGAAAGGGAGAGAGGAGACAAAACAAACTGAGTCAACTGCTTACTGCCTTTCTGATTCAGAGTCCTCAGCAGATGTAAGACAGAAAATTATTCTAGGAAAAAGTTCCTTTTTATGTATCTGGGACAGCCCCCAAAATTTTTACCAGAGGGGAAGAAGAGGACAAGAACTAAATTGCGAACTTGTCCGCACCCTAGCAGGAATTCACCCATTTTTCACCTCCCACAGGTATCATTAGCATGCTACTGAGAGCAGAAAAAAAACGTAGCAAAGATCAAACACGAGCTAGTAACAAAGCTCTTCCTCTTGTGATCCTGTGATGGGCCAGAATTTCTGACTGCAGCTAGGCTTTCTGAAAGGCTGGGTTAGTTCAGAGTCCCTTTTAAAAGAAGTGCCACACTCTGAACGTGCTACAGCTGCGACACAGAAAGTGCAGAAGGCAGGAAGTCTGACGTTCACACCAACCTCAGCCCCTTCACTCACACCTCTTTTCAAATAGCTTTAGCACATGGAGCCCACATTTTCACATTCTCAGAACTAGCTTTATCTATCACATTGCAAGTTTAAGAGAATTTTTTGAAATTGTACAAGTCCCTCTTTCTACATTCAAAGACTCACTCTGCTGAGAGTAATTTTTAGTTTTTATAAACTGTTCTCCTCCCATTTTTGCAATAAATTGCTACACTCCCTTTTATAATAATCTATATAATTTTTAAAAACTAAAATACAGATTGAAACACCATACCAACTGTTGTCACAGTCCAGAAATGTCCGGATTTTCAAACTTAAGTCCACCCCTGTATGAAAGGGGCACACACATGTAGGTGTCAATCAGAGTCGGTGGCAAAACAGAGGGACCCAGGCTGAGATTTCAGAATGGCACAGACTTTCCTGGACAGAAAGTGCCAGTCCTCACCCATCTGGAATAATTTCTGCATTTTTCAATGCAGACTTTTGAAATTTGACCTCAAGAAGCCAGGTGCTTGATTTCTGCATCTCCTGCTTTGCAGTGTTTGGTGATACAAGCAGGAAGAGAGGGAAACAACTAAAGATGTATCATTTATAAGGCTACACCACAATTATACCTAATGTTATCATTGTGACTGTTTTTGCAGGCAACTCAAGAAGTCTATTCTGTGCCCAGAAATTCTGTAGCTGATCCTGTACATTTTTATTCCATTCTGTTAAAGAAACATTATCTCCATTTCCCTCCTCTCAGCACCAGGTTTAAAATAAAATAACATTCAAAGTATTTGTGGGAAATGGCAAACAAATGGTAGTAAAGCCTGGAGATTGCATGGCAGCAGAAAGCCACATGCAGAAATTAGCTATGGCAAGTAGCTAAGTGAGGACAACAAAACCCAGCATTGTCCAGCATTTGGACACTCAGCTAAAGACTTATGATTGAGTGGAAAGAGCCAACCCCACATGATACCGCAAGGTCTCAAGTACTATTTTGAATGAGGAAAACTAGTATCTCCTGTACCTGTTCCAAAACACACAGTAATACATGTTTCTCTGTTTCTAAAAGTCTGCTGGCTGCCCAAAAAGTAGCATCTATCTTGGAGAAGACCTTGCATTTTCTCCTGGTCTCTGAAAAAGGATCCCAAACAAGTGGCAGAGACACACTGTTTGGGGAAGCCCTTGCACGTTTATCTTTACTGATAAGCCTGCAATCTTTGCTGCAAGCACATCAGCATGTGTCTGCAGCAAAACCTTATTCCACTCAATGCCTTCCTTGGAACAGGCTTCCTCAGAACTGGTCAATGTGTTTAACCCCTCAGTGGCCAATCTAAAGAGGCTTTGGTGTAGAAGACTTATTTTTCCTACCCAAAGATGCATCATGTTTTCATACATCTTTAAAAAACAAGCAAGCAAGCAAGCCAGCCCTGGTTTAAGACAGCAGCAGTGCAGATTATGTACCTAAACAGATACTATCGGGGGATTTTACCCTAAGAGAGCTCCATCTCTCCAAACAGCCTATAGTTCTGTGCAGATCAAAAGTATTGTCCATTTAAGATAAAGGGATGCAGCTACCTAAATTGCAGATTGAACGTATGAAAATTCATTAAGAGGACTTGTTGAAATTATTGGAGGCTGTCAGCAGGAGCTATTTGGATTCCTAGAACTGGAGAATCAACCATAATTCCAAGATACCTGATCTTTTTTCTAGTAGGTTGACTAAACCTGCTCATGCAGCTTTGTTAATACTTGAATTCTCAGTTCAGGCACACATATGCATGCCAAGGGCAAATATCCCGAAAGGCACTAGGGATCTCCCAAAGCTGACATGCCGAGAGTTTGGACAACCTGAAAATTACAAACAAGTGGCTTTTCTCTGACAGCACGTTCCATTTATTTCCTCCTACTTGTTCTTTCCCCATCTCCTTCCTACACCCCTGAGTCAACCTTCACCAGGTGAGTTTCAGTTAAGCATGTGCTTTGCCAGAGGTGTTTTTAAATTATGTTTTTAAAAGTTTATTTATAGTACATACGCACAGTGCATGACGCTTTCAGGGCTTCTGGAGACTTCAGCATGTCAGACATGACTTTGCCAGGTGGAAGGAACATGACTGCATCAACTGACCCACAGAAAAACCACCTCCCCTGTGTTTGCCTACCTCTGTACTCCAACTCAAAGTTGGAGTTTTCACTCCATAATTTTTGCTCAGTTATCTCCTACCCATTATTCATAACATGATCAAGGTACCGGAAATTCCAACTGAAAAATTTTAGAGGATGCCAACTGAACCTCCCCAACTGACTTTTTGGCAAAACCAGCTGCCCACGAGACAACACAACGATTCTATGAATAATTTCCCATTAGGGCAAGAGTCGGAAATAGAGTCTAATAAACAGAACTGGGTGAAACTTGCAGTCAAAGTTCACATGGTCCAGCACTCCTTGCATGTGGCATGCAGCAATTTTCATTAAGCTGTGTTTGTCGTAAATGGTTATACTTGACCCATGTGACCAGTTCCTCCTTTCAGAAGAAGTGTAACATGACAACAAGATAATTTCCAACCAGAAAAGCATGTATTTCCAGAAGCAAATCTCTGAGCTTAAGTTCTGACCCAAAAAGATAGTTGTGCTAATGGTTTGGCTTTTCTGTCTAAACGCAACACAAGTCAGGTTTTATTGTATAAAACTTTGCTATTGTAGAGAGATCCCACGTTCTGCTTCCTGCTCCATATCTGGCCTGGGCAGTGAACATCCACTGGACAGGCCTTTCAAATCAAAGGGTATGTTCAGGGTTGGACTTAGGATGAGTTTTGACTTTCCTTGTTCTGAAATGATGTAAGTTGCTGAAATATTGTTTCCTCGGCTGCACAGCAAATAAAAACAAAGCAAGTACTCAGAGTAATGGCTCAGAAACCTCAATATTAGAAGGTGGCACAGAGGCGTTCTGGGAGGAGAAGAAAAGGATGTGGTAGACAATTTGCTAATGCCCAGAAACTCTCTCTCTGAAGAAGCTAGCTGCATGCCAGAATGCCTCAGGACAGGGATGAGTCCATTGCTCTTTCCACAAGAGCAGCTTTTTCTAAATGAAGAGGTCTTTACACGCAGGACTTGGGAAACTTGATTCAGGTTAACTAAAGTTGTGAATTTAAAGTGAATTAGCTAAACCACATTATATTTCTGTACAGACACACTCATTCAGTATTAAAAGGGACTTTAATTTGGTTTATCTCATTTTACGGAATTAAGAGCATTTTAATTCGAAGAGTGCCCATGCAGGGATTAGTGAGTTGAACGAAGGATGAAGTTACATGCTATGCTGGAGTTGAATGTGGCATAGTGTCCCCACTTCCATGCTAAAGAATGTTCATTTCCCCACTTAAAAATAAGCTAACTAAAATTAGAAATTAATTTTTTCTAAGTATCCATGCCTACAAATCTCAAGCTGCATTAAAAAAAAACCTGCCCCTGGCTCTGCATTTGCCTTTTCTTTCAACCTACCAGAGCGTGTGTGTTGCTTAAGAATTAAAATATCAGAAGGAAAAAGGACATTGATATAATAAAAAATGGGAAAAGACAACAGCACATAAGAAGCATTCATGGCATTACTTCACATACAGAAAAGACAGACACCAGATCCCAGCCACATCTGCGCAACAGGCTGCTTATGGACCTGCATCTAGATTTGGCCTGCACCATTTCCATGAGCTACTAGTCTCACTACCTACCAGAGAGGACAGTTCTCAAGTTTTAGAAGAGAGATTGTTGTGCTGTTGGTAAGCAGCTGGGTATGTTTCCAGCTTACCTAAGCAGTACAGACCTCTTACAGCTTCGTCAAGGGCCATGCAACACCACAACTCAGCTAGTTGCACAGACAACATTTTTTCATCAAAAGGGCTCAGCAAAAATAATTTCACAGAGGAGAAATGGCAAGTAATGGTAAATTTCTAGCTGCTGTTCAGGAAAAGAGACTTAACCTCTTTGCTTCAGTTTACCTAGGACTGCTGGGAAAACCTTGCTGCAAATCAGAACCAGAGACTATAGAAGTCTAGCAAGCAGAAGGGAGACTCACCAACTGATTGAAATGAGAGTGGTCTAGTAACTGTGGTTACTAAATAGACTGAACCCAAAAGATCTTCCCCCACAGAATACATGCTACTTTCCATGCCACTGCTTTTTGAGTAGGAGAGGAAGGAAAAAAACGACAAAGAATTTTTATTATAGATACTAAATAAACAACGCTCTGGCTCCATTGCAATCTTCCACAAGAAGGAAAACCAAATTCTCAAGCAAGTCAAGATTGTTAAACAGGAGACAGATGAAAGCATTGCCTCAGAATGCAAGGAAATCCCAGGCTGGCTGGCTGGGAAAGAATTAGCAATACATAATTAAAAAAGCACTCTCGCCTTCCTTGTCCCCAAGGTGAACACAGATCCTGCAGAATATCGACTTCTACATCAGCACCAGAGAATGAAGCTATTGCTTGAGGTCTGTCTTATTTCTAGCCAGGCCTCTCTTCCTCTTGTTTTCAGTTGCTGGAGGCTATTTCACAGCAGTTACCAGCACTGTTCCTATGCAGCAGGACATGCTGTTCATACATGTAGCTTGTGATGAAAGATTTAGCCACTGGAGAACACCAGGAGGGAGGGAACTAGACAGTAGTTCTCAATCTTGACTCGCAATGGAGTTTCAGTGGTCCATTACTGGTGGCCTTGATTGAGCACCAATGGAGCCAACCCTTCTGCTCTTGTGTTTAGGAGGGAGAAGTAGGGAAGAGCTCAGATCACACTTTACTGAACAGATTAAATCCTGTCATTTGGTAGTATCGCCTGAACACAGTCTTTCAGGATCCTCTCCAGAAAGAGCTACTGGAAGACCAGGAACATCTAGTATATTCATCAGGCGTAACACACAAGTAAGACCTGAGATACAGCGCAAAGCCGTGTACAGCATAGAAAGACTTCTGTACAGGTAGAGGTAGAAGGGACAGAGAGCAGAGGATAGAGGCATGCAAAACAGAGCACTACAGAAAAAGCACACAGGCAAACACAATTTATGCCTTTAGCACAAGAGGCAGGGGCTGCTGACAACAGGCAATCGAGAAAAGCCAGCAGACAATCAAAGCTAGCAAATAAAATAAACAGATGTGAATGACAGCTGCCCAGAGTGATCGCTGGTCTACAGGCAACGGTATCAGCGACACACTACAGAGCAATATCACATCTTGCTATCCCTGTGCCTCCAAAAATTCGAGCCTGGGGATCACTCAAACACAATGCGCAGTGGTGCAACTGACCTGTGGGATCCTCTGGTCCCCAATTCAAAGAGGCAGTGAGTCAGCAAGTGCAAGTATGTTGTATATGATGGAGAATACCCAGCTACACCGAACACTCCTGTAAAGGCTAGAAACTCTCTTGCCTTAGGGCATACGCCAACCACTAACTTCCCCTATAGGCAAGTTATTCCACACCTGTTTGTTTTAAGGAGTTCTTGTATCTTTCCCTTAAGCATCTGGTGTTTGCCTCTCTTGGAGAAAGGATGCCAGACTAGATGGACAGATCATGGCTTCTTTCTGGGACGGCAATTACTGCATTCCACCCTGGAAGGGGGAGAACACACTGGGGAAAGCAAGGAATGTTAGATGGCAAGTTCCAATAACACATGGCCTTCTGTCTATATCTGGCCCTGCACAGTCATGCCAGCAGCACGCCAGGAACACACAGCAGCACAATGTGGCCCTGTGCATTCTCAGAGGGTCCTGTGTTCCACTGCAGAATTTGGGAACGAAGCTGAGCAGGGCTCTACTCTCATCCTGGAAGTCCTCACATGTGCAAGAAGCAGGATGTTCCCACGCAAGTAAATGTGTTACAAAACCAGGGGACAGAGCAGAATTGTGGTCAGCAGCCCAATTTAATACAAAATGCAATATTAAAAAAACCCAAACAGATCTCAGTAGATCCCTCAGCATCAGGCTAAATCAGTCATTGTCCTATAGGATCTGTGCCTCTTAAGAGCTAAAAGAAACCAAAACACATCAAAGTTTACCTACAAAACCAATTCTCTGCAACCTTTCAGTAAGTCAACCCACTTCCAGCAGGATAGTAAATACCTGTATCAGCCTATGAACTAGGGGCTTGGGATAGCGTTTATACTTGAAATGGGCATTTGGCAAGGCCTCTTTCCTCCTTCTCTGGAGCCAAAAGGCTCCCAAGCTCCCCAAGACAACTCTAATCTGGGGAAACTTAGACCTGCCTTTCTACCTAAGAATTCTTCTCTCTGTTGACTTTGGCTTTGTGCCAGTTTAGCCTTCAATGCCAAGTCTCCCAATCTGTGTGTCTGCAGAAATTGCTAGTAGATATCCATCCAGATTAGCCACTCAGACACCATCTCACTTGTGACCTGCTTCATGGATACCCTTCTTGGAAGCAGATGCTGCTGCTGCGTTTATCCACCGGAGCCCTCATTTCCTTACTGCCCATCTGCTGCAGGGGAGGCAGAGCCACACAGACAAGACACAAGTAACTGACAGGGAAGACCTTGCCACACCAAACAATAGAAGCCTGGAAATCCAAAGCCTACACCTACCTAGTGAATTTGTGCTGGTTTTTAAAAGCAGAAGAATAATGTGGATAAGCAAACACAGCTACAGTTGAATGACTCCTCTAAATTCAGACAAGCAGTATCTAAATAATGCTTGTTTAACTTATTACTGTAAAAAATACAAGAATTGATTTAATAACCTAATGTTGGCTTTGTACAGTAGAAGTCTGCATCAATGGACCACGACACTAATTATATTATCTTATCAAATCAGTGTATAATAATAGAATTTCTCCATGCATTGATGGCACTAGGCTTAGCTCTGCATCAGAAAATAAACCCTGAAAGACAGTGAATGAGCAAGTATATAGCAGGAACTCTTTGTGACTGGGTGCATAGTTATTTTCTTTCCTTTTCAAAATATTACTAAGTATTATCCTTAAGGTATTGCATGACAAGAAATTTCCTCTGATAATGTTTTATTGCTTGTTATTTAATCTCCCTCTATCTTTCTGAGCGGTAGTCAATATAATTTTCCAAAAGACTTAAGTAAAAGGGAAAGAACTACTGGTGCATATGAAGATCCATTAATTGTAAGCCTACAATAAAGCTTTTTGCATCAAGGTACAAGCAAAATGACTTGCTGACATTAACTGGCAAGTATTTTGCATTCGTATGGTATCTTTCATCTACAGACTTCAAAGCATCTGACAGGAGGCAGGCAAGCGTTTCTTCATCCGTCCAAGGAAGAAGCTGAAGCACAAAGTGGCAAGGTGTCCCAAAGAAGGTAAAACTATTAGCAGAAATCTAAATTAACTGATTCTCAGTTAAAACGAAACTTAAAATGAAGTAATTTGCTCCCGGTGCAAATTACATGTGCACCAGAGAGCAGAACCACTACTCATCCACACCCCTCTGAGACTTGCTAGGGATTCTTTAAGAATTTAAATTTCATTCATGAGAAACTAAACAAACACAGAACACAAGAATACTCTTCTACACACAGGGAAATGATGTGGATCTGAAACCAATCCAAATCTTAAATGCTGTAGTGCTCTGAGGAGGAGCGCTCCTTGAGTGAACCTGCAGAAGCACAGGTCTTCATTCATGAGGAGAGGAAGGGAAATCCTGCTACCTAATCTAGCAAGTGTTTAAATAAACCTGTTCAGATGAAGATCTCTTCTCTCCATAGAAAAACTAGGACTGTAAGGAAGGTTATGGAAATAATTTTTAAAATGCCATCTTAAAGAGAGTAAGCCTTGTTTCAGCTCTTCACCTTGTTCTTATAGATAAAGAAGTGCTGACTGCCTAGAGCACTCAAATGGTCAGCAGAAACTCCTTTTAAACATAAATAGGAGAAGAAAATGCCTTCATGATTCTATTTTAAAAGAAGCATGGATTCCTGTAAGTTTGAAAACAACAAACAAAAAAATGATGCTGAGGCAATCTCTGGAGCAAACATAGGTCAAAAAGACTGCAATAGAAATATTTAAAAGTGCACTCTCTAGTTATGAGATATCTCATGGCCTGTGGAGGCGGATAATATTAGAGGCCACTAAATCCTAAAGTTTATTTTTCTTAAAGTTTTCACTTCAAATAAATCTTTGTTTTAAAATGTATGGGGCCAACTGTTAGAGCATTGAAGTCCTGGTTATTAGCCAGCTAGAGACCATGAATTATGTTTAGTGAGAAGTTTATTGGCTCAGTAAACACCGTTCCAGTTCCCCTCACCCCTGAACTGTGGAAGCCAAACCAAGAGATATTCAATGCCATGTTACCGCTAGTACCAGACCAACCATTATCTGATTACAGGCATTTTATTTTTTGTAAGGAATTTGCTATTGCATCATTTAATACACGGAAGTCTTTAAATATACCAAGGCAACACACAAAGAGTAAGTAACTGTTTGGTCCTGTTTACCATCTTCTGGAGCAGGAATATTTGTTTCCGTCTCATAGCTTTCTGAGTCCAAGCACTACAGAAATGCAATCCCTCAAACTCTGAGTAAGGCAGGAGTCTGGCAAGGAATTTAAGAGACTAACAAGATTAAAGCGGGCAACCACAGGAACTTTCTGATAAAACCATCCTATGGAGCTAGGGCAGAGTACAGGGCAGTAAGAAGTTGCATTTGTTTCCTCTTACTGCCGCTTTGTCTTAAGGAGACTCATAAAAACGGAGTCCGCTCTGTGTTCCGAGAGTAGGTAGCCAGAGGTCAGACTTAGTGTGGTTGGACTTAGATGTTGCTCAAAGTTACACAGTCAAGAACAACTCACACTATTATGACCTAATGGGAGAGCTGGCTACAGCTCGGACACGGTCCATGTAAGATGCACGTGCCCAAAACGGAGCAGAATAGACATGGCACTAGCACTGCCCAGCCTCACGCCGTCTGTGCACAGTGCCAGGAACCCAGAGACCAAAACAGAAGGTGGGCATCTCCAGAACTAGCAAGACTGATGTGTAGCTGTGCAAATCCAGAAGCAACTTCTACTTGTGTGGCTGGCTTTGTCCTGTACACAAAGGTGTTTTAGCTGGTTACTCACTGCCATGAGCTAAAGCCTCACATACAGAGAGTAAGCAATGATCAGTCAGTGTGCAGTAACTTGTTTGTGTGCTTGTTGTTCCAGTTCTCTGGAGGAGCTAAAATACACCAGAAGACTGTACAGGAACTGTGTCAGTCCTTGAGGCAAGGAAAGTTAATTTAGTTGGAAGAGTAAGGATGCAAAAAAGAGTGCTATAATAACAGTAGCCTGTTCTGGTAGCAAAGTAAACTGGAACTGAAGGAATTTAGGTTCTCCTCCTAGATCTCTCCATCTGCCACACCACCTTGGCTGAATAATGCATCTCTTCGTGTCTCTGCTTCCTTTCTCACCTTTTGCCTTTACTGTCCATTGAGATGGTGACATTCTTCAGGGAAGAGATTGTGCTTGTCCAGAACGCAGTGACAGCCTTAGGGCTCTGCAGTCCCTAAGCCAAACAATGCTTTTATATAAAGACTTTGCTATAGACCAATTTACATAACATCAACTATGAAATCTCATATTCTCATGTAAATGCTTTTTCTGATGTCCTGAGAATCACAATGCCAGAATCTGTCCATACGACAAGGAAGAACCTTGGCAGTACATATCCTTAATGTCCAATCCATCCCACAAGGACGTGCCAAGGCCGTATCACCACACCCATAACAAAGCACCTCTAGGGAGCAGGCACAGTTAAAATCTTTCCACCCCAGTAGTGGTGAAAGACAAGATACCCTTTTCTTTAAACTTAACCCTCTCCCTTCCAAAGAATGCCTGGAATTTCGACTATTTCCCAGCAGAGACTGGAAGGCAAAGACTTGGCATGGGGCAAGCCAGATAAGAGCAGTTGCCTTCTCTAGGTTTTGTTAACTCCGCATAATTGCTTAGGGCATGTGATGGTTAGAGAGAGAGACACACACACATCTGTCAGAGACAGACTACAAATCATTAGTATAATTCCAAGCAAACAAAATCTAGTTTACAATGTGGCTGTGGTATATAAAACACCTCTGTAAAACTACAGTATAATTCAACTGCTGCAGGTTTAATTTACGAAGTAATGATATAGTTTTCCCTCTCAAAGACTGCTATTTAGGATCACTAAGATGTTGAATAAAGTCTTTGCTGTCTTCTGGGCCGCATGGTGAAGGTTGATTGTTGTTGAAAGCCTCTCTAAGCAAGCTACATTTAAATACCATGTTTTGCAAAAGGGCCCATATTATCTTGCATGTGAATTCCAGTTCCTTTACCAGTTTAAAATCTGGGTCAGAGCAATTTGCTTACATTTGGAGTCCTTTTCCAAAATTAATGGTATGTGGGATTTAGAGTTGTAGATATAAGACAACCAGATAAACTGCTATTATCTGCTCTGCATCATGCACGTACCATCTACAGTTTTCCTGCTAAGCTTTGTTCACATGTACAACCCACTTCTTCAGCAGTTGCACATTCAGCATACTAATGATATTATTCTTGGCCATCCTGTTAAACTCACAGTGTAAGTTAAATGCACAGTAGGGGGCCCTGATGGATTCTCAACAGTTTTTAGATGGCTACAGATTATAGCTGGCCAAGGGTGGAAGTTTTGATAAGCAGTCATGAAGTTGAGAGCTTTTCTATTCAAATAGGATGTTGACCAGTGCTGACTCTCTCTCTGTCACTTCTCTGGCGATAACTAGATTACCCAAATGTACTGTGCTTAGGGCTACATGAGACCACCACTTGGAAGCTCCAGTTAGTGCTACATACAGCTGCCAAATTGCTGAGCTAAATTTCACACAGAGATCACACAGAACAACTGTGAGGCTGATGTCCTGTTTGTTTCACATTGCCATTCAAGGAGGTACTTTTGGATTACTAATACCTTGTATGACTTGGGTGCTGGCTATTTGAGAGATTATTTATTTCATTGTATCCTGACAGGCAGTTGTTAGCCGGATGCCAAGCCCTCTGCACACATGTTTAAGTCTCTCTGATCTGGAAATTTGGGTGGCATGATATCTGCTCCGGAGTCCCACCCAGAGCTAGGATCCTGCCCAAATTTATTTTGGTGCTTCTTGAAAGAAGACAGACAGAAAGGAAGGAAAAAAGAAAGAAGCCCAAAACCACAACACAAGTTTGCAAGTTAAACTTACTGACAGAACTGACCTGCAAAGTGCAAAACAATAACAGAGAATTATGATATTCACAGTTTCCCATAATATTCCTCCAGGTACGGAATATTGTATTTTCTTAATGCAAGCCACTTTGGAGTGACAGTCAATGAAAGAACATTAAGTACAATAAAAATACTGAGTTTAGGATAAAAATGTGGTTCCTACCTATGGGCTTGTAAAGAAAAACTCAGCAGAGTCTTACACTTCTCATAGGTAAATTCTGAATTTTCATCCCCTTGTGCATGAGCCAGGCAGAATAAAAATATCCACCTACACTAAGCCAAAGGGAGCCACTCATAACCCAGACACAACCACAACAGACATTCTCGACAGTCCTTGGCATAATACAACACTGCTTTGTGGTTATACCCACCACTAGGATTTCATCTTGCAAGTTCTAGCACGTTTAATTTATTCCAGGTCATACATCAAATATAATATTAAAATTTAAGATAGCATTTGAGATTGAGACTTTCTTTTGCAGTGTGAATAGAAAGAACACAGTTGGGACTGCGGGTGCATGAGCATATTAATACATAAACACAAACTCGTAGCCATCACTCAACAAAAACAATTGGTCTTTAAGAGGGGAAAAAAAGTTGTAAAAAGAATCCATTCCATTAAATAGCTCTATAAATCAATTCCACGAAAAATCAATGGGAAAGTACATCCACAAGGTGCCAAGTAACTCCCACACATCAGGTGCAAGTGTCCGTGACGGTGGCCATGCAGCAGCTCTGCCTGCTGGGGATTCAGACAGCCAAGGGCTGGGGCAAGAACCCCTTCGGTGCCCACGCTGCCCTCCAGCTCCCTCCTACAGTGCTTTCTGCCCGCTCGCTCAGGGCGAGCCGCATGCTGACGCCTCCAGGGAAAGCAGAAACATCACTCCCTTCCAAAGCTTGTATATCTGCATGATGGAGCCAAAACCAGGGGCAGACTCCAGCTGCTCCTCACACAGGCCGCGCAGACCCTTGCCTCCAGGCAATCCCTCTTAAAAGACAGCAGAGGAAAACTCATGCTACTTGCGTGAGCCAGGCATCCCACATGCCCAGGTCTGAAATGAAGCATGACTTTGGGATTTTCTGGCAGGCTTTGTGCCACATCAAGTGTCCTTCCTCTCCCAAAGAGGAGCTGACTTATGCACAGAAACAGAGGTGGTGGTAGAGGAACATTCAGGATGTGGGGCCCAGCAGCCACCAGCATGCAGTAAGTCACATACTGTTTAAACAAATTACCTGTTTAAGCACAAGTTCATGAGTTCCACATTGTGTCAGTCATGACTGTTCAGTGACTCCCCTGTGACAGTGCCAGGCCACTGTCCTCTTACTTTCAAAGTGCAGCTCAGTTGCATTTTCACATTTATAGGCTGTGGATGCCCCTTCGATGACTGGATAAACCCTTGGGGCTTTCATTTTGTGCTCGCAGCTCTCAGATGACTTTAGAAACAAATCCCCTGGGGCATTTGTTCTGTGTGGCAGAGCAGAGAGAGGGCACAGACGATTCTGGCTTTGTTAAAACCTGCAGAAAAATTCACGTCCTGTGTCTTCCCCTTCATGTGCTCCACACGTGCTGTCGGGTCTCTGGGCCTATTATAGACACACACTATTTAAGAAATTCAGACACAGCATTTTTGCAATGGAAAAACTTTATGAGTTGGCCTCTGCTATTCTGCACTAAGTACCAAACCCCATTTTTTCCTGTTGTAACTGAACGCTAAGTGTAACTGAATTCAGTTATTCCACACAGGAACACTCATGTCTGGTATTATTCACATATATTTAAATCAGAGAAAGAGTGCATGTGTGTGTGTGTGTATAATAAATAATGATCGATTTAATGAGAAGGCTCAAGACTGTCCATGGCAGGGAATGAGACTACCTACTGCATCTCTCCAAGGCTCTGTGACCCAACTGCAGGAGGAATTTGATCTCCAAATTGCATTTTAGCTGCTGGACCTGATCTTAGCAATGAGCACCTTCAACCTACTGATTTCAACAGGATTTGAGAGCATTTGGTAGCAAACCTTCCATCAGTCACAAATTTTCCCTAGACATAAGGGCATGCAGTTCTGAAAAGCAAGACTTTGACATAGGCTGGAGGTTTGAGGTTAAGAACAAGTGGGAATTGTACAACCAGAGGCTTCAATCTAACCACTGGTATCTAGCAAGACAAAGCAGCAACACATTCAAGCTTGTCTCTTTTGGAATATTCCTTAGAACTTTATCATATGACTCTTCTGCTCCAGAAGAATTAACCGAACATTAAAAAGTATAGTAAGGGAAGCAGAAGAACATTGTCAGTAGAACAGCCAGAAGATTTTCCTGCAAGTCACAGTAGATGTTCCTCTTTTTCCCTGTTCCTAAAACCAACTGCAATGATACTTCTTATTTACTGGGATATCAGTTTCATACAAGTCAGGGGAAAAAAAGATTTGTGCCAAGTGGCCTTCAAGTATTGTAATAGGAAGGACATTTGCGGAGAGTTTTGAAACACAGATCTTATTCTAAAGAGAGTCTTCATGCACAAACAAATGTTACACCAACCCTTGTGTGGATGTAACCCTATTTGGTGACTCTCTGAAGTTCCTGAGTAGCTTACAGTGAAGAAATTACTCTTACATTGATGAAGGACAGCCCAAAACATGGTGCAAAGTTTTTGTGGAAGGAGGCAGAGAAAACAGGTAAGAATAGGTACAGTCCAGAGAATGAAGAGATTACAGTGATACGGTAAATATGTAGAAATGGTTGGAAGAAGTATGTGCACAACTGAGGATTCTGGAGGAAGCAAAGAACCCAACAGGTTAGATAACCAAAGCATAAATAAGCAGACACTATGGACTAAGAGTTGAAGCCAGCACAGGGATCTGAAGTGTCGACTTGCATTTAAAGACTATCATGGTTAAAATCATACACCAATAATAGACAAATGAAATTAACTGAAAAATTAGTCTGTGGAAATAGACTCAGAGGGAGGATTGTAAGGATTTTTTTTTTTTTTAAATCCTGCTCCTAAACTCTTCTATACTCAAGAAAAAAAATCTTAAATCCCATTTCCTGACACTAAAGGACTAAAAAGTTAACACCATATTTCATAGTGGTTGACATGAAACGGGATTACTGTGTTGACTTGTTCTTAAAGAGCAAATACATTCTAAAAACTAGATTGGGAATGAAGTAGATTTCTTTCTGACAAATCCTCTGACAAGAAGAAGGAGGAGGGAGAAAACATATTTTTCTCTAAGACTTCTGGGGCTGCACAGAATTAATAAGTCTGTTGCCCTCAGTAGAACTGATGTACTCTTCCAGTTGGACTTTTTTGTTCAGTCATTCACTGTAGAGGCTGACTTCATGTAAATAATCATGCTTTTATTTCCTTCCGTGCTTTTCAGGTGAAGTGCTTACACTCTTTTCAATGAAAGCAAAAGAAATGCTTTGTTTATCCCTTAAGACCAGACCCATAAGACCCATAAGACCAGAAAGGTCTTATGAAGAAGATCCAATGACCCATCAGAAGGAATAACTTCTTAATCTCAGCCAACAAACTGGCTCCTAAGAAAAAGAAAGATGGAACCCGCGACGCAAGCAGACATCCCAACCAGAGCCTTCTCTGGCATGGTGGTACCACAGTCTTTCTGGGACTTCACCGTGTTACAGGCTTTTGCACCGAGAGCACTGAGGCAGTAAGCATCTGACACGCATCCAGCAGGACTTGTAATGTCTTGCCTGTTTTCTCTTGAGCCTCTGAACTGCGACCTCAAAGCAAATGAATGTGAGGAGAAAATACATTAATCAGGCATTCACTCAGCCAGGCTCAGGATTTTAAAACCAGGGATCTGAATCAGCTCTATCACCTCCCACTTCTTTCCTGACACAATTAGTCAGCATCTGCACCAACAGCCAACCCACTGCCTCTCAGAGGGGGGACAAGCAGCTGCAACTCCCTTGCCCACTGCCTGCCTCCTAACGGGCTGCAGAGACGCGGGGAATGGCTTACGGAACTCTGCCTGGCAAAGGTCAGCATCCTTCCCCTGCACTCAGAGGAATGAGAGGAGCTGAGAACTGCTACCGCTCACAGCCTCTTTGATTCCACGCTGCAGCCCAAGCGCAGGTTCAGACGTGTCCCTGCCACACCTCTCCCCACCTTGGACCAAGGCCGTGCCAGCTCCACACACCTGTTGGAGGCTTCCCCACATTTTGAGGGAATCCCCAGAAGGGGATTTGCAGGTGCTCCGCTCCCTTCAAAGAGTTCAGGCAAGAGATCAGCCTGGGAAATTGGATCCACAGTATTGGATGTGGTCCTCTGAACTTTTCTGAGGTGTTCTATGCCCACCAGGCTGTCAGGACTGAACTTCATAGCTAAGTGTTTTGAAAGAAGCATGTGCTTTTAAATTCCAGTTGAATTTTTGCTAGGGAAACTTTGCAAAGGCATCACTAGTATATCCACAGGAGTTTTGCAATTCTAGGTTACAGGTGATTACAGCAAATGAACAGGCATGCAAGTCAGGGTCGGAAGTGGGCTTTTACTTAAGGCCTGACTCACCAGGCACTTGAAAAATAAATAAAACCCCCAAGCAGTTCTGTTTTACCCAACGGCCATAACGCCCCAGCCCCACTCCTCAGGCTGGATTGTGAAAGCTCTTACCCCAGCAGTCACACCGAGTTCAAGCAAAGTGCCTGAGTAAGCGTTTGCAGAATCTGACCCCCGCCGCCCCCCCCCCCAGTCAGTTATCTATGCTGCACCTATTTGTGCCTTGCATTGCAAGCTCCTTAGCCAGGGACATGGTCTGGAAGTATATTGTCAGCTGCAATGTGCTTTATCTCCATGTATGGCATTAAATCTGATTTTTGGTGCCAAGTGCAGCATTACCCTTACAATGACATCTATTAGAGACAGTTTCCTCTGAAGACTGTGATCTGACCATCAACCAGTTTGCGCTGTTCATTTTTTTCTTTTATTGCAAAACCACCATGTTCATAGTACCTCTCCACTTTAATTTCAAGCTTTTTGTTAAAAAATATAAGACAGGCACTGAATTACAGAAACCTCACATCCTGGCGTTACGCTGACTTCACTTGAGATGCTGCCATCCTTTCTTCCCTGAAGATTTAAAAAACTGGGAACTGAAAACAAAATTAAAGCAACAAACTTGACTGATTAGTCTCCAGTAATGTGTAAGCTGAGCGGAGGCAGATTTGCTTTCCCTGTGCCAGTGCGAGCATTCCTGATGGGCACCCAGCCCCTTCCCCCCTCCCGAGGCACAGAAGACGGAGGGGTGGGACTGCAACATGGCACAGCACGGAGCAGTTCTTATGGAAAAAAAACCTGCAGGTTCCCCTGAAATGCTGCGTCCTGCATGCCACAAAGGACAGCTGCTACCTTCTCACTTACAAAAACGTGACCCTGGCCGGTCAATCTACAGAGCTAATGCTGTCAGACACCCTCCCACTCACCACTTTGGATGGTCGAAGCCATTGTAACAAAGCAGCCTTCCCTCCTTCTCAAAAGGGGACGTGCTTTGCTTTTGCTCCAAGGCGGCTTGTGGGGGCATGGGGTTGTGCTTTGGGGTTGTTTTTTTGCTTTTTGATGGGGGTGCAACCCACACTGTTTTAGACAAACACAGAGGTAGCATGGGTCCACGTGTAACCGCAGAGGAAGCAAGCACAAATAGGCAAATATTCTGAATAATGGCAGAGTGAATAATGCACATGGAAACTTGCCTGGACTCACCTGGACTCCTTTCCCCCTTTCTTGTCCAACCAGTTCATGGATGGGGAACATCCCAAGCCTCTGGCATTTGGTACTAGCTGCTCTGGGTATTAGGTAGAAAACTACTGATAAGACTTTTGAAACGGTACAGCTGGCGTCATGTAGTCCAGGTCCCATTTCATATGAACCTCTCAAAATTTGGAAGGGAGAGGGAGATTTTGTTTATTTATTACAAGTGAAAGAGAGAAACCGGGATGCTTAATCAGTCATTTGGATCTGCTCAGAGTTGAAGCTGGTCTGTTTGGCCACGGCCATGTGTTCTGTTCTGTTAGGGAAGAACCCTTCAGAAAGTCATAGAAACATCTCAAAAAAGGCTATATGAAGATGCCAGAGACACAGCTGTTAAGTCACAGATTACTAATTATTAAAGCATTTTGAGATCCTTGGGTGGAAAGGATCTCTTTGCTGGATAGGCAAATATTTTAATTCCATATTCCAATGATCATTGTTCCAGCAGGACCCTTAAAATGTATTTTCCTTCCATGACTGTCCTCTGTTGTTATTTAAAGCTGCATGGAGGTGTAACTAACAGCATGATTTCCAGCACTACAGCACTATCAAATGTACTGGTTTTCTTCGCATTTGGTTCCACTTACAAGACACTGAATTATTAGTACAGCATTCAGTTTGAAATCTTTTTGCACCATTAACAGAGTGAAGTATTAGACAATAGTGGTGACGACTGTTATTTATTGTTCATTAAACGCTAATGGAAATTCAGCCCATCTTCAAAATGTCATGCCCTTACACAGGTAGAGATAGAGAGGTACAGGCAGATTAAAAGATTCTTCCAGAATCAAAAAACAAATCGGTGGCAAACAAATTCTCATGCTCAACTCTTTGTTTTAGCCACTAAAATAGAGATTGTCATTAGGATAATGGCTTATAGTCCTCTCTCCACACTCAGGTCACTTTTTCCCTCACTCAGGAGCTAAGGAATATCACTACGGCAATTAAATTACAAGTAGCAACCCGAAACTGGGAGACCCAGCACAACTGGGATAAGCCAGCTGACTACAACTGCTAAAAAGAGGTCCACACTTGGGGAAATACTCGAGACAATCCTTCTCCAGAGGTACCACCCATAATAACAGACCAGCAGTCTCAAACACCTCTGCATCTTGGATGGGTATGCAGAACTGCATACATTAAACTACTTTTCTTGGAGTTCAGTTACAAATGCTGCCAGCTTGTAAACAGCAGAGTCAGTTTTGCTGCCAGTACGGTTTTTACCTGGAGCAACCAGAAGTGCTTTTCCAAGAATTTCCAAGACTGTTGTGTCACACACTACACTGGCACTGCACCATGCAGCCCAGGGAGGAAAGAGGAAAAAACACAAGCCGCTGCTCCGCGCATCCTGAAAGGGATTATTTAGTGGCGTTTATTTATTCCCAGGAAGAGACTGGCAGCGCAAAACAGACCTTCCAAAAAAACCCAGTGTTCACGGCAGGGGAATATAGTCTTGTTAATATTTTCAGTGCTGTAGCAAAAAGTGAATAATTTTTATAGCTGGCATGTTTCAATTTTTGTTACAATTTTGAAAGCTTTTTTGATAAAGTACAGTGGCGACTAAGAAATGTAACATTTCTGAAGGACTGGAGAGCAATCTTCTCTAGTCTTCCTCCCCCACCATGGGTTTTGCATAACACTATAGCGTTAGTCCTTTGGCAGCTTTACCATTTTGAAGCTTTATTAGAATTACGTGTCTGATGACAGCATTTACAGGCCCCTGTTAAGGTCAGGGTCCCATTGAGCAAACATTTAAATATGATGAGCATTTATAAGATAAATATACAAGATAAACCAAGGACATTGTATTCTCCACACTTTGAAGATGAAGAAAACTTGAGTTGCTTAACTTCCTTCGTGACCCTAGCATGGAAAACTTAAATCAGCAATAGCAACTGAACCCAGACTTCCCTAGACCACAAGCTCACCCAGAAGAATTAAATGCGTGCATACATTCAACCACTGCACGAATTCATAACAGTAAGTACTTGCAACCAAGTTTTCTGGGTAAAACTTTTTGAGTTTTAAGTTGTGTTACTTTTAAAACACGCTCAGCCAAACATCAGTCTGCTGGCATCTGAAGAATTACAAGACAACTCTCTCTCTCATGCCAAAATTCCCTTTATTGAGCATTTTGGTACTACAGTTCTGGCTATGTACACTTCATAGATGTGGCATGCACATTTATGTATTTTAGTGGATTCCCTGACATCTACAACTTTGGTAGATATTTTTCCTGTCTAGGAGGACATCCACATTTTTCTTTGAAAACTGGGCATAATCGTGTCACTAATATCACTTTATCAAAGAGCATTTGAACAGCCTAGAAAATGAACAAAGACCCTTTTTCAAGGACTCAAGATGTGCAAAAAGTTCCACATGAGGACCATTCTGAATACTTTATAAGGGTAAGTAGAAACTAGGAATAACAAAGCACCTCACTCTTCCCGGTGTAGAGGAAACAACATTAAATAAAACCAGCACAACTTCACGTCTCACTATACACTGGCATAATTGCAAAGCTTCTTTTAAATAGGTCTTTTTAAAAAAAAAAAAATCAGTCTTCAATTGTATGTGTTTGCTAGTAAAGTCCCTAAACAGAGAAAGCCACTACTTCATTGTTTCATCCAGTCCTGGGCAGTTAACTAACATTTTGCATCAGAAGCCTCTTGTAGAGGGACAGAGAGGATGTTTTTTTTCAGTTTTAGTTTGATAACTAGTTCTTTCAGACTGGAGAAAGCAATTCAGATTTGGAGAGGTGCAGAAGGGCAGGAAAGCTTACTTCTTCCCTCCAAATTAAAACTAGGTGTTAAAGACTAGTATCTACTAGTTCTGAACTCATAAAAGAGCAGCATAACTAGAAAATAATCAATTCTCTTTCACCTAAAGAACATTTCCTCTGCTTTGCATTTAAAATGGAGCTGAATAAGAATCACAGAGTAAGTCACGTTGGAAGGGACCTCAGGAGGTCATCAGAAAGTATTTTGATAAGAAAATATTTTCCAAATATTTTTATTTAACACTTCAAAATACTCAGGTTTAGCATTTCGTTGAATTTAAGTCTATATAAGAAGCTGTTTGATACATTTCTCAGAAACTGTAACATAGTAAATTAATTTTGTTTCTGATTTGCATGTTAAATCGTAGCTTGAATGTGTTAAACCCTGTCCTCCTGCCTAACAGAAAATAATACCAAATTTACTTTAAAGTTATTTTTAGTTGCACATCAGCATGTTCTAATAGGTACAAACCAGTGAGATCCAGTCTTTCCACTGGAGAGTTACTACCACATAAACAAACAAGGAAGCTTTAAAATAAGGTTTCTTGTCGCCTGATTTCAATTCTCAGTTAAAATTGGCAATGCAAATTACTCTATTCTGTTCTTTATAGGACAAGAGAAAAGATTTCCAAACTGTCAAACTGGCTGGTGGCACCTTGACAGCAGATGGAAATGCAGTAAGTGGAGTCCTACATGGCAGCATCTTTATGTGACTCCTGGAAAACTGAATCTGCACGCTGAATGGTCCTTTATACAATGGGAAACGAGCACACGTCTGGGGGAAGGAATCTGCTGTACACCCCTGTCATCTTAAACCCATCCAGGAATGAATGGGACCAGC
The DNA here is from genome assembly GCA_013398915.1 of Dromas ardeola. Lineage (NCBI taxonomy): Eukaryota > Metazoa > Chordata > Aves > Charadriiformes > Dromadidae > Dromas > Dromas ardeola. Next base: position 170,754 of record VYZM01010029.1, on the reverse strand, counting down.
CCAGCATGAAGAGCAGAGCAAGGTTGTTTACCATATGAGGCCTCCTCCCCAGTCAGTCAGTCGTGTATCTCTTTTAAAACTCATGGCAAAAGACTGATTTGAAGACAATTTTGTCTTGCATAGTGTTTGGTTCAGTGGGGGAAGGGAGTGGATAGGGCAAACTGATATATTATTGAAAGCTACCCCCTCTTCCTTGGCCCAAGAGACAGAAGGACAGCGAATGCCCCAGGCCAGCATACTGACGTGGAATGCTTTCTACCTCCCATCCAGAACCCGGGCCAGGACAACATCGGCAAGTTTTTCCATCCAGTATCTAAAGCTGGAAGAACAAGAGGGAGTTGGTTCCTTGTTCCTGCATGGATGTCTCAGAACATTTAGCAACAGAAGCAAGACAAACACCCTGTTTTCAGGGCCATTTTTATTGGGACAACAGCCCCTGATGACAGTTTAGAGCAGGAGACTCCCTACACTTCTCTAAACTCTTCAGCAGACTATGACCCTTCCTCTCCCAGCTTAGCTGTCAGTGTGTCAAAGTGTGTCTTCCGACACTTTCTGGAGGAGAACTGAGCAGTTTTGTCTTTCCTACATAAGCAAGACAGCCAGTGCTGAAGGAAGTTTCCCACAATAGGTCCATTTCCAAACGCCTGCTGGAGGTTTTCAGTTTAAAAGATCTCTCTTCAGCCCCTTTAAATCTGCAGCGTGCACATCAGAAAATGTGATACAGTACACACATAATCCTGGATAAACTAGATTCCCCACCCCTTTCCATTAAGTAAAATCAGTAACTACAATCCCTGTTTAGGATTTGTGATTACAAGGATCACCCTCCACCCTGCCCCGGTCAAACAATACGGGCTCTAGGAAAGCATGAGAGCTGTCATGTCAATAATGCAAAACCCTGTTGCTTCCACTCCAGAACAGCTGACTTGAAGTGCATGCTAGGCTGTGCTTATTAACAAAATGAGAAATCTGATATATAGAAAGAAAACACTATGTGAGGATTAATCCTGGATTGCAGTTTGTGGCCAGCACTGGGCCGTCATCCAAACAGAAATGAAAAAGAATAAAATTTCTCCCACCTGTCACTTACAGCAGGTACAGCTATTGCAGTGTCGTCGTCGTCTCCTTACAATCCCTTTTATATCAGCTTAAAATTCAGGATTGACCTCACTGTTTCATTTCTTCCTTGTTTTGTGGGAGCCAGCACCGGAGGGTGAATTTTCTTTCCAGGAATTACAAACAAGAATCATGAGTAACTTACAAGTTTGGACAGCTAGCTTGTAATATGTGTACACTTCAAGGAAAGAAACCCAGCTTAAAACTGGCATCCTGTTGGAACCTGGAGATGCTAACTGAACAAAAAATACAACTCTCAGGAGCACTTTTTTTTAATGTTGCTTCTGCTGCTTTTGAGAGGGGTAAGCACACTGTCACAGCTGATTAAAAAAACCTAAACAAACCGATGCAGCTGCTTTGCCAATGAGCTACAGCACAGCAGACTGAACTCTGTATTGCAATGTATTGTCCTTGCTTCTGATACTACAGCAAGATAAAAACCAATTTAAGCAGCCCTACTGGTTTAATCGGTGTTCAATGCACACCAGACCAAAGGAGAAGTCATCTTTATTTTTTAAAAGATAGTCTCCTGCTTATGGTTGGGCTGACACTCTGATGTTGCAGTCCCACAGCTGAGCCCTGTTAATTTTTCTCCCAGCCCAGCAGGGCAGGCATGTCCGCTGATGCTGAAACGGTCCCCCTTCCCATGGAGCTTTGCCTGTCACAATACAGCCAATGGCACGGCTATGTCGCAGATGTGATTTCTGCCTTCTCCCATTCCGAGACCACGTCTGCTGCTGCACTGAAATGCCACTTCTGGCAACGTTCTTCCCTGGATGCTGTCAGAAACGACAGTTTTGTTCGTACACTTTATCAGTCAAATTTGGTTAGGGGATGGGAACCTTGGTTTTCTGTAGAGAAGACGTGACAAGCTCATCATACCAATACCTTCTGCCTATCAAGCTCCGATACGTTCACCAGACTGGACGAGAGGGTTAAACGCTGCAGTCAGCACAAACAGGAGTTCTGATATGAAGGCAAAAGCACCTCTGTTTTCAAACATTATCCTATTTCCCTACAGCTACCATCAAAGAAGGTAGCAGGAGCTCAAAGAACAGCCATGTACTATTTTCTATACAAGGTCAAAGGAATGCACAACATACAGTTTATGTTTGACAGTTCTTCATTACTATGGGCTGTAAAGATGATAGAAAATGAGAACTCTCATTGCAAGATCTGATGTTCACAACTTCAGATTTCATGCTGTGACCACCAATTTTGGGATGCGGTGGCTGTTTTAGGGAATTTCAATCCATTACACAGACAAAGTGATTAGCATTAGGTTGTGTTCTAGTTGTTTTAAATGACTAATCAAAACAAATTGAACATGTACCCTCCTGGAATAAGGCCTCTAACCCTCTCTTTCTCTCCTTCTGTCTCCCCCACCCCTTGTCACACATTGGCTTCTGCCAAACAATTCCACACTGACACCACAGTGTATCACGTGAGAGCAAGTGCTTCAAGCATCTTGCGATACTTATTACTATCTACACATCCATAAGTCATTCCGCCCAGCAACGTATGTGAATACTAACGCGAGCTATTTCTTTATGCATTAAAGATTTAGAGCTCTCCCAGATCCATCCTTGGAAGAAGCTTTTCGCCCAAACACTGAAAAAATCATCCCTTTTATGTATATGCATCTCGTCTGCATTTCACGAAGATTAGGAAGCATGACATAAGAAAAACCTGCTATATCCACGCATTCTCCCCTTCCTCCTGCTTACACCCCTGCAGCCACACAAGTCTGCCGTGATTAAGCAGTGGATTTTAGCCGCAAAAGAACAAGGCACGTATGCGGGGTTTCCTTACCCGTGTTAGAATGGAAAGTAACAAATGTAAGAGGTTGCTTATTCTTAATCCTGATCTCCTCCAGAGCTAAAATGATATGTCAGTAGCAGGTGGCAAGTTTGAAGACCTGCTTTCCCTCCTATTTTTTTTTAATTTAAAATAAATATAACAAAGGGCACACAGATTTGACCTAATGGGTCAACCATCAAAAGTTAAACTGATTTAAATAATTAGACCTAGAATGTAAGGCACCACTGCAAATAATTGCTCCTAATGCTTTTAGGATTAGATTGTTAAGGAAAAGGAGCAAAAAGAAGGCCACTTGCAGTTGTGGAAGTAAGTCAATTTTCTTTCCATGTGTCATTTTCTCCATGTAGATTTGCTGTGAAATCCTAAGGAGTCATTTACAGCTTTCTCTCCAGAGCTGCTGTAGTAGATACAATAGTTCTAAGTCATATAAAATAATAACAAGTCATCTTGAAATACTTGTTGTTTATACACTGTATTTATCAAGCACAGCAAACATCTGCTCATAGTTCTGACATTTTCCAATGAAAGTGACTATTGCATATTGTTTTCCCCTTTAATTTGTGGAAAAACATGGAAGCCATTCAAATATAAACAGCATTCCAGAACAAATTTAAACCAGTTTTGGTCAAAGGACAGTTTATTAGCAGAATGTAATTTTGATGCTCTTCCTAACTGAGTTCTGGCTGCTCTCTCAGATTTATTGTAACAGCTGAGTAACATCCAGGGTGATTTCGGTAACACTGGCTTTCGCATCTAACTCACCCATTCGGCTGAGGGTGCACCCCCGCGCGCTGCCCGCACCGCCCCGGCTTCGCGGAGGCGGACAGTTGGGAGCCGCCGGAGCCCGGCGCGGACACGCGGGCGCGGGGCCGGGCGGAGCGCGGCTGGCGGGCGCGATAACGGGGCGGGG
>VYZM01010029.1:121963-165720 GCA_013398915.1 Dromas ardeola | reverse complement strand
AAAACGATCCCTGTTTTTTTCAATGGAACGGCCGCTGGTGCCGGGCACGGCTGCCCAGGGCAGGGAGCAAGGGGACACCCCCGCCCCCCCGGCGGCTCTGCCGAGCGGACCCGCACCGAGGGGCAGCTGACCGGGGCTGCGCATAAAGAGCGGGGCAGCGGGGTGGGCTCCCGGCAGCGCCCGGCCGCCCCGCGGGACCCGCGCCCCCGCCCGCGCCGCGTTACCTTCTTAGTGCATCTGGAGCAGCAGCTTTTCTTCCCCTTCCCCTCTCCTCCTCCTCCTCTCCCTCTCCTGTCCTCTCGGTTTATACCAGCCTGTTCCTCATCTCACAGCCTTCCTCCCAGCGCCATCTTGCAAGCTTGTGACGTTGGGAGCCGCTCACCCCTGACCCACATTTGAATAGAAGCCAAAATGAAAAAAAGAAGAGGCGAGAGAGGGAGAGAGGAGAGAAAGAGGGGGAAGAAGAAGAAGAAAGAGCGGAACAAGGAGAGGCAGGCGAAGCCGCAGCTAAGCAAGTGCTGTGCCAGTGTGGAACAGCATCGGCTCCCGCTCCCTTGCCAGCTAGTTTAGTAATAAGCAATTTCCTGCTTTTGCAATGAATGTTGCCGCGGCGGGGCTGGGAGAGGGACGGGGAGCTGGGTAATTCCCACCGAGGGGCCAGGGCTTCCCCCACGCCCAGCCGCCCCCCCTTCCCTCCCACCCACACCCCGAAACCCAGCCCGGAGCCCGACCACCGCCTCCGGCCACCCCAGCGCTGCTGCTCCCCCCCGGGGTGGGCAAGGAAAAGGGCGTTTGTTAGGATTATTTCTCCCATCGCTGATGAGGTCTCAAGTGTGTGCTGAGGGAAATTATATAGATTATAGCTTGTACATGTATTGGAATCCGAAATGAGCTTTATACACAAATTAGGAAAACATCCTCGTGTATAACGCAATTTGCATATTAGCTTTTTATCACTCCTGTCTGTTTTCTAAAGACTGACAGTGCATTTTGCACCATCCAAGGCAGATGAAGACATGGCCTTTGTAGAAATCTGAAGTTTTGTTTTGTGCATTTATTTTTTTTTTAGTTATTTACCTATTGGAAGTATATCGAGGGGAAAAGTTATTTGTGTTTTGCATCCCTGGTCCTGCAAAGACTTTCATGCATGCTTAACTTTAAGCACATCAGTAATTACACTGAGCAAGCAGGGGCTATTCAGATTCTTACGCTAAGCATGTGCACAGTCTGCAAGCTCAAGTTATTATTTTGTAAAATGTTAAGTGGACTGATACCATCTTAATTTTGCTGACCATTGCCACAAAGCACAACTGTGCAGAAATCTGAATTATACCTTTGTAGCACTTTTTCCCTTCAGTAGCTAATTAATCTGTAATAACAGGAGCAACGCATATAAACATTTTTATTGTAATCATGCAAGGGAGTTCTTCCACTATCCCATGCAGGAATCACTGTATTAGCTGCAAGTGTGAGATGGCATTTTCTTTTCTTCTATGCCCTCGAAGCCACCCATAACCAAAACTCTGTGTAGCCCGAGCGAGGTGAAGCTCAGTCTACCATTTAACCCATCTCTAAGAATTCCCGAACAGCCTCAATTCCAGCGACTCTCTCAGCAGCTTCCTGTGCAGGTCCCTGCAGTTCGCATGCGCTTCAGCTGGAGCCCAGCTGCAGCCTAAGCCCTCCTTCCCTGATAATAAAGGTATTTTCTAGTTGCTCATCCAGAGTTCAAAGTTTCTGCAGGAGATGGTTTCTTCAGCCTTACCAAAGTGGCTTAAGGAGCAAATAAAGATAAGACAAATCACAACAGCCGTATCAGAAAGGTCTGGACTGGTGGTTTGTTCACAGTACACCCAATAAAGAGCAGAACACTTTAGCAGTGGTGAGAACAGCAAACCTGACTGTCAGCACAAGACCCAGTGAAGTAGATAAGGATCAATTCAAGACTCTTCCCCCACCGGGAAAGTTAATTTAAGATTGGCGGTGCTGCTCTTAGCTGTATTTTAAAGCTAAGTGGCCTTGCAAATCGCCAGGGAGGTGTAGGTAGCCATTTGCTTCATGCTGTGCCAGAGGAATTGGTAGGCAAATACACAGAAGTCCTGGTGCTATGTTATCTAAACAGGGAAAAAATGCATCCTGCAGTTATTTCAGGGAGGCTTAGACATTTGGGTTTAGAAAGACCCGCTTTTGTGAATTGCTGTGTGGCATCTCAAGACCTCAACAATGCCACCGTCTGCCCTCAATCTTCCTTCCTTCCGCTGGAGCTTACCGCCCCAGAAGCAGTTGGAAGAACTGTCTGTCTGCCCCTGCCAGTTCCCAGACCAGCATCTTCCTTCAAACCCGCTTTGCCTCAGACATTTGAACAAAGGTGCCAGGCTTCGCACAGGAATGGCTTGAAGCACAAGCATTTCAGTCTGTCTGCCAACTTTGCTAGGCAGAGTGAAGGGAATGAAGAAGGTTGGGAAGAAGGGGAGAAACATCCCAAAAGGCCACCACAAGATTTAGTCTGCAAAAAGCTTTACTTGTATTTGAATCTTCTCCAGGTTTGGGGACAATCAGTTCCAAGCATCCCTAAGGAAATGGAGAGACACACACATTCTCAGTGGAGAGGAGACAAAAAAAGATAGAAATTAAGTGTCTGGCATCTAGAAATGATATGGTAGGATGTAACACTGCATGCAGCTTCATATATACATGGTAATTATAAGGTTGAAAGAGAATTAATGAGAAAGCTAGACCTGGTGCTGTCACTACAACCATGGACATCTGTGGAGAATCTGATGAGCCAAGAAGAAGTATGACCACACCTACCCGGGAATCATCTACAGGTATGCAAGGCAGATACCATGATACCTATAATGTCTCCAAGCAACCACAACCGGGGAACTTGCCATCCAAACAGAGGGTACATCCTCAAGTTCCAAGAAATCACACCCACTGTGGGCACGTCTGTCACTGGGTGAAACGTGTCCGTGTACAAGAAAAGAAAATGCGTTCCTGAGGTGCAGAGCACAGCGTTCTCAGGTGAAAGGCTGGACTAGAAGGGTGATGGTGGCACTCTCGTTACAAATGCTGTGGCACAATGAGCATATTCTGAAGGATGGTTTGGGCTAGTGGATGCTTTGAAGAAAGAGGCTTTTCTATTTCCAGCCAGATACTTGTGATTAACTTTGCTTTCTAGTTTTGTTTGACTGTGGGGTTTTTAAGATTTATTTTGAAAAGCGCACAGTCAGGACAGCAGCCATGGATTGTGCTGGGTGCTTTGCAGACACAAATGAAAGCTTCAGCTTCATCCTCAGTGTGGTGATGTATATGTTGAATACAACGCATCCAAGGTAGCTATGACAAACAGATATTTGTCCTAACAGTATGCAAACAATTCAGAACAGAATTCAAACAACAAGCAGATTTCACACCATCCTTGTATATTAACCCTTAGTTTCTATTCACAAATAGCTCTGTAATGTTGCTTTCAGGCAGTAAAGTTTGATTAATTGTATCCCCCCAAAATTAAGTTATTGTTTGCCAAATACTTAGACTCAAATCAAGTCAGTGGCTGAAACCCACAGGAATTTCAGGGCTTCAGTTTGTTTTCAGTCGTTTCGATGGGTTCAGAAGTAGCTCTGGTCCTTTGTAGCGGTGCTAATAGTAAGGTTATACTCATCATAAAGCAGGAAGAGGACATGGGTAGAATTGTTATAGTGGCAAACCAGTGCTCCAGGTGAGGAATGAAGTAATCTGAGCAAAGAAAATGCCATTGCAGAAAGTAAATAGAATAACGACCAAAGGGTGGCCATGTGCCCTTACAGCTCTTCAGTGCCACCTGCCTTCAGTCCCAGCGCTGATGGGTGTCCAGTGCCATCTAGCAGACAAAACAGTTGTTTACAGTAGTAAACTGATGGATAAAGCTGGGCGGAAAAGTTGAAGCGAAAAGCAAAAAACTGTCATTCAAGGAACCAAGCAAAACATACAGGGCAGAGAATGCCAGCGTAGGGCGTATGTATGAAAGCAAAGTGAAAGCGAGGGCTAACTAGCCTGCTTCCCAAGAATAAATAAGGGTTTAGCCCTAAGAATAAGGGCAGTTTCTTAACAGAGGTTTGCAGTCATTGCCTCTCCAGTGGGGTAGTCCTGACAGTGCCACTAAAAATGCTGAGGACCAAGACATCAGATTGGAGCTGAAACAGGCACCCTCCGAGGCATTGCAGCGACCCAGGGAAATTGTGCCTGAGTGGTGGCAGAACAGCTGGCGATAGCTTATGAAATTAAAGAGTTATTATACTGTCCCCTTGATAGAAATATCCCTCCACAGTCAGACATATGTGTCTGGAAGGTCTTTTCCAACAGACTTGGAAGTGTTCATGGAGGAGACACCAATTTTATGCTGAGATGGGCTTTGAGAATCTTTTCTCTCTTAGCTGCAAATGCTCGATGTACAAATATACTGTTCTTAGTAAAGCTCCTTTATAATTAGCTGGATTAGTTGGTTTCCCCACTGCTATCTATGCCCTTTTGACTGTAGTTGGTGGATGGACAAAAAGAACATTACATTTTGACCTTTGTATGATGATACCTTAATTTCTCATATGCATTCCTATTTTTACTAATTCAAAACAGCTTCTACAAATAATTTTTCCACAGCTTAAAAGGAAAATACAGTCTTTTAGGAAACTCATATGTAATCAAGGAAAATCGGAAACTGTAAATGTAATCTGAATTTTTAGTACCAAAAATAGCCAAAAAGGCCACCAATTCGAAGCTAGTTTTATGCTGCAGCTGGTCACAGATTCACTCAGCTCTTTGTTGATTTGCATTGTAAGGGTTCTGTTCAAAATCATGGGCTCAGGAACCCAATTCAAAACAAACCCCAAAACAGCAGAAGGTAACAGTTCGAAAAATCAGGCTAGTTGTTTAGTGCTTGTACAAGGTACTATTTTGTAGACTTCTGCTTCCGTTGTATTCTTAGTGATAGAAAGTTTTAATTTCCTTGGAAGAGAAGAAACATACAATATTTTTATTGCTACAAGCTGAAGCTTTTTGCTAGGCATTCTGGCACACGCAGGGCTGATGCAAGGGGTTTTGTGACTCTAATCAGATAAAAACATTGCTTCCATTATAACAAGATCTTTGATTTCTGTTGGCCTGTGAATTTCATTGCTAATATGTTCACTCTGTACCTACCTACAAAACATCTGTGTTTAACTATGTCTGTCCTGTTAGTTAATATAGTCTGTGCAATGGCATAATTTCTCTAGACTATGGGAGAGCAATAAAAAGTAAGGGAAACAACTGATGAACAAAACCACTACCTATGTGTGTTAATAATAAAATGAAATTTGCTGGAAATAACTATGAAATAGATGTCAGAAGGAAATTAAAACAAAAGGGAAACATTTCTTCAGCCATGTAAATAAACAGGGAACAAGAAGAGAACTGGTGCCACTAGGAACAAGTACCAGATTGATTGCAAGAATTTGAAATAAATTGTTGAGTTGGAGGTTGCTCTTGCATTATTTGAAAATAGTAGATATAATACTTTTATTTTTAAAATCATTTAGAAGTTGTCTATCTAAGTAGCCACTGAGCTCATTGACTTTGAGACCATTCAGGCTTTCAGAAGAGTTTTAAAGAAAAATATAATTAACAAAAAAAAAAAAGAGGGAGAGAACGAAAAAAGAAGATAAATGGGATAAAATGCAACCACAACACTGATTTTGACGAGTATCCCGAGCTATTTCTTTGCTGAGATAACTAATTTTCTAAGCAAGGGGAAATGTAGTAGATCTAATCTGTATGGATTTTAGTCAAGCATTTGATATGATGCCACATGGGAAGTTATTAATTAAGATGGAGAAGATGAGGATTAGTACAAGAACAGTAAAATGCATAAGGAATTGTCTGAAGGAGAGGTGCCAATAGATTACTATTGGGATAGAGAGGGAGATTACTAGTGACTCAAGACTGAACTTGTTTCGTATTCACTATAATGGTCTATTGTCACTTAAGCTGGAGTCTGCTAAAAAAATTTTCCGATGAAACAATCAAGAGACACTGTCATGAACAGGATCAGAGTATCATGGCTGGCAAGCTGGAAGACAGTGAAAGTGATGAGCAATGTAAGTGGGATTTGACTCCATACAAAACCAGCATACATTTGGGATGCATTTCACCATTAGCTATGGAAAATTAGATGTTTCCTTCAAGCTGATCATCAGGGCTTCTTCTGCAGCCAATGAAAACAGGAAGGTACCTCCGGAATGGACATCTATCCTGCCTCTTTTGGATTCTTAATTTAGGATAGGAGGAACTGTTCTGTCTCTCTATTAACTATGCAGAACCCTATGCAGAAGGATGAAGAAAAATAAATTCTCTTGAAGGAAGAAAACGGACTACAACAACAACAAAATCCCAAAACCTGGATGCATTAGTTTGTCAGTGGATGACTGTGAACCATCAAAACATGAGGCAGTAATAGAAATGACAAATGTGATCCTAGACAAGGTTATTCCAGTAACAACAGGAAGGCACGGCTGGACTCTTGTGTCTGTTATTGTGCAGGATCTGGTCACAGATCACAGACGTTTTTATTTTTTTTTGTCTGCATGAAAGTACATCTGTGTGTGTACACAAACACACACATCCATCCATCCATAAATGCACTTTTAATTGAAGTTTTGCTTCTGTTGCTTATTGGGTAGCATAGAGATGCTGAGCTCTATTTTGTACTGTCTGTAATAGCACACAGAGCCAGCCAGTATTTGTTAATATGCTACATTTTTGAGAATTTGTGGTGTTGACTTTCAAGTTATAGGAAATGCAAAAGTCTCCTCTTCTCCTCACATTAGATAAAAATAATAGGAAAAAGCCCAGCAAATTCAGCTGTACGTAAAATCCTTTTGCTTTCTTTGTGTATGTGTACTTGGGGTGACGGTGTGTACAGTATGCATAAGTAATTAATGTTGCAAGCTGAAAGAGTGAATTACTGTCAGATGGAGGTAAAGCACACAATATGGTCAAGTAAGCAGTTCCAATAATAGCTGTGCTTATAGAAGCAGAATGTAATAGAGGGCAAACTCTACAGGTTGCCAGATCGGTGTCGATGTGGAGCTTTGCTGCCAGTTGGTGGCCAGGGGACAGCAGAAGGATTGGTTTTAGCTGAATGCTTTTAAGCTTACGTGTTTACCACATGTAATGAGATTGCTTCTCAAGCAGTGGCACTTAGGCAAAGGGCATAGGTAATTTTAGCTTGATTTAGTTGGTTTAGCCACCTTTTCTGCCCTCCCCAGCTTGGCATTTTCTCAGTGAGATACACGTAGGTGAATGGGAGCCATGCACTGGCATCGCTGGGACGTGCCTTTCCAGCTGGGAACTTCGCTGAAAAGAATGGAACTGCGGTAGAGCAACTGGGCTACGCAAACTGCCCAAAGCTGTCACTGCCCTGGGTGAAGTACAGACCTAGGGAGTACTACAGGTTTGGTCAGGTTACAGCAGTGTTTTTAATTAACGTGGCAGAGAAGGTAATCACAAGATACAAGGAAAATAAAAAGGCTCATTTCCATACAAAGTGGACACCAGAATACTGGGGTATGTTGTAGCCTAGCTGAAGACTGCCCTTTAAAGCCAATGGCCGTGCAAATACCACTTTTTATGCTGTATAAGAAAAAGAAAGTGCAGTTCCCGTGATTACGCGCACACCTACATAGTGTCTATTAACTGAGTATCAGTGGCTCCAGAATCAGTGTCATGCACAGAGGCATAGGCATAACACGCATGCACAGACTGGGGGCACAGTGCCTCTAGGGTTTGCTGCCTACCCTACCTACCTCTTCTCAAACAAGCAGGTTCATTGTCAAACTGCCCAGGATACAAAGCAGATAAAGACTGGCATGGAAGCGCCCATGGGCAGCTTGGCAGTCCTCTGCAGTTGCTGGTATCAAAGGTCACTGAATGCTAAAAAAATAAATATGTTCCAGTGCCAGCAGCGCACTGGTGATCAAAGATAAAAGTTTCTCTACCACCAGAGAGAGATATTTTCTTGTTTGGTACCAACATGGACTGCATTTACTGTGATTTTTCAAGTCCTAGGGAAAATATATGGGTGTGAAACATGTTTTGCTTTATGCTGTCAGGGGACCTGCCGCAAAGGCCAGCCTCTCTTACTCTAGCATACGCTATGCTGTTTTCATGGAAAGTGGGTTTTGTGTGCACCTGAGCTGCAAAGAAAAGAAATTCACTGGGTTCTGATACTTTTCATTTTTTTTTTATTTTTCAAAAATGATGTTGTTTTTTCCTGTCCTAAAAGTGCCTTTCTGTTTGAGTCTGACTTCACTGGTGCTGGTGTAAACCCAAAATAACTACACTGGAGCCACTGGCATGATACGGGTGAAAGGGAGAGGAGACTCCAGCCCAGCGCCTGACATACATTGTTAAACAGGGTTATAAACACCATTGGTCAGTTCATATTCATCTTCTGTGACTCATGCCAATGACAATGGGAAGCCTGCCTAGTCATTTCACACCGTGTAATGCAAGGTGACTATAGTTCAGAAGACAAAGAACAAGAGACTGGGATTTTTTTCAGGAGCAGACAGAAGACTAGTTATGAATGTTTGGGGTGATTTAGTTTCATTGTTTTCTGTATCAGCACCGAGGGCTGAGTGGTGCTTTCTTGCAGATTTCTAGATGTAGTGCCAGTTTAGGGGTTATCCACGGCAATGTAGACTCTGCTTCTGCCTCTTTTGTATACTTGCATGCTTTTTTTCCTTTTGTTTCTCTGGAGGCACAACATCTCTGGCAACGTCCTCACACTGTTTTAGCTTAAGGACAATGCACATAAAAAGCAACATACTAGAAACCCAGATGCTGGTCTCTGGTGCTCTTCTATTGCCCCTGGGCCAGAGCAGGGGCATTTACAGCAGCTTTTAGGCTGCTCTGAGCAATGATGGGTGTCATGATAGTGCAGGGACAGGGAACTACGGATATCATTGAACACCAAAGACACTACAGTGGCCACCCAGTACCACACAGGTAGCGTTCGCAGGCTAAGGAGGTCCATCGCAGGACTCTGGCTGCATCACAGCAAAATATTTCCAACCTCTGCTTAACTTACGATGAGAAATTCGATGTTCTAAATTGTGATGCTAGCCCCATTCCTTGGTGTAACATTTGCAAACAGTGACATGTTGCCAGGTAATAGTCTACTTATCCAAAATGTCCACTAAAGATAGAACTTGATAATATATATAATCAACAATATTTGCTGAGAAATGCCTTGAGCTTGTCAGCAAAAATGCAGCATTTAGGACATTACATTTTTCAGTCACTTTACAAACACTAGAGAAGGATACAGAGCAGTAAATTTTATGCTCATAATTGTGCAAATAGAGAAACGAAGAGGCAAATCTTTCTACCAAGTGCTCAGGCAAGCAAGGTCCAAAGAAAAATTCTGGAGCAGTGAAGGACCAGAATTATGCGGTTGTGAAAGAGATGAATGTCATCGCTGCCCTTTTCATCCAGCACAACAGATAGGCTGCATCTGCTCTCCCAGAGGTGGGAGGCAAAGGATGGCTCCTGAAGAAAATCATTGCACCTTCTTCACATCAAGCAACTCGGCAGTACTTGCTCTGAGGGGCTGGATGAGGGGGGAGCTGGATACACAGAAGGAAGGGGAGCTGGAATGGAAGAGCTGGGCACTTCTGCAAGCTCTCCCCGTTCTCCTGGAACCTTTAACAGCACATCTAAAAATGCTCGGGATTTGCTTTAGGAATTGAGAACTTGCCCAGAGGCTAAGAAACAAGATGACGTGCCTTGGGCTGCAGGAGTCCATGTCAGAAACTGGTTAGAGCACAAGTGTTTCTGCATCCCACTACTCTGCTTAGATGAGCAACCCACGCCTCTATAAATCATCCAGGAGGCACTCATGTTACTCGGGCTGTACGTGCATGCGGTAAATCACAGAGGCTGCAGGGGGTGAAACCCATCTGCCTGCTGGCTGCCGTGTGCACGGGGACACTGCTGACTCTGACGGTGGTGACTGAATTGCCACCGTGCCCTTACTTTATTTTTAAATAGGGCACAGAGTCTCCTGGTGCAAAAAAGGGTTGCTTCTTCCTCATCTATTCTTAAATGTGCATTCTAGCTATCATTCAATCTGTTATGAAACACTTGTCTTAGGATAAGATCACTGAGGAAGCTGTGGCAAGACAACCCTGACAATTTCTGGATGCTGCAGATCTTCTTGGCACTTATCTCTCTGATTACAGTCCTGAATATGCAATAGAAACTACGTTTTCCCACTCCTCTATAGTTCCTGCAGTTTCCTTGATGAGTGTTCCCAGCCCCTGAAACTCCTGTCTCCTTCATTATCAAACTTATTCCAAAGTGCTGCTGACTGCTCTGTTCTTTATCTTCCCCATCCCAGTCTCTTTGCAGGGCCACAGTAGTCTGTACCCAGAAACAGCTTATTGTTGCTGTGTAAGACACGGCAAAACTTTTTGATCCCCTTGGTTCTCTACAGGGCAGTCAGGTGAGACTTCACTTGTGGTGGCTTCAGTAAGGGGTAAGACCCCATTTCTGGCAGTAATGCTGTTTGTGTGAATCATGTCAATCTATTTCTTGAGTGAAGCATCTCACAAGAAATTGATCCCACTGCTGCCCACTTGAATTGGAACAGAGAATATTGGGTTTGTTCTCTGTAACCACAAATGCTTTGAGACTTGCCCAGCTGAGACGCTGTATCTCCTCTTCTGCGGGGATTTCGGCAACAGAAATCAACAGAGGCAATCTTGAATTAAAGCGGGCGTATTGCTGTCTCTCCACTTTGGAAATTACTTTGCCCAAAAGGGCCGAGACTTGTTGGGTCTCAGAAAGTGAAAACGTGAGCAGTGGGAGAGGTCTCGGGGGGAGAGCCCAGGCATTGCTTGTTTTGTTACTGTGATTGTGTGCCTGGATTTTTTTGAGTTGCAATGTCTTTCCTGGCTCTTCATAGAACAAAGTGTGAATGGTATGGGACAAGAATGCTTCCAGGGGCACTGGAGAGCCACTTTTATGGCCATCTTAAAATTATAGCAAACATAAGTAGTTAATCTATTACTTTTATTTTTCTGCTAAAAAAGCAAGAATGGGATAAAATATTAAAGCAGAAAAAGTTGGGTTTTTTAAGATGGGCTGAAAACCTGTTAAAAATGCATGGATGTATATTGTTGTTGCTGCTTTTGCTGCTTTAAAAAAGAGGCTATATTTTATTCTTAATTAAGAATTAAAGGGTTTCTATGCACGTGTCTACAGTGGAGACCCCCAAGTGGTTCCGAGATGAGGGTAAACTGGAGGGTTTTTTCAGCTAGTTAGATTGAAATGACTTACCACTTGAAGAGCATCTGCAACAGTGTAAGGCACGGAAGCAATTTTTCATTTGTAAGAAGATGAAAAAGAAATAAAAAAGGAGTCAAAGAGTAAGCAGGCTGAATGGGCCATTAGCACCAAACTCTGAAGATGTAGAAGTCAAATGGGATAGAAAGGCCCCATAAATTTTTACAACTCCTCGGAGGAAAACACTGTGATTATTAAAACATGAAACCTTGCTTTTCTAAAATGCTTAAAAGATTAATATAGAAATGTCATACTGTGGCTGCTGGAGGGATTATCCTTAATGGGAATGTTAGAAGTTATTTTAATGTAAAGCAAACATAGCCACCGAAGAAAGATCAAAAGTGGAACAAATTCAAGGCTCTTAGTTTCAGGAAAATGAAGTTTGTCAAGAAACTATTTCTACTCTGCTAATTAGAATGAGCAAATTCTCCATAAATACTGTACATATATGACATAGAAAGTGATGACCTCATCTAATTAGTCATTACCTAATCCAATCATTAGCACAAGAGCAAGGCTTAGGTCTCTTTTTTGAAAAATTTTGTTCGCTTTTTGGCTTGAGAAAAAGTATATTTTTACTATTGCACATTTTTGTGAGGTCTTGTGCGTTTGTCCAAATAGTTCTGACGATAATCCACCATCCACGGGCAGGGGAAGGGCGGTCACATGGGGCAGCAGCAAACGCTCCCAGAGCTTGTGGTCTTTTCCATGCAAGAGCAAATTCTGTGACTTTTTGTTTTCTTTTCAATCTAGCATTGTTACTTTTTTAAATGTAAGCTGACCACACAGCGACATGCTGCTTTGGTCTCTATGTAAGCCTTTGAAGTCTAAATAAAATCTTCAGTGTCGCTAATTTAGAGCAAGAAATGTCATATTTTCTTTGCTGTTCAGGATAGCACTTAATTTGCTGTCTGTCCTTGTTTGGCCGGTGCTGCAGTCAGACACCTGATTCCGTTAGACCCCTAGTTAGCAGCGCGAGACTATCAATTCCAGAAGCAGTAATTGGTTTACAAATTGTACTGCTGTCAACTTGTTTTTTCGCCAACGTGAGGCACAAAACCACACTACTCCATGTAGCAGTCCTCACACATTGCTGTCCTTGTTTCCCTATGAAAGGGGTGGACCTACAGAACACAGGTTCTTTTAACATTTATTTCTAAAAAGATCCATCATGCCAGTACTCAGCCTGAGTCTGCTGGTTTTGCTAAAAAACTTTCCCAGAAAGTAAGAAAGTGCTAAATCGTTCTACCCAGTGAGAAAATTCACTTATTCAAATGTTTAGTGTCATACCTGACAGCAAGATATTACTGGGTAATAAGAATATTTTTCTTGAAAATAATTGCAAGTATTTATAGGCAAGTTTTGTCCAGCTGTCTGAATCTCCTGCCTCTGTCCCTTGTCTTATCCTGGACACAGAAATAAACGTCACTTTCTACCTGCTTGCAGCCCTGCAAGTAGTCAGCTCTCCGTTTTCAGTTCAGACAACGTACCATCACCATGTAGTTACTAGTCACCAGAAATTTTGCTTCAAGCTGGAATCCATTATTTAAGAGCTCTGCAAGCAAAAGCCCGTCCTGGAGACAAGGTACAGCGGTGCCTGAGATGTGCAGCGCAACGTGCTGAGGGCTTGGCCCAGTGGAAGGAAGGTCTTAGTTGAAATAGAGGAATTTAGTTAATTGTCAGGATTATTAAGACTTAATCTTTATTCCTCGGGTCTGTAAAAAAATACAAATTTACCAAACTCAAAGCAGTTTTTGTTGGAAGAAGATAAAACATATCCCAGAATATAAACTGCAGACCCGGCGAACTGAGGGTATTTACAGAATAAAATACTTCATTTATAACAGAAAACAAGTTCACATTAGATTATGCTCCAGAATTGTACCTAGCAATCCTTGTTAGCATTATGTTACTTTCTTACAATTCTTTCTAAAGTACAAGAGAATGTCTAAAAGACAAGAATAGCAACTTTTCTCCGTGTTGTTATGGGAAATGCACTGTTAAGATAAAACGAAAGTGCCATAGTTTCCTGATGTACACTTACTCTAAAATGCCAGACACATTAGTATGTTCTTCACCAGTCTGGTGTCACAATGCCGAAACCAATACCATCCGTTTTTTTGTTGTGAGCCATGGGCTACAAAGCAAATCAGAGAAATGAAGTGGCTGTGACAAAACTGTCAGGCAAGTGTGTGCTATCCCTAAAACAGACAGAGGGCTGCAGTTCTTGCTTCCCTGCTCTCCCTTTAATTTGCAGTAGTATAGAATAACACAAGAAAAAGAATCTGTGTGCTCTACTCCCTCATTAAAATATGATTATTTGTTTATGGTATTAAATGCAGGCTAAGAGCCATTGCACAGAAGCTCAGAATTCGCAGCCTTGTCCTACAGAGCTTGTATTCCTTCTTACGCCCGTGCTTAGCCCAGAATTCATTGCTACCATAGCAAGTTGAGCAGAGAGAACGTGATTTACGGGGTTATAGGATCGTACCTGTCCACATCCTCCTTCCACAC
The DNA here is from genome assembly GCA_013398915.1 of Dromas ardeola. Classification (NCBI taxonomy): domain Eukaryota; kingdom Metazoa; phylum Chordata; class Aves; order Charadriiformes; family Dromadidae; genus Dromas; species Dromas ardeola. The sequence goes on along the minus strand of VYZM01010029.1, from coordinate 151,845 downwards.
TTGCATTCAGTGCTCATCACTCATTAATTTCCTGCCTTCTCTCATCCCCATACTGTATTTCCAAAGGAAGTCATTTTCATAACTGACTTGCTAGCTGGTCGCTAGGTTGACAGAGCTGAAAACAGAAATTTTCTAGTTACAAGGTGCCAAATGCAGAGTGACAATGCAAGTGTCCTGGGCTGCTCCACTAACGAGCTTCAGGCTGACAGAGAGGGCAAGCGTGTGGGGGACAGAACGGTTCAGGTTCTGTGTTCAGAAAGAATCATAATACTGTTGAAATAAATCCTAGCAGTGGAGCTCTATGAGCGGCAGCCATGGAGCCTGTGTTTCACCCTTCTTACCTGCTTAATCCTTGTTCAACCTGCTGACGCTGCCAGAAAGAAGAGGTACCATCTGTGCTTGTATTTTTTTTGATGTGAACATAAACTCGGTGGTTTTCATGTCATTTCACATAGTGACTCAAAATCTGTGGAATGAAAATTTCCAGTCACTAGCAGACTGAACGTTGCAGGGTTCAATGCGTATCCTGGATGCCAGCACCGTGCTTTGCCGGTGAGGTCCCTCACCTCCGTTTCTGCACCACCGCCACATCCTGGCAGTGACTCTTCTTGAAACTGGAGCGAGACAGGCTGGTCTGTCTGTTCTATTTCTTGATGTTGCTCTGGCAAATTAGCTGTCACCCTAACGATGTTAATACTCCTCATTTTTCTCTAGTGTCTTCTGATTTTCTTAGATTGAGCATGACACCCAAGACCTGTGTGTGCAGATGCCACTTAACATCAGAAGAGAGACTTCATTGCATCTGTCCGGTTTCCAGAAGCTCAAGGACTAGGATACAGAAGCAAGAGTAGATGGTGAACAGGATGGAGTACCTGCTCGACCAGAGCTGCTCGCCCAGAGACTCAGAAAACTATTTTTCATATTTTAATAACAGTAGCAGACAATTGCAGTGTTTTCTAAATGTTCTTTTTACAACACCTTGAAAAAGTAACCCAAAAGCAGTTGTATGACACGGGTGATGTAATGTTGAGGGAACGGTCAACCTCTCGCTGCACAGACCCCTGAGCAGAACAACGGGTTTCAGGAAGGGTGGCAACACGCAGCTCATTTGCCTTCACAGCAGTTTCCAGGCACTCGGTGCTCCTCATTCGGCCTTTCGTGGCACTGGGGTGCTGTCGTGTAATGTAGGCTAGCAGGTCTCACTGAGATAGACTGGGCTGAAGTGGTGTAACCATTTGGGAAAGCAGGCATAACATATACCAGAAAGTATCTTAAAATTTAAATTGTGTAAAGCAGTTGAGCTTGTGCAGCATTTTCCATATAGGTAGATACACTTTTGAGTGTGCAAAAGTAAGGGACTGACTCTTCCCTGCAGGTCAGTGGCGCGTGTTTCTGTTTGCCCCTGCATGCAGAGAGGGATCAGAGTCATCCATTCAGAGGAGAGATGGCTTACAGTCAAAGCGAGGGTATGAAAATAACAATGAAGTAAAGAACTGGGCCCCGAAATTCCCAGTTTGGTTTGTACATGGTGCAGATCTTGGCCACACATATCCTCTGCTTACACCAGTTTTGCACTTGGAAAAAATTACTTCTCCATAAAAGAGTTTCATTCTGCAAGTACAGGCAAGTAAGTGGCAGCATGTCAGTGTGAGAGGAAGTGGGATGCAGGAGGTTTCCTTGGGACACTGTTTTGGTTTTGACCTGACAGCAGCAGCAACAAAATGGGAGCCACCTGGACAGGGCTCCACCAACTCATCAGATTGGATCTGAAGAAATATTTTACAGACCAGACTGGATCTGAAGAAATATTATAAGGTGCCGTTTTCCAGCAATCGTGTACACCCCAAATCCCACCTGCTGGAACTGAACCACGTGGAACAGCCATTGCTGCTTCAGAAACATGCACAGCTGGGCTCTGGCTGCTTGACCTGCAAAAACTAGCACTGGGGTGTACTTTAACTGTGGAAAGAGGGTTTATTCCACCAGCAGGTTCCTGCAGGATTTTTGCATAGCACACAATTAGTGTCTGGCAATTAGAGCATGCACTAGAGAGTGCATGCAGTAAAATGCATCTTATAAACATCCCTTTATATTAAAGATATAACACAATGTGTTTGGATGCAAGTCCGGCCACGGTTCTGTGTAAGATCTTGTTTACCCGTTTATCATGAGTGTTCTTGCAAACTGCTGTTTTCTCACATATGGCTAGTTTTCAGTTTTACACCAGGGGGAGTGTAAGGCGGGTTTCTGAAAACAAGGAGGTGAATCAGTGACCTCGTAGTATGCTGTGACTGCCAAGGACCCTGTGGAGAATACAAACACAATTAACCAGGTAAAGTGAGATATAATAGAAGAAGCTGCATGTAGATATACAGCAAGGGAGCTAGCAAGCTGTAAAATAGGGACTTGGGAAAAGCTATCAAAAGGGAGAGAATTCTTCCTTTTCTTGCTCACACCTTTTCATCAAGAAGCGGAGGGGCACGGGAAGGAGGCAGGACAGCACAGCGCAGAATTGAGCCTGGAAGATGATGGCAGGAGCTTCCAGGCTGCTCCCAGGCCCCAGTGCTGAGAGCCCTGACACCGCAGCAGCAGCAGAGCAGCAGCGCAGCATCACAGCAGCAGCACAGCATTGCAGCAGCAGCATCGCAGCAGCAGCACAGGAGCAGCAGCACTGCAAAAGCATCGCAGCAGCACCGCAGCAGCACCGCAGCAGCCCCGCAGCAGCACCGCAGCAGCACCGCAGCAGTCTCCTGACATCTTGTGGCCCCACTGCAGAGCGCAGCGATCCCTCCCCGCAGCCCGCGGTGTCAGCGGGACTGACCTTGGCATTAGCCGCAGGCGCTGCAGAGCCTGGTGTACAGCCACCTTCCTCTCACAAAAGCTGGGCCACTTCTTTTTCCCTCCTGTGCAAGAATGAATGTGCTTGGGTGAGCCTCTATTTTCACAAGCGCTTGTGTATGGGGTTTACTCTGATTTACACCAAAGAGGCACCTAAATCTGCATTGAATATACATGAATTCTACCCAAACTGCATCCCAGATTCTGCATCTGTCATCCTCCCTTTAACTGGGGGAACAAAACCCAGATCCAAATATGCTACGTTTGCTATAATCTCCCCCAGTCCCACCAGCTCACTGATGCTCAGATTGGGGTCTGCTGATTGGAATTGGTCATTTCTTTTGATTGCAATGGCCCAGCTTCAATGCTAATCATGCATGATCTCTAGAGGAAAGGACAATAATTTTAAGCATTTAATAAGGTGTATTTATGTTTAAACACTGATTTCATTTTTAATAATCATGGCTATTAAGAATGATAAATTTATACACATACAGAAATCCATGCAATGCAGTCCTAACCACTGTCATCTAAAAGTATTGCCTGGTTCTTGAAATATTCGTGGAAGAGTCTTGTCTCCTCTAAGTAGCTGAGACTGACTCTGGTATTTGCCTCAGTTACTCAGTTTCAGAACTGGGAAAATGATGAACTACCCTGAATTTTGTAAGCAGAGAAACCAAGTCATTTTCCTGCTGTTGGGTCCTGTTGAATCTCCCCTGCGCAACTCCTTACACCAGGCTCTTGCTCCGGGCTGAATTTGCAGTAGGAGGGCAGAGGACAGTCAGGGCGGGCTGGAGCCGGAGCCTTCAAACGCCGTGTCTGGGGCTGGTGAGAGCTCAGGCTGGAGTTCTAGAGGTGCTGAGTGATGAGGAAAGAGGAAACGAGCTGCTTCTCCGTTATTTTTTGCAAGTGTATTTCACACATTATGTTCCACCGATTGGCAAAATATGGTGCCAAGGAAAAGACACACAGCCAGCAGTGACCATTCGTCCGCTGGCAGCCGTGTACCTCCACACCCCACTCCTTCCCTCCTTCGGGAAGAGTGGTTCAAAGGGGGAGGAAATGAGGTGGAAAAGGGGGAGAGAGGGCTCACTGACCAATGTGGAGCAGTTCCCTGAGGGGAAAGCTGTGGCCAGCATTTGGGCTAGAGAGAGATTATCACTGTTTAAGCTTAGCAGGAAATACATGGAGAAAGTATTCATCCACATTCCCATTTTCCTCCCATTCTTTCACAGCCTGGAAGTTAACCTCTGAGGAGACTGTACTGCAGGGATGGCAGTGGAAGGAAGCCCTTTGGGAAGCTGAAATTTCATTTTTCTTCATGTCTGTGGGAATCCCAGCAGATCCGCATCACAGGGAGGCGGGCGAACTGCTTCGGTTACCGCTGTGCCCTTCCGCTTCCCCATTCGGATGCTCTCATCACCAACAACGGCTGCTAGGGGAAATTCAAGGTATTAAAACAATCCAGCTGGACAGTTTCAGTTAGAAAATGTGTGGAATGGATGAAGTGGCACTAACAGATGAGAGGGTTCTCCCAATCCTCACTATTTTTCAATGCACTTAAAGCTTGTAATTTAAGAAACATGCAAAGGAGCAAACTTACATGCACTTCACACAGTGTCTTTGAATTTGTCATGGTCTTGGCTGAAAATAGAACTGGAGCTAATGGATAGATGCTGTATTCTGTGATGAAACGTGCAATAAGGTCTTATAAGATAAATTGCCCATGACTGTGTTACCAAAATTACGGTTGTGGTTACTGCAGTCACTGCTGCAGTATAGACGTACCATTTCCAGTTCAGCTCTATCAGTCCCCTTGTTAAAGTCGACTGCAAGTAGACAATTGACTGTTTGTGGCTTGTGGCTACTCTCTCAAGAGAAGTTATAAACTGAAAGTGATACCAAATGTTATACAAGGGGGAAATAAGGCACAAAAAGGAAGGCATTAAAAACCTAAAAAATCCCCTTTTAAATATATGTAATTATATATAAATGTGTGTGTATACACACCCATCCACATGCAGAACCACACTTATGTGCAAATATGTTTCATTTAACAAAAGAAATTATGTTTTTTAAAATACATAATCAATATTTTGTTGTTGCTGCAAACCAAAGTCATCTGTTTATCTTGAATGCTAAAGAGGGTGAAGGCAGCTACAATTTGAGCTTCTCTGCACTGGCCAGCTGGTAGCTTAAAGCCAGCAAATGGGGAGGGGGAAGTGAATTATCCCCACCAGTTGGTCTTAGAAGTGGTCACTGTACAGGATAGCTTTGGAATTACAAGGGTTATGATTCACATATATATTTTCTTAAGACGGACTGGTGGCTGGAAGCTCAGCATCAGGTAACCTCCAGCACCACACACTGACCGAGGGCACCTGTACGGAAACAAACGCATCACTCACCTTTTCCATGCTTCCCATTTGTTTCTCTCAGTTGTCTGCGAATCACTGTCAAGATGCTGTAAGTGGTATTCACTTACAAACACCAGGAGTACAGGATCATTGTTAGAAACTGGAAATATCAAGCAGGCCAGGTCCAACTCATAGCTCCAGGGTGTCTTTAGCGGTTGCCCTACACTCGATGTGTATGTGGAAGAGAGGACGTTACCTTGCTTCGGCAGCTGCACATGGAGTGGCACGATGGCATGTAAAAGGGCTCATTTGAATGGATGGCAAGGAAGAGAAGGGAGAGGGGAATGTGATTTATATCCATTTCATTATTTCCAGCGAGGAAATGCTGCATATAAGCTGGCTGCAGCTGGATTTCTGGAGTGATCCCAAACCCCAGTGTGTGCAGCTGCAGGACTGCTCCGTGCCGATACCTGTGTGCGAGCCCTCACACGTCGGAGCGCTTCCAGAGCGATGTGCGGCCCGTTTGTCACCACCCCCAACTGGCTGCAATTTCTGTATTCATCCCTTCTCTGCACCCAGATTTTGTGATTTCCAAGCCACAAGGTAAAAGCTGTACAGCTCTTAACCAGCCATGTGGAAGAGCAATGTGGAATATGTATGCATGCAGCGTGTCTGGAAGCATTGCCATATTTTTCTCTGAAGAATTTGTTTAGGTTACATAAAAGAAACAGGCAGGAACCTGTGGGCTTTCATTTGGTGGTTATCCCTCTGTTCTGCTTGGCTTCTCAGCTTTCAATAGATCCCAAGGTCAGGCCGTTATTTGTTGCTAGGCCAAAGTGGCAACCTCCCACCCTAACAATGCTGCGATCTTCATATCATCTGAGCTACAGGGGCCACGTCGTGATGCTTTGGCAGTGTTGCTAGGGAGGTTGCTAGGTTAGATTGATGTCACTATGTGGGTTATAAATTGCCTTTACCCTTGCTGGCCCTAACTTGGCCCCTAACACAATGATCTAGTAGATGGCATCGAAGTGTTCAAATGATACATTGGAGCAGCATCTTTGCACACTGAACTTGGCAGCAAAACCATGCTGTAGCCACTCAGCAAAGGAACCCACTCGTAACCTAGAGAAGAAAATAATTGCATAAAATGCATTCTCTCATGTCCAGAAATTAACAAAACTGATGAAAAATACCTAGTTTCTGACCCACTTGCATGCACTAAAACCAAGGCTTTCCCTTAACAGAGACTGCGCGTCCTCTGTGTACCCCGCTGCTGAGAAAAGGAAGTTTTCTAAAACAAAAGTGAGAGCTGAGGAAACAAGGTAGGTCAACTGAGAATTTCCCAGCTTTGAGTACTGCATGTCACAATCTCACCACTACTAAAATACACCGCCAAGGCCTTTATTATCACACCTGTTTATTCTAGCACAAAAGTGCCATTCCACATAGTCAAATTCTTTGCATGTTTCTGGTTTGCAACCCCAAGGGACATTTTAATCTTGCCTGTTGCATAAAATAATAATGGCTGAAGAATAATTTTAATTGATTTTTCAATATATTCATATATCAAAATTTAGAAATTCTATGTTGTACAGGATACAGCAGCATGTGTGCGTGCGCATGTGTGCATTTAATTTCTTTTGAAAAGGAATAAATAAAAATAGATAAACATGCATGCCCTTCAGAGGCGTTCTGGTTTAATAAGTAAATACATCATTAGACAGGCTTTTCTTTATGTGTGATGTCTTGATATGCAGGGCTTTAGCTGCACACCTCTCGTTAGCGCTAATGAAATTTATGTGGCTAAATCCCCATGCATTGTGTTGAATGTACACCTTAGTATATTTGTAATTATTTTTTAAAGGCTGCCTTCGTTTCAAGGCAGACCAGAACGCAGCTCCTACAGTGCCGTGTGAATCCATAGGGTGTATACATATTTATAAATGTTTTTAAAATGCATATTATATTTCACCCACAGAGCATAACATCTCTGCTGTCTGGAAACATGTATTAAAGGAGGTAACAAAAATCCAGAGGAAATGTCTTTGAAAATATAGTTAATACACATGGGCTACAGCTGCCTTTTAAAGATTAATTTCTTGGCCATTTACAATGTGGTTTTTATTATCAAAAGCCAATGGACCATATTACAGAAAATCTTGCTTTGTAAATTCCTTTTGCGCTTCTTGGGCCTGATTCTGTTACACAGAATTCAGGGCTTTTCTTTGCAGATTCACGCTATTGTGTGCTCAAAAGTGGGCCCGGATTGTCACAGGGTGACCACTTCTCCTCCTCAGCTGTCGCGAGAGCTGCACAAGCAGCGCTCCCTGTGCACGCACTAGTACAGTTAAAGGAAGGTGAAAGATAGAGGTGGCAGTCCTTGTTTAAAATGTGGTTTGCAATGCTTAACTTTGCAAAGGTAAGTCATACGCGTGGGTGTAGGTATTTGCACGCATGAAATATGTGGAAGAGTTTACAGAGCTGGAATCATATTTTTAAAAATGTGGTCTTACTGAAGCTGCACTAATTCTGACTGGATTATTTATAATTTCTTTCAGTAGTTGTTTTCCTGTAGCACTTGAAAATGAACTAAAGACTGTCTTGATGACACTTATAGCTGTTCTGTATCTTATTATTCCTTCTCCTGGCCTTTCCCTTTCTTTTTCCTCAAGACATAAGGAGTTTAGCCTAGTGCCGTGTACCCCTCAGTTTCAATATGGGACTGGACAAAATACAAACACACACCCCTCTGCCCGCGCAGCAAATGCTGGCCTGACTGTTTCTGTCTGTAAGCAGCAGAACCTCCAATAGGCAGAGGTTTGGGGAGTCCCCGCGTGAGCTCTCCAGGCTTCCCCAGGGCAAAACCCAGACATTTCAGGCTCCTCTCAAACCCCTCAGGGGCCAGGGTGGAAGTGGGGGGGAGGCTGGAGCTAGTGCTGGTTAAACCCTGCTGAGCAGCAGCTCAGGGAAGACCAAAGAAACTGCAGGCTCAGAGCTGTATTAAGGGCAATAAATTGCTGTTACTCCTCATCGAGCCATGAGGGGTTGGAGAATCTGCTGGAGTGGATCCCAGGCATGGGAAGTGCCTTTCCCGGCGTAGCCTTGTCCTCTGCGACCTTGGGCAACTCATTTAACCTCTCTCCGTATCGCTCTTCTGTTTCTGAAATGAAAATAAACTGGTGCAGTAATGCACCAGAAAAGCTAAATGCTCTGGTGATTATGAGGGGCTCAGATGAGGATGAAGGTGAGATAAATATTTTAGACAGATAAAAATAATCCTTCCTCAAATCTTGTGAAACTTTCATATATTAAACTCAGCTTCTTGGTACGAGGAACAGGATGTATCCCTCAATAAAAAGGATGGCTTGCATTTTAATTATGGCAGTATAAGTAGATGAGTTTTTTTCAGGGGACTTTTTTGGTTATTCCTGAGGCAGCACCCAGAGTGATGTGTCCATATTTGCAGCACTGGAGTGCAGGATGCTCCAAGGTGACATTTCAGTAGAGGACTCACATTCTGACTGGAGCCATTGGTTTAGGTCTTTGTCTGATGATACAGTGTCTGTATGAACATTGAAATTTTCGTTTCTTGGAAAGTGTTAAAATCTAATACGTAAATGTTGATTTTTTTCAATGTGCTCCTGGGGCTTTTTCATCTATGCCAGAATTAAGTGCAAAAGGAATTTTTACAGCCGACTTGTAAATTCCTGACAAGAGGAGTTTATAATAGAAGTGTTGACATAACCTTAACTACAGTGACAACTGAAGCTGGTTTGTTAGGAAAGCAGCAAATAATTTTCTTGCAGGAAGGCAGGAGCTGGGCAAAGAAGGTGAGGCAGCTAAATTTTTTTCCCTGAGAATCCCCGGAGGCTATTGTGTGAGACAGCACGTGAAATGAAGCTGAAGCAAATCACATAGCAGGCAAAAGAAGAAACACTCTGGAATTTGCTGATTTTCATGAAGGAGAAGGTGCAGTTATCCTCTTATAATTTTTTTTACAAGCTGCATTTCTCCCCTCAGAGGTAACACGAGGGTCTAACAGCAAGTCAGTGCTCGCTTTTGGCCTTACAGCTGGCTCTTACTTTGTTCTTTGTCCCTGAAAACCTAAAGCAGTCAGGAGTGAACTCTGGTGCCTCAACTCCATGCCCTCAACAGGAGCAGGAACCAGCACTTTTTTTGCGGTCCATCTGTGTCTCTTACAAGCAATAATTTTTTTAAAAGTCACTAAATCAGATTTATTTCTTTGAGTAACCTGCAAGAATTCAAAACCTGAGAACGTAAACCACCCAGCAATAGTGGAGAAGCCTTTGTGCAGCGAGGCTGAGCCACAGTCTGAGCTACTGGCCCAACAGACATTGCTGTCACTTAAACAAGAACCAAATCTATTGATAGAAAGAAGTGATTTTAACTGAAATTTGAAGCCAAAGGAGTGTATGTAGAGCTGATTTTTAGTACCTTTATTTCCCCTAGGTTTGTTCCATACCTGTCACTTCTCTTTTATGGGTGAGGGGAAGTTTTTCATCTCTTCTTGCAGCCATAGGATCACCAAGGGGGAACGGAGACGGCACCTGCGGCCCCATCCCGCAGCACGGCCCCATCCCGCAGCACGGCCCCACGCAGGCGCCAGGACACCCCTACTCAGGCTGGCCTCAGACGGAACTGCCGTCCCACACACCCTCCCCTCTTCCAGCTCTGGCTCCCTGCACCTTTGGCATGAACTTCTAAATGGCACCGTGTTTCCCAAAATGTTTAACAAAGTCTTTCTTACATCTCTGTTGCGGTATTTGCGTGCAGGGAGGCAGTTAGCCCATTGGCAAGCAGCAGGAAGATTTATGTGAGGGGCACACGGCGGAGCTAGGGGTGCGATGCCTGACGTCCCCCTGCCCCGGCAGGCTTGGCACAATCCTGAAGTAACTGTCCTGGAAAGGCAGAAGGTCGAGGGACTGAGTATTCAGCATAGAGTAAATAAAATACAGTGTTGAAAGCGGAGAAGAGGACAGCTCTGAAATGGGAAAGCCAGAACTAAATCCCCTCAGTACCTCCTCATTATGTAGGGGCAGCCACGGCCCACGGAGCTTGCAATCAAAGTGCACAAGCTATTGGTGAGGGACAGTGAGAGTGGCTGAGTAGCACTGCCGAATGCCTTCTGTGAGCACTGATGGGTTTTTAAACCTCCGTCACACTGTTGTGGTGTCAGTGGGAGAACAGAACGAGCTGGTCTGGCAGGATGGCAGAGTGGGGAAGACCGACCAGTAAGTCACCAGTTTGCACAGAAATGTAAAGGAAAGCAAAGACTCATTTGCCTTCTCCATTCCCATTAAATCAAGACTTTTTACCCTTCCGTGTATTCTTTCTTTTTAATAAGTATTGAAATACAGTCCCTGGCTCTCAGGTACTGCCAGCAAACCTGGGAGAAATAATGCAGAGGGAGCCAGGGCCGTGAGCTGGAGGATGTGGCAAACTGCCACTTTTTCCCCTGGCAAACCAAACACACACTGGGGGAGCAGCGTGCCAGTGAATGTCGCTACCTTTTTCCCAGAAAGCTCATTTTCTGTCACGATTTCCTCTCTCGCTGAATGCCCCTGCCTGAGCGGAAAGCCAGCGGGACAGTCTGAACTGCAAAGTACCAGAGCGAGATCCCAGCCCAGCTTCTCCCTGGCTGCCCAGGACACCTTCTCCTGGCGCTTGTTGAGGAGTTCCCAGCGGAGCCGGGAGCCACGGCTGCCTTAGCGACACTGGAGCTGCTGCACAGCTCCGTCACCCCACTGCCAGCGCACCGAGGCCGCCACGGGCTCGAGTGCCTTTGTGCTCCGTGCACCATTATGCTTTTCTGAGGGCTGTTAATGGAGATGGCATTTGGCTGTGTGCTCTTATCTCACTGCACTTCAAAATGGAGTAATGCTGCCTAGCTCAGATTCAAGGCTAAGGGATGTGTCTCAGTGGTATTTGTATACATTTAGCCCCAGGTCCCTGCCTCTCACAAAAGGATATGGCATGTAGAGTAGATTTATACCAAAAATGAAATGACACAAGGAGCAGAGGCCACTGGAGATAAGTAGGTATTAGGACTGTGTTTTCCATCTCGTGTTCCTAAATGAGGATACTGACACAAAGCATTGTCAGCAACAAACTGACAACCTCCAGCACTGCTGTGTTTTGATCTGTGCTTATGGGACTATTGGGACTGGTCTCTCCAAATAGTCTTTTAAATTTTGAAAGGGTCTGCCTCTATAGACAGCTGCTGGGTTTTGAAGCAGTTCTCTCAGGATATGGAGCTGATATCTGGCATTGTTACTCAGAAGTATTTTCCTTTTTCTATTTCCTTTTAAGCTTCTTTATTTACGTTTCTCTAAAACTGACTTCCACACCAAACAGATGCAGCGACAGCGTGCGGAGGAAGGCAAAGGCTTAGGGCAGCTCCAGGATTGCCAGGGGCTGCCGAGGCATCCCCTTGCTAGAGGTTTTCAAGAACAGATTCAGACTCAAAATTTATTCATTGAGGAAAATGTAGATACATTTGAGTCTAACTCAGAGCAGGATGGGCCACCACACGTCCTCTTCCAGATCTTTGTTATGGGGCATAGGGACTTCTTATGGCAAAAGCTTTCATGTTCTGTCCAGACACTCACTTTAATGAAACATGTGGGAACTTAATAACTTTGAAGCAGTGTTCATTCAAACTGGCCATCCAGTTCAAACATTACTGGGACAGGGAACAGGCAGACAGCATGACTGCATCACCCTCCTTTTCTTTGGAAGCCAAATACCAAGGAGTCATTGCAGGTTTGATTAAAAGAAGGATGGGAACTCTCCAGTCTCGTGACTGAGAGTGTGTCATATGCCCTGGCATGTTATACCTGTTGGTGGCAGGGAGGAGGGTGTCTGAATGTTCTTGGCATTTCCCGGTAATTCTGTGTTAAATTCTCCCATGAGAGTTCTCACAAACTTCAGTTTATGCTCCAGTTTATGGTAAGGCCAGCACAGCCTGAGTCCCCTTCTTCAGTCCGTTCTCTCTTCCCATAAGCCAGACCTGTCTCTGGTTTCTCTCCCCACCTCCACATGTGTGTTCATTCCTGTGACCCCCAGAGGCATTGGGGAGGACATGATGGGAAGACTGACCTGGAGAACGGAGCAGCGGGGGCCCAGGAAGGCGTGTGGGTGATGCTGTGGGTATGTGAAGAGATGGAAGTAAGAAAGAGATGGGAAGGAGGAAGGAGGGTGAAGGAATGTTAAAGAAAATCATGAAAACAATTGTTTGTGGATTTGACATTTGATTGGAAGGATCAGGCACCACATCTGTAGAGAATGTAGCTGGGTGGGGTAAATCTGACAGCCAAGCAGGTCCGTCGGAGGCCGCGCTCTTTGGTTGCACAGTGGAAAACAAGAAGTCTGATTTCTGCATAGACCTGATCACTGATCCCTGGTTTGATTCTTGGTGAGCTACTTCAGCTTCCCTATGGCACCACTCCCTTGTGTAGAACGAAGACAGTGCAACTACATGGATAGGAATGGGAGCACAGACTTTTCCAGACCGATGACAAATCATAGAACCGTAAGGCTGGCAGAGAGCTTGAGAGGTTGCCTAGTCTGGCAGTCATCAATTTTTTTAAATCAAAGGACTACCCTGGAATTCTTTTAAAATCCTGTTCCATTGCACAGTGCCAGCACAATGGTTTGAATCTAACAGTAACCAAAACCTGTGTTTTATTCTTTAAATTGGAGAAAAGCCTATGTTGAGCAAAAGCATTCAAAATAATTAAAACCAGATCTACTTAATGCTTTAAAATAGGCATAAGTCTCTTTGTTCTGATTAGTTTTATCCTGACATCACTTGTTTTCATAGATGCTTACAAACATTTTCTTTGCCAGTTAGTCCCACTCTGTTGAAATGTAGTGGAATCAATGCGTGAACCAGAATCGCCACATGCCGTGTGTCTCTCAGGCTGCAGGAACCGTGCTTCAGCGGGGTTATCTCCCAGCAACACTACCAACGCCATCCTGATTCCAAACGTTGCTTCCTTTATTAATCACCCAAAATATCATGATGTTAGCACAATTTTTTGTTCCGTTTATTTGGAAGGTCATACAAAGTTCATCCATCTGACCAAAACTGCAGTGCAAATAACAATAGCAATTATCGCTCTGTACTTAAAATCATACTGTTATTGCGAGGAACAGTCGGAAAGAAGTTCTTCTAAGTGAGGCATATAATTACAGAAGAAATACCAATCGGAGATTGGTAATCTTTTCATAATTAGCTCCTATGTGCCTGAGCAGAGGATTGCGTTCATCTCCCTGCCTTTGGCTCAGTGTGTTGAAATGTGCAATAACACACGGCCACAGCTGCTCCGCAGGCAGCAGAATGCGAATGCAGCTGCGTAATGATGATGCTATGTGGTCATCTTCTTCACATTAACTGATTCATATCCTGTACATCCAGGAAGCACCGAGCATTTTATTAGAGCTGATGAACGTATATTGACCACTCAAACACAGTCTCTTCACAAATGCATGCGTTACTGTGCTTTCACTCTGCTTAAGAGAACTGAGGAAGGCAAAGGGGTAAATAGGCAATATCTCTTGCACATAGGCAGTTTGTGCCATCCTAGATTCTGGTGAAAGATCTGTCTTTAAAGCAATAAATAACTACAGCTTTCTTTTAAACAGAAAAAGACTGGATCCTCCTGTGGAAAAAAAAGAAAAAGTTCTATGATTATCAGTTTGTCAAGTAAGCAAGTAGTTAATCAAGTTACCAAGTTACCAAGCAGTTGTTAATGTTCAGGATTCTAATCTATATTCTAGTCCCACCAAAACTTTAATTTTGTAGTCTGGGAATGACCAAGAGAAGACTGAAAAAAGTGTCAGATAGTTCTGACTTATAAAACGTAAAAATAAACTTGAGTTGTTACTTCATTTTTATTCTGAGATTCCCTGCTGTACCTCTCTGTCTATCGTACCTGGAAGGGCCACACTTCTTCCAAAATGTGACTCCTCAGTATGTTCAATTCATGACGCAAAGGGAGAGGATTCTCTATAGCTGTTTATATTACAAAGGTGATAAGATACTCCGCCTCTGGAAACAAATAGAAAAAAAGTCCTTGCACTTTCAGCTTTGCAGGATTGAGTCTTATTGACAAGTAGGATACTGCAGTATCTGGAATAACTCCAGTGATTTAAGTCTGTTACAGCAAAAGGGGAGGACAATTTTTAAGTGGCAGGTGACATTCCTATAATTCAGAAATTCCCATTTTATCAAGGACTAATAGAAGCTGAGAGAAGTTACTGAAATAATAGCACACATTTATGTATATGCTCTATTTGCACATTTCCCCTGTGTTTCCCCATCGAGCAGTGGAAGGCACATCTTCATTGTGGAAACCATTCATGCATTTACCTGGGCTTATCCCCATGTAAAGCACAAGATCCAAAGCCCTGAAGAAGGTGATGGGTTATGAATTGTCTTTCCCATTTCTGTGCTGTACATGGAAGTTGGGGTGAGTTTTCTTCTCCACAAATCAGTTGCCGGGGGAAGAGCAGGCTGGACGGAGAAATCATGAGTTAGTGGGAAGCCGAGTGATCCTTGTATCCCACGTGCCAAAATTCTGAACCTCATCGCAGGCTACGCAGAAAAATCAGTTTCTGACTATACTTCTATAATGACTATTTTTTTCTCCTTGAAATGTACAGTTGATGCCCCCACCCTCCTCTCTAATTGTATATTGCAAAGAGGGGAAAGCAATAATGTTTTGTCCGTACAGACCAGCAACCAATTCCTTCTTGAAAGCTCCAATTAAGGACGAAGTAGCCTGAGTGCTTCTTAAATCCACTGCCCTAGGTCAAAAAAGATTTACACAAAGATTCATGGATATAATTTATCTGGAAAAAAATATTAAAAGCCTAAACACATCAAATGTGCATGTAAGCAAAGCTTCCCTTTGTGTGCTGTCAGAGGGTTTATCCTCCCAACACATGCACACATGCACACGCACCCCCCCACCGTAAGAGATCCATTTTATAGATTCAAGGACAGTTCTCTCCAAGGGAAGAAGAGACGTTGCCAAGATACCAGATGCGGTTCCATTCAAGACCACTCATAGGAGCAATTCAAGATGAAATCAAATTAGATGTGTTGGTTATACATAGCGCAGCCTGCTCGGGATACTAAATGACAGAGTTTGCCAATAATTAAGTGAAATCTCAGAGATGATGAGTCCCCAGAGCTCTCTAGGTTATGTCGGTCTAATTCTAAGTGTCATCGTTATAGCAGCAGAGCAAAATACTCTGCATAGGCCACAGAGCTGGAATTTTTACTGTGGATATTAGCTTTCCATAGCCAGCGCTACAGGGCAGTACTGAGCTTCATTACGTGTCTTCTGCTACTACACTTGCTTAACCTTTCCCTGTTACAAAGCTCCTGAAACCTGACTCCCACTTAATAATTGATAGTTAGCACTTACTATCCATAGCAGTATTCACATTCAAAGCACTTTACAAAGAGCTTATTAATTTCTTTGAGCCCCCTTCCCCTTAGGGTGTCCAGCACAATTACCCTAATTTTGCAGAGAGGAAACTGAGGCAGAAAGGTTGTGACTTAGCCAGGGGCTGCAGGACGGTGTTACAGCTGTCACTAGTGCTCCAGTGTCTCTTTATGGGGGAGATGAACTTTTCTGGTGGTAGAAAGCAGATTGTTCTGACATTTGACGTGGGGACGGAGTTGCCAGGAGCCCTCCTCCCGCGCTGGAGAAGCTGCGCAGGGAGATGCTGAGCCCTCCCGTTCCCGCAGGTGGCCAGGAGCCGCCCAGTGCCGCAGCCCGAGCCCGCTGGGGTCTGCCTGCGGGGGTCCAGCAGGGGTCCGGCGCTGGGAGCCGCCTGGAAGTGCCCTGAACAGCTGAAAAACATGCTGCTGCCTCCTGTGTTCTCCTGCAACTTGGGCTTCCCCGGCAGCCTTACTGGAGACCGTCAGGGCGGACCGGCTCAACACTGCTCGTATCTTCGCCTAACTCCCTCCTTACAGTTGGGACGAGCAGATCTGCCCGGGGAGCGCAGTGGACCCACTTTGCACGAGACAGGCCGGGATCAGACCCAAACATTTCCAAAATGTGCCCCCAAGGAGGCCACCCTCCACAGCCCTTCCACAGCAGGACTGAGCCCTGATGAAATCAGGTTACCAGGAGTTCCAGTGTTTTAATGGTGCCCATGTCATTATTGCCCCTCGCTGTGCTTCCAGAAAACTGAACGCCATAGCCATGTTCAGAGAGGTAACGACTGTTTCCAGCTTTGCAAGCATTCATTTCAGATCACTTGGAGTTGAAAATGTTGCACGGAATTTTTGATTTTGGGAGATCACTGTCTGAACAGAAACCCTCCTGAAATGCAGGACCTGATTTTAAAAAGAAATAACCTAAATATTAAAAATAAAGAAGTTAATGGAGGGCAGATATATAAAAAAAGTCAGTCTGAAGCTAAGACTTCCAGGAAGGGCTTTCTCAAAATTTAACACTCATTATGTACAAAGAGAGGGAAAAGTCTTGGAGACTGTGGCATCGACGTTGCTGTCACCACCAGCAGCACACAGGAAGGCGAAATCTGTGCTCTGTTAGCCCCAGGCTGTGGTACCCAGGGTGGCAGGGGCAGGACCAAATCCTGATTCAGCAGCTGGCCGCGGTTGCAGACACTTGTCCCATCTCCAGCCGAGTGGCGTCTGCAGCCCTGGCCGCCCTCCCGCTGGCGTGGGGCTGGTGCTCGAGAGGGTCTGCAGAGCTCGGCTGCCATCAGCAACTGAGAGCGACCATGCGGAGGGATGGGTCTGTGCGCCATGGAGAAGAGCACCTTCAAGATAACTGGGGGGAAGTTATAAAATTTATAGAAGGTTCTGATAAAGATCTTGGATAGATATGTTCATATTGCTAAAAGATTCAAACCAAAGGGGCTTTTAATTAAAGACTGGGGCACTCAGAGCTATCTTACCAAAGAGGTAATAAAATTATTGACTAAATCACTAACAAAGGCAACTGAAGCAAGGAGTTTAAATGATTTCCAGAGACTGTTCTCCAAGTGAAGGTTATAGTGAGAGAGCCAGCAGTGCAATTAAACCAAATGAGGTCAAGCATGTTGGGCCTTAAGGCCTCTGCCTGCTCCTCAGATTTCTTTTGTTCTTATAATTCAATTATAAAGACCCCCCCTCAAGAACCATTTAACTGTCTCGTAAACCAGTTTGTAAACTTTTTTATTTTTCTGTAAATTGTCTCCTAGAAGTGGCTTTCAGCATTTCAGGCAGTGTGGAGCGTACGTGAGC
Source organism: Dromas ardeola (assembly GCA_013398915.1). Classification (NCBI taxonomy): domain Eukaryota; kingdom Metazoa; phylum Chordata; class Aves; order Charadriiformes; family Dromadidae; genus Dromas; species Dromas ardeola. The sequence continues at coordinate 134,352 of VYZM01010029.1, read as the reverse complement.
TTCCCGGTGCCTTTGTTCCCACCGGTGCGTGGTGTGCGCATGGCTGTTCTCAGGGGCCAGAGCTCTGCCGGAGCATGCTCACCCCGTGCGAAACACCATGGCTGGAGGTGGCAGCTGGTAAAAGCTGTGATGGAGAGATGGAACAACTGTGACCGTTCCGTCTCTCGCTCTCGTTGCTCCCAAGTTTCCTTTATCCCATTTCTATGTGAGGCAGAAAGAGGGAAATTTGTGTGTGCGCCTAATTTCCTGCCCACTAGGTCATGTATTCCCAACCCTTAACATCATAAATGAGCAGGAAAGTCTGCTGGCCAGCAGATGCCTACGTAGATCCCTTTATACATAATTACACATTTTTAAGGTACAGGAATTCCCCCCCCTCATATTTTTTTTAAAGAAATATATTTGTAAAACATGATTAGGTGGAACTTAGGTAGCTTCCAAACACAAAATGTTGGTGGACTGCAGTCCTGCTGTTCACAGTGTCCACTGACCACAGGGGAAAATCCCATAATTTGGAGAAGTTGCAAGACTGGGTCGCGTGGTGCAATTTTTGCTGTGTAAAGAGGCAAAACCCAGTTATTTACTCCTTTCAAGAAAGGGAGCATTTGAAGATTGAAACCATTCCTGATTCACAATGGCATTTAAGTACCTATGGGAAGAGGATAGAAGTCCAGAAGGGCTTAAAAAAATTTCTAAGCAGTTTAAGCAGAAAACTCCTGTTCGGCTTTAGAGGCTTAAACGACTCAATGGTCTTGGATTCCTGTCTGCACCAGGAGGGGCCTTGATACCTTTGTAAATCAGGCCCAGGGTGGCTGTCTTCAAATGAGCCCGAAGCAAGAGTCTAAGCTCATACCTAGAAATGTTCCCTTTTAAAAATGGAGACCCACAAGTGGCAGCATCCTTTCTGTCCCAGGGAGTTCCAAGTGACAGATCTCTGCTCGGAGATGAATCGAATGCTGGAAGCAACTGTTGTAGCAGGAAGATAACTTCTTCTTCTCTATTTCTATTTAATTACAGCAACGACAATTTGGTTGAGACATTGGGAGCAGGACTGATGGCTCTGCCTTCTCGGGAGGAAAAAAGAAAGCGAAGGTCGCCGCGGTCCCGCAGAGCTGCATCGCGCCAGGGGCCGGGCAGCCCAAGGGTGCCAGCTCCGCTGGCTCTGCCCCGCGCTGCTCCCGGGCCCCGAGAGCGGGGTTCCGCGGGGCCACCCTCCTTTCCTGGAGAGAGCAATGCTCACCCTGCGACAGCAGTGCTGACATGATTGCGGGTGTCAGAGATGAACTCAGAACTCACTCTGCCACGGATCCCTCTCACAAGGTTAACGTCGTCTTTCTCAGTTCGTTTAAATCTTGTGCCTCCTTCCCCAAAGGGAAGAAATGTCAATACCTGAAAGAGGAAGATAAGTTAATGCAACATTCAGGTTGCAGAGCTAGAGATTTTGGAAATGCTGAGGTAAGATGCCTGTATCAGCGCTAACTCAGCCACATTGCACGCAGACAGTATAGCAGACTTGTTTCACTGGTCACATGCAGAGATTAATGTAATTACCTTCATTAAAATATATCCCAAAGTACTGCCTGTTGCTAATCTGTCACATTCTAGATGTGGTCGATGACTGTACGGTGGTGGCACCTATAAGCAGTCATGTAGCAGAACACCCAGGACCGCTGTTCTCTCCAGTCATGGGACCTATAGATTTACTTGTATGCGTCCAAACTAGCTGCGAGCCCAGTGGCACTTGCTGAATGGCAAAGGAGATTTTAGCTGAGAAAGTGCTTTTATTACTGTAAAAAATTAATGCAAAATGTCAAATATTTCACACTCAAGCCAATACTGGCAAAAAGCCAGAAATATTCTGGTTTCGCTTGGGGTGTGAATGTATTTGATCATCTGTAATTCAAAAGCTTTTATTTCAAAGGAAAGAGACGGTGTGTTGCAATAGACTTTGTAGTGATAAATATCAGCTGTGCCACTTCTCTCCCAAAAGGGGTTTCCCACAGTTCTATAGTAATATACAGTTCAAAAGGCCATACTGAGATTTATAGAGCCATATATTCAAAAAATGGCATACGAGTCGCTTTGCTCAGCTAAAGTGGATTTGACTTGCAGCCTTCACAGTTCTGCACAGCTGAAAAAGCAGCCACAAGCCCAGGTGCCAGCAGGCCCGAGTGATTACTGAGCACGTGGCAGTTGGGTCACTCGAATTTGCACAAGCAGTTAATCTAGCAAGTCCTCAGTTGTGCGACTAGATATTCTAGAAGCTTTCAAAAGTATTTGGCCAGGAGAACCAGTCAGGTTGAAATAAAAGGACATAAATTCATTTAAATCAGAGTCAGAGCAGCTGATGACAGCAGTGAATTTGGCCCTCTCCATACATTTACTATTATTATAAACTGCTCTTACATTGTCCAAATGGTGTGTTTATTTTGTATTTAAAATGTCAGTCAGTCACTCCTTAGGTTCACTAACACAGAATAAGAGGCAGTTGGCTAATTTACAGCAAGGGATATTAGGCTAAATAATAGGGCTGCATTTCTGAGTGTGTGGATCACACACTGAGCAGTGGAGCAGATTATCAGGGGAGGATGTGGAATCCCAGAGAGGGAAGAATTTTAGACTAAACCAAACAGTCGTCTTCCAGGTCTGAGCTAACTATTATTTTTATTATCCTATTTCCCCCACTGTCTTTCTCTGTCTGTTTGTAAAAGTAGGTGGGATATGAAAAAACGCCTTCTTGTGTCCCAAGGATCACCACTGATCATAGTTTACAGAGAGCTCAGGTCATCGATATCTTGAGGATCCATCCAGACCTACACTTTTAGAAGTCTTTGAAAAACGCCCAGAGAGAAGTACCTGTGATTCACAGGATGGGTTATGTGGAAGAATCCACGGAGGTCTGCAGAAAATTTGCTGTTTAGGACTAAAATAGTTACTTAAATCATACTGTTGGGAAGACTGAAGTTTCATGACCAAATATAGGCTCCCTAAAATTAAAGGAAAAACTTGGTGAGACTAAGATTTTAATACATATAGCTGCCATTGCTTTTCTGCTCAAGAAAGAAGAGAAAAAGCAAAAGTAAATAAACAAACCCAAACTGCTGCCTTGAGCCTGAATTTAGACATAGTCCTTCCTATGATTTGCAGAAGAAAAACACGATCTCCTATTTCTGTATATAACTTTGCCTCATGAAACTGATAAGGTCTTTGTGGCTTATTAATGGGCATCCTGAAAGTGGCCTCAGCCTGCGTGGACTACTCCAAAACAACTAGAAACAGGTTAATCAAATATCCCCAAGTGATCTAGAATGAGAACAAATGGCATCAGACACAACAAATACAAATGCCAGTCATAGTTTCAATATTAAAAATACTTTGGAAATTCAGAGGTTCTGAAGGTAGGTATGATCCACCGCAAATTTAAGTACTTGATGTTGAGAAATAACCAATTAATTGTGTGGTTTTTTAAAGTTGTTTCACATCATTATAGAATTCCTGTAAAGAGATGTGGGGGAGAATAGGTAAGTCAGCACACAGAATCACAGAATCACAGGCTGGTTGGGGTCGGAAGGGACCTCTGGAGATCATCCAGTCCAACCCCCTGCCAAAACAGGGTCATCCAGAGCAGGTTGGACAGGAACTCCCAGGTCCTTCTCCGCAGAACTGCTTTCCAGCATGTCAGCCCCCAACCTGTACCAGTGTGTGGGGTTATTCCTCCCTCGGTACAGGACCCTACACTTGTCCTTGTTGAACTTCATTAGGTTCCTTTCTGCCCAACTCTCCATCCTGTCCACAGCACAGTAAAAACAATTCCAAAGCATCCAAATTCCAGAGAGAAATGTTTCAGGTTAGTTTCTTGTTGGTAAACAAATAGTAATAGTCTGAATATACCATGAATAATGCAGCTAAACTAATTTTTACGTTTTGGCTCTCAGGTTTGTTAATTTGGTTCTCTGGATTATTTTCAGTTCACATGTGTAGGGTTTGATATCCAGAAATCTGAGCATCACCAGCAGAGCAGGATGTGAAGCACTTCACAGTTTTCATCTTTGTTTATTTTTAGATGTCACCATCTTTCCATTTCACTTAAGATGGCATCCAGCAGAATTCCTATTCTTTTAGGGGTTTTGAAAAGCTTGCTGATGCGCCAGCATCCTGTTTTCTAACATTATAAATGAAACCTGTCATGAAAACTCCAAAGCAAGGAGACAGTTGATGTTTGAAATTGTGCTTAGAAAAAGACATTTTAAAGCCACATGTCACCCTCAAAACCACAGTGAGCAATGCTTTGTCTGCAGTTGGCAGAAAAATGAGATTATTTTAACTGACTGTCAGTGTTATGCCATTCCACCTCTAGATGCAGTCACATATCTATTGGCTTGGCTGATCTGTTCTGATTATGCCCTATCAGAATCATAAAGATACCATATCTACAATACATGCATGCCACCACTTGAATACTATACACACTGATATCAGAAATAATGTATAAAATGGTTATTGCCATAATATTGAGCTTATTCCCACTCCTCAATAACAGACATTGTCGTAGAAAGTACTTTCAAAAAGTAACCTATCAATCAGCTCTACTTTCACAGTGACTCTGAACACTTGAAGTCAGTAATTGAAGTAAAAATGAAATTTCTTACAAAATTTACTTTACAAATGAAGCTTAGCATTTTTATTCAAAGTATCGTTGATTGACAGAGCTATCTTTATTAAAAGCCATTCAGACAAACACCAAAACCCTAACATTTCAGGATAAATCATATTGGGCACAGACGAGTAATGCATGAGGATTAAACCAAATTTGCCACTGTTCCAAGCTCTGAGGATGAATCCTGGTCTGACTGAACTTGCAAGTAACAGGCCCCTAGATTTCAATGAGATAATAATTTGATCCATGCGATTGCTTCTGTCTCTTTCTTTGATATTGCTGTAATTGCCTCTTCTTTTTTAATCCAAAACAACTGAGATAGAAGGAAAAGCCACATATGTTTTTATACAAAAAGGGCAATACATAATGTTAAAAAAATGTTTAATCAAAGGTGCAACCATTTAAAATGCAAAACAGATACTAGAGAGGTGACAAATTCAAGTTCTTAGTGGTTTTATTTAAGATCTTTCAAGTATTCATTTGCCAGGAATACTTGTTTAAAATTTTTAATGTATTCAGTTAGTTATATCCAGTTCTCTTTTATGTCCACTTCTCGTGAATCACTTGACAGATGGACTTCTACAAGCACATCCCTTTGGGGAAAATAAATTTTAAGTCATAATAAGAACATAAGACCTGCCATACTGGATCAGAGCAAAGGTCTATCTATTCCATACCCTAGTTCTGGCAGTAGCCAAGAGCAGTATATTATATTTTAATGGTAATGGCTTTGATCTTTCAGTGAGTATTAAGTTGGTGACTACGCAGAAAATGAAAAGAAATCCCAAGAGTAGAGTATTCCAAAACTCGGAAGAAACACCAAGTGAAGCCATTTCTCCCGGTGCCTCCAATCCAGCTCATGGTCCGTGTCTCACAAGAAATGGGTATGGGGCTGATCAGCAAAGGCGTTACCCTCACAGGGAGCGCTGCCGTTGCTGAAACTTAAATGTAGCATTGTGTACCAACGGCATTTATTTGTTTGGTTCTCTTGCCCAGGTAGACACAACTGCTCTGGGGCACTGCGGCCAGCTTTTCTGTTGCAAAGTGTATGTATGTAATTAAACTCTAGAAATGTGAATAAAAGATGGTGGGAAAAGAAGTGTCTGGAGAGGGGAGGAATGCGGAGCAGCCTCCAGGAGGTGCGCTAGCAGTGCTACCAAAAGGGATAGTTCAGGTTTAGGAATTTGGGCTTGCACATCGTACACTGGCAATATCTAAAACCTGTTCTAGCTCTCATTTCCAGAGTAAGAGCTCCACTTGTTCCATGGAGACTGTGGTTAAAAGTTCTCAGGGTTTAGCTCATCTTTTTAGTTGCTGCTGCCCCAATTAAATTGCATCTGTGATAACAACAGCCCTCCTGGAGACCCAACAGTAACTTGAACACATTGTGAGTAAATTAAATAATTGTGTGAATTATAAAGTTTACATCTACTCATTATTGCATAAAAACCTACAGATAAAACACATACTTTTTGTAACCTTCCTGCTTTAGGAAATCTTAGAAAAAAAGGTGTTTAATCTGCCAAAAATCTACAAGGTTTACTGATAATTTGTTGATCAGCATTAGGTTCATTAAATCTATGCACTTCATTATCTGATTAATTCAGAGGCAGGTTTGTAATCAGTGATGAAATGTTTAAGATTCTTCTGCTCTGGCCTCCACAACCTCCTGCAGCCCATTAGAAAAGCTAATCAGATTGAATTTTCCACCATGCTGTTTATTGTAACCCTAATGGAAGACAATCACTTTAAAATTACACACTTGGCAGGTAATTTCTAAAAGCCATAAACCATGGAAGCTCTGTTCTCTCTGGGCTTTTTGTCTTTCTTTACTAGGATAAGGTAAGCAATGGTGATTTCTGTTAGAATTTGGAGGGCTGTTTTACAATATAGAATGTGATGGCAATGCTGCTGGAAAAGTGGTTTTGTCTTTACCTTTTTTTTTTTTGTCACCTGGGAGCCCTTTCAGAGATCATCAGTAATGTGCAATGAGTTTGTTTTAAAAATCAGATGGGTTTCCTGATTTGGAATTTGATTATTCAAAGTATTAAGATCTTTCTTCATGTGCTCTTATCTTGGGATGAATAGCATTAGTAAAAAAACTAGGACAACTTTTTGGGCCCCGTGTTTCACAGATCAGTTATAAAACCTGTTGTGCTGGAGCTTTCTGAACTAAGTTACTAGTACGATCTGAAGGAAAATCATGACAACATTTAGTGATAAAGAACGAGAAATGAAGGTGACTTAAAATATAGAGCACTCTGAAATTTTTAATAATTGAATTTATGTGAATTATGAGAAGAAGTGACAGCAGAAGTTGATAGTCACCTCTTGCACTATCAATACTCTTGCCACTTCTCTGTTTTTCTGAAAGGCAGCTGAATTGGGGAATGCAGCAGGGGCAGTCAACAACTGAATGCGAAACACTTTTATTCCACCCGTTTTAGAAAAGATCCTTTCAGTAAAGTGAGTGTGAAGAACCATGGAATGGGAGCTGGGTCCAAGGTGGCCGAGCAGTTCCTCTGGCCCACTCTACTGCTTTCTCCATCATGTGGACAAAAGTCCGCTTGTGGTTCCACTGTCATATCTGTTAATATCTTCTCTTTATACACAAAAGGATGGGCTCTTCTGTGACTGGACAGGCACCCATGGAGGCATGGGCTGAAGGCATTTATCCCCTACCATGTAACCAGAAGTGAACCCATTATCTAATGGAGGATGCCAGCATTTTGGCTGACGACATGTTTTTGGTCACATGGTGGAGGAATAAGTGATGTAAGGAAAGATTTTCTTTAGTAATTTATCGTAAGAAGATCCCAATCTGAACCTTCCCTTCTAAATGATGTTCATCACATCTTTACCTACAAGCAATAAGGAGTGAAAACATACCCATAGAACACCATGAAGAAGGTGCACAGCTAGCACAGATTAATTTTTTGTCAGCCAGGATGCTCTAAATGTGCCTGCCCAAGGGCTGGATCCTGCTTTTGGGATCTGTCGTCTTGTCACAGGCCTGACTCTGTGAATAAGCAGCAAGTTGTGAATGACAGCCCTAGGTCAGGGGTAAAGGTCACAGCGAAATATATACCCTTCAAGTGCATGACACTCCTGCTCTTCGTTGGCTAGAATAATATTAGGGGTTTTGAAATGCTGAAATCTAATAAAACTAGACTTGGCTTAATGTGATGTTATTCCACAGAGTCTGCTCCGTCAAGCGTGTGCAGGGGTAACTGAGCTGAGCACAGCGGAGTGTTGCCAGCCGTGCTTGGGAAGGGCACCTGCCCGTGCATCGCCAGCTGTGCCAGCTTTGCTCTAAAAGAGCATCTCCTGGAGACAGGCCAGCACAAGTGTTACGGCTCTGTTTTACGGGGTTCCCTTGTGGACCCCCCTGTGGACTGCCCTGTGCGTGTCCGGCAGAGCCGCTCCTCCACCAGCCACCTTGCACACCTGCACGCCCAACAGGGCTGAGCTTCGCCCGGGCTCGGAAGCTCACAGCCCGAACAGTGAGGGCACAGGACAAGGCAAAGCCTCAGCTTAGGAGTCTGGACTGTTTTCGCTGGTTTTGTGGAGGAAGTGTGGCTCCTGAGAGATGATGCCTTTCTTCAAAGTTGATTTATTAAAAACTACATTCAGCATTCTGGTTCATACTATTACCCCTCAATATTTCAAATAAAAATCTGGGTGTGAATGAAATGCACCTTTAATGTAAAGTTGGGGGTTTATGGGCCTATTTGAACATAGAAATTAGACATGAAAATAATCGGTCATCTAATGCCATCTCCCTGTGAACACGCAGTTGCTTTTGTAGTATTTTGAATCCTTTTTGGCTAGTCTGGCTTTGTGCATTTTGAGGAAATTTCAGTTGTTTTAATTAAAAGCAACACCTCCTGGGGTGTAAGACCTGCCAGTTATCCTTTCAACACCCTCGAAGTCCATTGCTAAATTATATCATCTTTGGCCTTCATCTGCCTAAACTTTCAGCGAATTTGTAGGTCACGTGTGGACGGTGATATGCAAGAGAATTGTACTTTGTGGTATTTGTGATGCCACAGGGAAATCCAGTGTTACATCTATTACTACGTTACTTTCTGTTCAGCCTTGCTCAGCGCCGCTCCATGTGGTCTCCATCTAACGAGCCAGGATGCGCCCTCCGCAGTGCAGACAGCCCAGTTCGTGCTGGTACTCATAGAGCAGAGACCAGCGCCCGTCCCACTGGCTGCGAGCTGCCATCTGACCGGTTTGTGGCTGATGATCCGGCAGGCTATGGCTGACCAGGCTTTGGGCAGCCGTATGGTGCCCTCCCTCCTTCCCCACGGGTGCTGCAGAACACGCCAAATGACACAGGAGCCACCTCCAAGCTGTCCCTGATACTGCCCCCCCCTTTTCTTCACCCCGACTTCACCAAGCCATCTTCAGGACCCCTGCTAGCTCTAGGCCACTAGATTATTCCTTTATCTGTTGCTTCCCAAGCCTAGCTGTATAACTAGGGAAGCAGCCTTTTGATAGTTCCCTCAACCCTTTCCGTGTCCCTTGAGTTCATGCTGTCCTGGTTTGAGGTAAAACAGAACCAACTTTCTGTTCAGTAATTTTATGTCTTAGCTAGGCCTCTTCTAACTCTGAAATTAACAGCATGTTGTGTCTAGAGCGGTTCGTTCAGAGTGATAAGACAGTTTGTGCCAAGGAATGGTATGCAGAGAGGCTCTTGCTTATACTTATTGCTATAACAACCAAGGTCAGGGTCGGAAGCAGAAAAGTGTAGAGGGGTCCCACCTGGGGGGAGGAGCGGACAGGACAGGTGACCGAAAACTGACCAACGGGGTATTCCATCCCATCTGCCCCATGCTCAGTATAAAAGCTGAGGGATCAAAAGGTCAACGCTCTTCCTTCAATGGCCGATGTCCGAGGAGGACCCTATCCGTTCATCTGCCTTTGATCCCGATCTGTGTGTTCCCGACTCCAGCTCTGGAACCTGGTTCCCACCCATCGCTAACTCCAGTCTGGGACTTCCCCAGTGCCTGCCAGTGATGTCATCCTGGGAGCTTAATGCGGTTTTGTATATTCTGTATCTATTTCATTATTTCCCTTTTTATTTTATTATTAATATTTCATTAAAGTAGTTTAGTTTCTTCTAAACTCATAAATCTCTCTATCTCTCCTCCTCCTGTCCATGTACGAGGGGCTGGGGGGGAGCATCTGTTGCCAGCCATCGGCCGATTTGGCCAAAACCATGACACGTGCCATCTTTAGTAAGGTTTATTGTGGTAAAAGATTATCTCTGCACACCTTTTTATCAATTAGGGCAGTGAGATTTAAACTTTTTTCAGTCACAATGACACCTACTTTTATAGTAGCAGGGGGAAGTATCAAATTATTTTGGGGATTGGAAACAATCTCTAGAGTTTATTTGCTGTAAAAAGAGCTCCGCTTTTGCTTTTAAGTGCCTGGAGTCTTGTAAGCTGGTCCCTTCCATTATGTTCAAGTTTAGGTATTTCTTTGTAACATTGCAAGCATTTAAAAAAAAAAAAAAGCACTGAAACAAACTAAAAAAAAAATATTAAACTTTTAAGTACAGTAATATTTCTGTAATGAAGTATTCCTAAATAGACTTGTCTGAGGAACGAACACTAGAAAGTCAAATTCGGCTCAAAATTAAGGCTTGCTTTTTAAACAAGCTTTTCCAAAGTGGAGGCAGAGATAAAGATGTGCATCAACTGAAATAGAGATCTGATCACTGTTCATTATTGCAGCTGTGAGAAATACAAAAATTAATGTGACACCTAGATGAAGAGCACGTGTTTTGGTGAGAGGTCTTTTTAAAATACGCTGAGGGCAACACAAGAGCCTTTTAGGACAGAGCGACATTCAGAGCAGCCAGCCTGCGGTGCTGCTCCGGGCCAGACTCGTTCCGTGGGCTCTGCTGCCATCTCATGGCTTTAGCCAAATTTCTGCAGTCAGTCAGTCACTACATTGCTTTCTCCGTGGGCAGCACTATTTTAATAGCAAATCTTTCCTTTCCTTTCTTTCCTTTTCTTCCCCCCCCTCCCCCCCATTAAAGAGGTCTAGAAAATTAATGAATGCTAGAAAGAAATACTGTTTTCTTCTGATTGCAGAGCAGATCATTTACGTTAGAACAGGGGGTTATGGACTACTTCTAAGACATCCAGCAATAAGTAAGAAAAGCATCTTATAAATTGCTTTATTCTAATAAAGGCTTGCTTAAAACAAGCTATCTCTAACATCCATGTCTTCAAAAACTAAACAAATTTGTATCTTAAGACAAACAACAGGATAGCTACAGAAACAAACAATGCTTTAAAAACCAGTAAACCTTACACTGGTCTAAACAAATAATAAACTTAAAGAATTATATTTAAATTGAAATATTTGAATATTCACTTATTTAAAAATACTTCGCATATAACTTAGCAGCGAGCCACGCTTTACAACATTTATAGTCAGAGCCAGTCACACTAGAAATAAGGCAAATATTTACATATGAAAAAAAAGCTAAAGTAACAAGTAAAACAGTGTAACATTTCAAGCAAACAAATCTATACACGGGAAACTATTTAATCAGTTACAGGAAAACAAAAAGTGCACAAGAGGTGACTGATTCTGGATGTAATTCGGTGTAGGGAGACTTCCACATATGGGTGGGATTGCTGCAAAATTGCATTCTTAGTGCTAGCTGAGCAGAATCCTTTCTTTTAAAATCTGGGCTAACGAAAACTTATTCTTGAGTGGATGTAGTCTTTATAGTGTGCAGAGTTGTTCTTCTGCTGAGACATGAATTAAATGTTTTTGGCAGTCACTCCTCTGTGCAGTATCAATTAAGACATACATATGTATGGTACAAATGTCTGTATTTAGATCTAGAGACAGAAAAGAATTGGTACATTAATCCTACACTTTAGAAGTCAACGAAAAAGCTACTTAATTCAATTGGAACAGAAAATGGTGCACTTATTTGGTTTTCTAAATACAGATATACACCATACACACATCTAATGGGGGAAGAGACATTTGTGCGTTAACAATTAAAGTCAAAGAAAGTTTAGTGTGGTGGGGTGGTTTTTTCCATTAAATAATACAAACTTCCTAAGTTTCGTACAGATAAAATGAATTTTATTGAGAACAACTATGTGAGGTTTTCTTCTATTGTTTGAAGAAAGGAGTGTCTTCCATGATACTGAACTCTCAGATAAACCACCAGGGCACTTCCAGTGTTGGAGATACAACTTCTGTGTCTCCTTGTCCACTGATTTACGAAGCAGTTGTGTTCCTTTGGAAGATCCCCTGGCACTGACTGTCCCTGACTGCCAGCTGACAAGCAAAACACCCACTGGTGGGCCAGGCTCCACTTGAACATCTAGGTAGTTGTGCGGATAAAATAACAAATCTCACTGTTGCTGAATTTTGCTCCAGCTTATCTTGGTTAACGTGCCATTTCATGTCTTTAGGCCACGCTTTCACTTTTGCTTCTTGCTGAGTGCTGGGTTGCAAGCTTTGGAAAGCGGACCGGTAGACTTCTGCCTTTGCCACATCACAGTCCCTTTCATTAAGGTACACAGCGTGCAATAGCTGCTGCTTGGCATCCGAGTGACCCCTGTTGAAATAGGGATGATGCCACTGACTTTCAGACATTTTGGTGCTGTTTGGAAGTCTACCCACTAGGACAGTATGCTGCCTCTTATCTGAGTTTCCTTTTTCTGTTATGCTTCAAACTATAATT